>CM068370.1:108309999-108859999 GCA_034769895.1 Magicicada septendecula
ATATTTATAATAAAAAATAAATTCTGGAAAAATGTTTTCAATGTTTATATTCTTCAAATTTAGAAATAAATTGAGGTTGTTGATTGTAATTATAAGTATGATGGTATAGTGTGTATTCTAGTAATAATCTTCCCTTTTGTAAATCTGTTAAAAAATCAATCCAGTTAACTTCAAATTAGGCGCAAACGGCTCTCTTCTTCTTACTCTTGAAAGGTTGTAGTTCCATATACCGCCTTTAAAGGTTATTCAGTTTTCTTGAAGAATTAACTATTATGTCCTTTTATAAGAGGAATGAACTTCAAATTACTAGATAACAATCGTTTATTAAACAGAATAATAAATTTTGGTTGATAAAAATATTGATGTTACAATGCCGTATCGACTCGTTCAGGGCCGGTCGATATATGAATTTTACATTGGTATTATAAAAATAGTAGGTTCTTTGAACGGTTAATTATATAAAAAGCCAGAGAAGGTCAGGGTCAGAAAGTATAACACTTACAATTCTAAAAATGTATTAAAATTAAACAATATAATGGTAATTATTAATAATAAAAGTTGATATATAATTTTTATTCACCCCAGTTCAGCAAACAGTTGTCTAGTTGAGATGACGAGATTGGGTCAAAATGGCCGCCTGGCGCATGCGCGGAGTTCACCTTCTAACACTGACAGAGTATTTATGGAATAAATATGTCCCTTCTGCGGTTAAATCTTCTTCGCAATCGTATATTATCTTCTGGTGTATAGTTTAATATCACTGTAGTAATATGGACTAATTCACTTGGTGTTAAAATGTTGTTAATTAAGTATATCAATTGGTGTTTATGTGTGTCCGTTTAACCTCGAATATTCACTTGGTATTTGGTGTGATTCTAGTGTTACTTCATTTAAATAGTTATATGTGGTTCTGTTTATTAGTGTTATGTAGTTCGTATGGCAACTTCACCACTTCACAATGATTAGAATAGTTAAAAATTTAATTTTTACACAAAACTGATTCCGAACTCTTGTTATACGTAACCGTCATTAAGTTTGGTTTTATCAAATATTCCTGTCAAGTGCTCTCTTCAATGTATAATAATGAACTGTCTGTATTTCCTTCATCTCATGAAAATCTTAGCCTATATAATATAGTTCAGACATTGTTAAAAATTGCCATAACTTCCGACACGTTTTAAAATAGTACACTATGTTCATAAAATAAATTCGTTATTAGTTAACTGTTTGCAATATAAAATACATATTCGTTTTCACTATTCTATTCTACTTATTTTGATAGTAATTAAGTTAGTATTACAAAGTTTTATCAGAAAATCATATTTCTTATAATTTTTTGGGAGGTAGGCCTAAAATTATACTTCCCTGTCTTCTATGTAAATAATAGCCATTTTAACTAATATAATTATTATTCTATGAAATCTGAAATTTGTATAATTATCAATTCTCACTTATTTTATTGCAATTTAGTATACTAATGATGGTTTTTTCATATAATTCAATTGTATATGACTTCCCCTAGGATAGTGTTAGCTAATCTATTTCAGTTTTAATGGTATTTTATTAGACAATCAAATAATTTTACTCATATAATGACCATATCTTTAGAAAGCCTTATTTACATAGTATTTAATATGTTGGGTGTATCTTGCCTAAATATTGTCAGTTTGACTGGTTTATAAGATTAGGTTTATTAATTATTCTGCATTTTAACTTTATTATATTGCCTAGATTTGAATTGTGGTTATTTGCAGAATGTTTTACTAATGTAATTATTTTATTTCCTTCTCTGACTTCTGACTCTGATATATTTGATTAAAAATTAGTTCTCTGATCTGGCATAACAGTAATTACAGATTATACAATTAAAATATAACACCCAGATATATAAAACTGGTGTTCTTAATAACATTGTTTTGGTATATCACCTAATAACATAATAAAAAGTATTTCTACAACATTGGAATGATATCTAATTTTAGATAATGCATTCCTAAATTAACATGAACAATAAAATAACAATTATAATACTAATATCTCTTATGACTAACCCTTACTTATCTAAATGCTATATTTAATTGGAACCCCACATTTGGATCCATATATAATTGTTAATACCTTCTACTACTTCATCATAAACAGTTAGTTCTGTACTTCTCCATTTTATAAGATTTATGCCCCCTCTTAAAGTATAACCCTGGCTATCTAAGTTATATTCCATTCTATGGAATGTTCATACAGTTTTAGTAGCTTTTTATTAGTAAAATTACTACTTCATTATCAAAGTAGACACTGTTCACAAAACTTAAAGTTTGTTACTATGTACTGCAACTCATGTACCCTTTTAAAGTTTATTATTTATAATTTGATCACTTACACTTTTCCATGGTGAATTATTACTATATTTACTAGTCTTTTTCTAGTTTTTAATATGAAATATTCAACCATGGGGGAACTGTGAAGATTTGTTCATACACATTACACAATAACTTTTTGAATGCACTAATATTTACTACTGCTAACACTTTTAGTTTTTTGTCAGTTTTACAGTGATATGGTTTTTTAATGTGTTATACTTTCTCTTTGAGCATTCATTGATTTTGGGGTTTTTTGGGGGGTTCTTTCCCTATGGGGTTTTTGTTTTATATGGGTCGTCTTAATTATTCTTCTTTCTTCTTTGAGTTTGGTTATTCTTCCTTCTTCTGTAGTTTTGGATTATCCTTCCTTCTTCTTTCTTCTGTAGTTCTTATTTTTATTATTCTTCTTTCTTCTTTGAGTTTGGTTCTTCTTTATTCTTCCTTCTTCCTTCTTCAGTAGTAGTAGTTTTAATTAGTCTTCCTTCTTCTGTCTTCTGTATCTTCGATTGTTCTTCTTTCTTCAGTAATAGTAGTTTTAATTATTCTTCTTTCTTCTGTCTTCTGTATCTTCGATTGTTCTTCTTTCTTCAGTAATAGTAGTTTTACTTATTCTTCTTTCTTCTGTCTTCTGTAGTAGTAGTTTTAATTATTCTTCCTTCTTCTGTCTTCTGTATCTTTGATGGTTCTTCTTTCTTCAGTAATAGTAGTTTTAATTATTCTTCTTTCTTCTGTCTTCTGTATCTTTGATGGTTCTTCTTTCTTCAGTAATAGTAGTTTTAATTAGTTCTTCTTTCTTCAGTAACTTTGATTGTTCTTCTTTCTTCGGTCTTCAGTAGTGGTAGTTTTGACTATTCTTCCTTCTTCTGTAGTTTTTCGCCGTGTATGCCTTCGTTTCTTCTGGTCTGGTTTCTTTGATGGGGTATATTAATTGCCTGCTTCTATCTTACCTGGGTAATTTTGTTATTATCATTTTTAGTCTTCTGGGTTTTTAAATTTGTATTATATTATATTATTTGCAGAATTTTTCTTTATTTAACCTTTCTTGTGAATATATTTAGTAAATAGTGCATTTTAAACGATTCTCATTTAGATACTCCATATATTAGAGCTTTATTAATGATCATTGAGTAATGTATTTGTGTGGATTATCTGTCATGCTACAGATTGCTCTCTTCCAGAAGTGATTAGTTCAGATCATACTTAGTTTGTCTGAAATAATTGCTTATGACATTATATTATAAATTATATTTCTTTTACTTCCTTCACATTTCTAAAAATTTTTTCTCCTATATTTTTGAGCTTATCTATATTTCATTATTAACTGGATTCTTACTGATAGTAATAGTCATCTGAGGTTCGTTATTTTTTATTTTTCCATTTTCTTCTTAACTCGTTTCTTTATCCTTGGGATATTTATTCCCTAACATTCACTAATACGTTAGCTGGGGCAGTGTCCAGAGGGGCTCTGTAGGCATCTCACTCTGCTGGCCATACTACGTCATTTATTGATTACAGAGATAAATCATCTCTGACCAATACATAATAATACTGCTGGACTTATCTCAGACAGTCATTAATAAAATTATATAAGAATAGTCCACCTTATGGCTATAAAAAAAAATTAAATATCTTTGGATATTTCACTTCGTATACGAACAGATCTATTAATATTTCTATCTTAGTGAATCTCTATCTCAGTTATTTTTCTCAATGGTTAGCTCTGCTGTCATTTTATTTCTCCTTGTGATTGGAAGCTGGTATACTATAATTATCACTCCTTATTCAGTGTACAGTTTTTAATTCTCTGTCATTTTTTGACTGTTATCACAATCTCCTTCTGGTCATTGGTAGCATATATTTTGTATTATATTTTTGTTCCTTTCTTAATTCTTGTGAATCGTTCCACTAGTATTATGTTTTTTCAATTACTCTTTTAATTGTCTTTTTAATAATTGACATTGATTATATGATCATCTTTTTCTTATGGATTTATTTATATATGGTTTTTTCTTTCTTAATCAAAATTTTATTTTGCTCTTGCTTTTTATCCAAATGCACTCTTTATTATTAATGTCATATGTTTAATATCTCTGTTTATTTGACATAAAATTCTCATTAATTTCACTTCACAATAAGTTTATTCATTTAAATTGTATCAGTGGTTTGTACTGCCATTTCTTTATTCTTGAAAGTTTTTCAGAATTGGTTCCATATATAATTGTTTGTAATGTTTTATCCAAATTACCTTTCTTCTTGTTCATTTCTAAAGTTGTTTTAAGATAAGGTTGTAAGTTGTTCTTACTTCTTCTGAATTTTGTGGTTTAATTCAAAATTCATTTTCTTCTTTTTATTTTCCATAATGTTTTTTCATAAATATTTGGTAGTAAGTAGACATTATTTCATTTTTGAATTTAGTGATTTTTCATCATAAATTATCTCCTAAATAATAGGTCGTAAGGTGTTCTTACTTGTTTTTTGAATTTTGAGATTTAATTCAAAATTCATTTTCTTCTTCATTCATAAATTGTTTTCTAAATAATAGGTAAGTAAGTAGTCATTACTTCATTTTTGAATTTTTAGATTTAAATTCTTTCTTCCATACATTCAATTACTCATAATATTTTTTCATAAATATGGTTAACATATCATATTATTACCCTAAATATGGTATTAGCTCTCTTCTTTTCTTTATTTCAAATGTACTTCTTATAATTATTTTTCTTTTAAATACCCAGGTTGAAGATTTTTATTAGGTTGGACAGTTGCTCATAATTTCTTTTTCTTTGACATAGTTTTTTGCCATTGCCGGTTATCATAACATCCGTCCCTTTTTGTGGAGGTGTATGGTATTGGACTTAACCGTAGTCTGTCACTTCATTTGCTCTCATTGTCCGGATGACCATAGTCTTCATCATCGTTCCGGTACTAGTGACATCTCTGGCCTTTGTCTTGTATTTCATTTTTCCAGCTGCTATTCCTTTGTTGGCTGCTAAGCTTATTCGGCTCCCTCTATCATAGTGTTTTATACACCAGTACGTCTCTGGTCCATCAATGATCAATGATACCATTGACAATCTACCATATATCTCCATCCCTGTTGTATTCCATTTACCTCTGATCACTTCCCCGTGGTAAACTACTGTCTGCTGGTAAACCATTTCTGAGATTACCATCAATCTATTTCCATAATTTCTGGAACTCACGATTTCTTCATTGTTGGTAATAGGTATATTATCATTATCAAATAAACCATGGTTCATCATTTCCATTTCTTCCCTTGTTTTCATTAATTTCTTTGGATGCCTTCTTTTCATTCTCTTTTGTTTCACTTCCATATCCTTAGTATTTTCTTTCTTCCCGTTCGTTTTCTTTTCAGGTAACACTATCACTGGCTCCATTGTTTTATTGTTTGGTATTTCCTTTCGTTCTGGTTTGCTGTTGTCCAGTGTCTTATCCAATTCTTCATCCAAGGATGTGACGTTTTTATCTATTTCACTCAAACCTTCCTTCAAGATTTGTCTGTATTCTTTTCTATCCCTTCTTTCCTCTTCCCTGTCTTCTTTCATTTCCTTATGCCATCGTCGGTTATCCTCCCTTATTTCTTCTCTTAACCGTTGGTAGTCCTCTCTTAACTCTTTCCTTAACTGTTGATGATCACTTTCGATTTTCTTATTGGTTTCTTCCATCTTTTCTTCCAAATTCTTCTTATTTTCTTCCATTTTCTTTTCCACCTTTTTACTGGTTTCCTCAATTCTCTTATTGGTCCTTTCTATTTTACGGCCCAATTCTTCTTTTGTTTCTTGGTTGTCCTTCTTCAATTCTTCCCTTAAAGATTGGTTATCATTCTTCAAATCTTCTAATTTTTTATTATTTTCTTCTGTGGCAGAATCCATTTTCTTGTTCAAGTTTTCTTCGGTGGAATCCATTTCCTTGCTTAATTCTTCCTTGTTTGACCGGTTGGTGTCCTCCATTTGTTTATGTAAGTTTTCTTCCATTCTCATGAACATTTCCATTAATTTGTCCATTTTACTTTCTTCTGTAGTTTTAGAATTTTCCACTTCCTTGTCTTGGACATGGACATCCCCTGTTTGAGTGGGTATTTCGGGTTGTTTCTCTGGTGGTGCTGGTTGTTTATCTTCCACCCGTTCTAATATCTTTTCCACGTCCTCCACTGGGGTCGCCTCCTTATCCTCCATATCGAGTTCTTTCTCGGCCTCCGCCGCTCTCTTCTTTGATGTGGCACGACGCATCTTCTTCCCTGATTCCCTGGCTGACTAACCGCTGCCAAGCTGAATTAGGAATTGGGTAAATAATTACCGCCTTTCAACCCCAAATTACAGCCCTTTAGTTGGACGCCAAATTATGTAATATAACGTTGAGTGGTGGCTATTTCAAGCCCCGCGATGGAAGCCAATTTATGTAATATAACGTTGATAGTGGTGGGAATAATAAATAACGGTGTATGTTGATTGTGCTCTCCTGTAAGTCCCACTGATTGTGCTAGCTGATTTTGTAATAAAACGATATTGCAAAATATAGCTTAATTTATAATATGTGTAGTACGTAGCTAATATCTTCTTGTTTTCTAATCTCTCACTGTTGATCTTCGCTTTGTAATACAACCATACTATAATCGTAATTGTAATGGTGTTCTGGTATAGTATTACCCAGAATAATTTTTATGGTGCGTATGTGTAGTAGTGACGTTCCGCTCTGGGAAACGTCGATTTGGTAATGTTCCTGGATTATGTGGTTATCAAATATTCTAGGTGTCTGTTGCTGTTGCAGCAATTTAAAATGTGATATAAATTTAAAATTTATATTTATAATAAAAAATAAATTCTGGAAAAATGTTTTCAATGTTTATATTCTTCAAATTTAGAAATAAATTGAGGTTGTTGATTGTAATTATAAGTATGATGGTATAGTGTGTATTCTAGTAATAATCTTCCCTTTTGTAAATCTGTTAAAAAGACAATCCAGTTAACTTCAAATTAGGCGCAAACGGCTCTCTTCTTCTTACTCTTGAAAGGTTGTAGTTCGCATATACCGCCTTTAAAGGTTATTCAGTTTTCTTGAAGAATTAACTATTATGTCCTTTTATAAGAGGAATGAACTTCAAATTACTAGATAACAATCGTTTATTAAACAGAATAATAAATTTTGGTTGATAAAAATATTGATGTTACAATGCCGTATCGACTCGTTCAGGGCCGGTCGATATATGAATTTTACATTGGTATTATAAAAATAGTAGGTTCTTTGAACGGTTAAT
This sequence comes from Magicicada septendecula, assembly GCA_034769895.1. Taxonomy (NCBI): domain Eukaryota; kingdom Metazoa; phylum Arthropoda; class Insecta; order Hemiptera; family Cicadidae; genus Magicicada; species Magicicada septendecula. The sequence continues at coordinate 108,317,632 of CM068370.1, forward strand.
TATATAAAAAGCCAGAGAAGGTCAGGGTCAGAAAGTATAACACTTACAATTCTAAAAATGTATTAAAATTAAACAATATAATGGTAATTATTAATAATAAAAGTTGATATATAATTTTTATTCACCCCAGTTCAGCAAACAGTTGTCTAGTTGAGATGACGAGATTGGGTCAAAATGGCCGCCTGGCGCATGCGCGGAGTTCACCTTCTAACACTGACAGAGTATTTATGGAATAAATATGTCCCTTCTGCGGTTAAATCTTCTTCGCAATCGTATATTATCTTCTGGTGTATAGTTTAATATCACTGTAGTAATATGGACTAATTCACTTGGTGTTAAAATGTTGTTAATTAAGTATATCAATTGGTGTTTATGTGTGTCCGTTTAACCTCGAATATTCACTTGGTATTTGGTGTGATTCTAGTGTTACTTCATTTAAATAGTTATATGTGGTTCTGTTTATTAGTGTTATGTAGTTCGTATGGCAACTTCACCACTTCACAATGATTAGAATAGTTAAAAATTTAATTTTTACACAAAACTGATTCCGAACTCTTGTTATACGTAACCGTCATTAAGTTTGGTTTTATCAAATATTCCTGTCAAGTGCTCTCTTCAATGTATAATAATGAACTGTCTGTATTTCCTTCATCTCATGAAAATCTTAGCCTATATAATATAGTTCAGACATTGTTAAAAATTGCCATAACTTCCGACACGTTTTAAAATAGTACACTATGTTCATAAAATAAATTCGTTATTAGTTAACTGTTTGCAATATAAAATACATATTCGTTTTCACTATTCTATTCTACTTATTTTGATAGTAATTAAGTTAGTATTACAAAGTTTCATCAGAAAACCATATTTCTTATAATTTTTTGGGAGGTAGGCCTAAAATTATACTTCCCTGTCTTCTATGTAAATAATAGCCATTTTAACTAATATAATTATTATTCTATGACATCTGAAATTTGTATAATTATCAATTCTCACTTATTTTATTGCAATTTAGTATACTAATGATGGTTTTTTCATATAATTCAATTGTATATGACTTCCCCTAGGATAGTGTTAGCTAATCTATTTCAGTTTTAATGGTATTTTATTAGACAATCAAATAATTTTACTCATATAATGACCATATCTTTAGAAAGCCTTATTTACATAGTATTTAATATGTTGGGTGTATCTTGCCTAAATATTGTCAGTTTGACTGGTTTATAAGATTAGGTTTATTAATTATTCTGCATTTTAACTTTATTATATTGCCTAGATTTGAATTGTGGTTATTTGCAGAATGTTTTACTAATGTAATTATTTTATTTCCTTCTCTGACTTCTGACTCTGATATATTTGATTAAAAATTAGTTCTCTGATCTGGCATAACAGTAATTACAGATTATACAATTAAAATATAACACCCAGATATATAAAACTGGTGTTCTTAATAACATTGTTTTGGTATATCACCTAATAACATAATAAAAAGTATTTCTACAACATTGGAATGATATCTAATTTTAGATAATGCATTCCTAAATTAACATGAACAATAAAATAACAATTATAATACTAATATCTCTTATGACTAACCCTTACTTATCTAAATGCTATATTTAATTGGAACCCCACATTTGGATCCATATATAATTGTTAATACCTTCTACTACTTCATCATAAACAGTTAGTTCTGTACTTCTCCATTTTATAAGATTTATGCCCCCTCTTAAAGTATAACCCTGGCTATCTAAGTTATATTCCATTCTATGGAATGTTCATACAGTTTTAGTAGCTTTTTATTAGTAAAATTACTACTTCATTATCAAAGTAGACACTGTTCACAAAACTTAAAGTTTGTTACTATGTACTGCAACTCATGTACCCTTTTAAAGTTTATTATTTATAATTTGATCACTTACACTTTTCCATGGTGAATTATTACTATATTTACTAGTCTTTTTCTAGTTTTTAATATGAAATATTCAACCATGGGGGAACTGTGAAGATTTGTTCATACACATTACACAATAACTTTTTGAATGCACTAATATTTACTACTGCTAACACTTTTAGTTTTTTGTCAGTTTTACAGTGATATGGTTTTTTAATGTGTTATACTTTCTCTTTGAGCATTCATTGATTTTGGGGTTTTTTGGGGGGTTTTTGTTTTATATGGGTCGTCTTAATTATTCTTCTTTCTTCTTTGAGTTTGGTTATTCTTCCTTCTTCTGTAGTTTTGGATTATCCTTCCTTCTTCTTTCTTCTGTAGTTCTTATTTTTATTATTCTTCTTTCTTCTTTGAGTTTGGTTCTTCTTTATTCTTCCTTCTTCCTTCTTCAGTAGTAGTAGTTTTAATTAGTCTTCCTTCTTCTGTCTTCTGTATCTTCGATTGTTCTTCTTTCTTCAGTAATAGTAGTTTTAATTATTCTTCTTTATTCTGTCTTCTGTATCTTCGATTGTTCTTCTTTCTTCAGTAATAGTAGTTTTACTTATTCTTCTTTCTTCTGTCTTCTGTAGTAGTAGTTTTAATTATTCTTCCTTCTTCTGTCTTCTGTATCTTTGATGGTTCTTCTTTCTTCAGTAATAGTAGTTTTAATTATTCTTCTTTCTTCTGTCTTCTGTATCTTTGATGGTTCTTCTTTCTTCAGTAATAGTAGTTTTAATTAGTTCTTCTTTCTTCAGTAACTTTGATTGTTCTTCTTTCTTCGGTCTTCAGTAGTGGTAGTTTTGACTATTCTTCCTTCTTCTGTAGTTTTTCGCCGTGTATGCCTTCGTTTCTTCTGGTCTGGTTTCTTTGATGGGGTATATTAATTGCCTGCTTCTATCTTACCTGGGTAATTTTGTTATTATCATTTTTAGTCTTCTGGGTTTTTAAATTTGTATTATATTATATTATTTGCAGAATTTTTCTTTATTTAACCTTTCTTGTGAATATATTTAGTAAATAGTGCATTTTAAACGATTCTCATTTAGATACTCCATATATTAGAGCTTTATTAATGATCATTGAGTAATGTATTTGTGTGGATTATCTGTCATGCTACAATATATATATATAATAACGTTAACGCCGTTTATAAGCAACATTACTTACGCTATAATATTATGACGGGTGTAATCGTAATAATAATAACACAACATGAAATTGTTTAGAACCATTTAAAAATGTATTAAAAATTAAAAATTTTTAATTCTTTTGCGATTTAAACTATCATTATTATTCGCATGTGTGTAGCCGTAGTACACATCTTGTTACTAAACATACAAGTAGTACCTCGTATTACACATAGAACATAATATACACTCTTATACGACAATAAATATTTGTTATTACGAATATTGGTCTCAACTTGCTCATTACTTTGATAAGTATTAGATTATCTGATCTCTTTTTAATAATCCATTTTCTTTTTATTATTGCATATGCATTTCTTTGTTTTAAAATTTTTACAATTTACTTTCAGATTAATTTAAATATCATTGATTAAATTATTTATTCAAAATTATACTTTCATATGTTTAAACATTACTCTAAACTACTATACAAATAAACATTTATATTTTCAAAAATTATTAATTGCACTTTGAATTATATTGTCTTTCTTTTTACATGGTTAATTGTCTTTATTTGAGTCTTTTGTTTTTACAAATACATGGTTTTGTTTCACCTTAGTTGTAGGGGTAATACTCAGCGTATCCTCTTCGGTCCTAGGTCCTCTATCCTGGATGCTCTTCTGTAGTCGTGCAGTCCTGGAGTCCTTGATCCTCGTCCTGCAGATCCTCTCCGTAGTCCGTTGCCTCGTTCCGTACGCTGGACTCTATTCCATGTATTTGGCTGCTCCCTCGTCTTCCGTCGTAGCCTTTGGCTGCAGCGGTGATGTCACGCAAGAGATGAGTAGTCGGTTAGAGCCTCCGGCTGCCACTGTAGTTGAACGAGAAAGAGAAATAAGTTGGTGTGTCTTGAGTATTTATACCCTAGGGCGCAAAATTCATGTTTCGACAATCCTCTGCAGGTATCAGTCTGTCGTTGTCGTCCCTTTCTAAACACGATTATTTTCACAATTATTTCCCTTGTCTTCGCCACATGCGAAGTCTTTTTCAAATTACCAGATATTCATCTTGTCGGTAATTTTTATGTGTTTACTGTGTGTAAACCGTTTTCCCTATCTTAATTAAAATAAGTTTTATTTATATTTATTTTCACTATATTCGCACTTTTATTATTTTTGCATTATTTTTTGTACACACGTGCGTCTTTATATTATACACACCGTGGCGTATTTGGTTTTGTGATATTATGCACTGCGACAACACATATATTAGGCATAGTAATAATTGAACAGTGTAGTCAGTTATCTGGTGCAAGGTTGTATATTTTGAAACAAATTTTACAAATGGTCTGTATTTCACAAATAATTTATTTTATTTTAATAATTGTCTTTGAATTATCAGAACTGATCTGTTTAAAATGTCAATTGTTACTTGAACGTTGTATCCAAATATGTTGATTCGTCTCACTGCTCGTCCTGTGATCCGTCGAAATCTGCTCCCTCGTCGTCTGCTACTCTCCGCACACTGACGCTTCGCTGACACTCCTCTTGTACACACGCACGCCGACACACCCGATAACAGTTTACTCTTTATCTCAAGGTACTGAACTGGGGTGTAATTTATTATTTATTTACTATAGTGCTTTAAGCGTGTACCTTCCCGCGTCTTGAGGTTTCCTCGCGTTAACCACAGGAGTATCCCGTATGGATAAACCTTCCCTATGCGGAAATCTTGACTCACGTGAGACTAGCATTTTTTAATGTATTTTATTATTTGAGAAATATTGAGTTCGTACCAATACAAGGTACTAGCTAACGGGCAACTCGTCGCTAAATTGTCCTTGATAACTCTTACATAAGAACGTTTCTGTTCGAAAAACTCGCATAGAGAGCACGTCCGTAATAGTCGAGCTGCAGGATGGAACTAACTAGACTTACGTTGCCGGAGACCCAATCTTAATGAAAATTGGGGCCGCTGATTGGTCGAAACACCTATCACGTGATTGATGGGTAGAACTGATAGACCAACTTCTTGAACAGATTGGCAGATTTCTGCAGAAGCAGGTATAGATTTTATCTACAAACCTCATTACTTCCAAAAGATAAGGAATCTATATAAGTTAAATTTTTACTAAAAAATCCCTATTAAAATAGTATGTAACAAGTGTCTGACACACAGAAAATATAGCGCTATTTAAGATGCTTGCGCTGTCCACATCTCAGTTCAATACGTTCATTTATAACAGAGTTACTCATAAAATACGAACGACACGCGCACTCGCGCACTCGCACATTAAACTCGCACATGACATGATCACAAATAAATGAATGGGCATTTTGATACATAATAATCTTTTACCCAATTCTTAATTCAAAGCTTATACCTAATTAACAGAATCAAACAAAAATCTAATCTTAACATGTCTATAACGTCATAACATGATATATCAGCATGTAGTCCAGGGTACAGTTTCCTTTACTGCAATGTTCTATTGCAGCACACACTCTTTGAAATTTAAATAATTCATATAATTAATATTTAGTGCTGACGCTTTACAGGAATCAACTGGTTTCACACACACATGCCTTTTTACATTAGACAAAATAGCACGGTACATTTTAACAATACAATGTTTATTACATTATGCTCATAATAATGAATAAACTATTATTCAATTTACCCTTACGAGTGGTGGGCTGAAGAAAATTATTCCCCTCCCATACATGTTGACTTGCTGCTCGCTTCGCAGTATCCGCTTTAAAGTGTTCTCCTTTAGCTGTCACAGTGACCTAGTTATTCATTCGTAGAACTTCCTTAAAGAGTTCGCATGGTACTTGCCAACTTCTTTCTGTCTTGTGTCATCATATACAATGAACGTTTGTTTGCCAGCTTGTCTTAGCAAAGTGTAAGTCCCATCATTCTATCTGAAGAATTTTTTACCAGTATTGTCAATACGATTTCCAGCTGGATTCGTTTGTAATAATATTTTCCCTTCCATATTAAATTTCTGCAACTTGTGAGTTCTGTTGAATCGTTTTATTCTCTTATTACCTTTTTCCATTATTCTTCTTTCAGCATGTTCAATCTTAATGCTTAACGGTAATGGTGGGTTTTGATTAGCAGGTTTGTGAACATACCGCTTTCAAAATCGGTCGGGTTGACGATCTTGTTCAATCTCTGTCGGTGTGTAGCTCGTTGCTTCGCTATAATTATCATTAATGGTCTTTTTAAAGAATGGTAAATACTCTGCCCATTCATTGTGTTGTTTATGGCAGTAAATACGTAGGTACTTACCCAATTCTTTATTCACTCCCTCGGCTAAATTTCGCTGTGGATATCGGATGGATGTGAGTATGGGTTGGATTCCATTTTCTCTTAATATTCTATTCCATACTTCACTTTGAAATTGCACTCTTTGATCACTAAGAATCCTCTCCATCTTACCATGTATTGGAATATATTTTTGTACAGACTTTTTAGGACAGCTTTCGTTGTGGGTCGCATAATAGGATACAGATAAACTGCCTTAGAAAACACGTTTATACAGACAAGTATGTGTTTAACCCACCGTCCTGATCGAGGTAATGGCCCTAAGAATTCCACTGCAACTAACTCCCCTTTCGCCTCCTTCTGTATACTTTGCATTTCCATATATGTGTAAAGATTAGGTTGCTTAGCAGTCTGGCAACCATAACATTTCTTCAACTCATTTTTAATTTTTCCAAACATGTTGTTGAACGTAAAATCTTCTCTAAGGGATAAATAACATTTCAATACCGAGGTATGAGCTAAGCTCTCATGAGTTGGTGTTATCAGTTTAAATAACATTTCGTTAGTCAACACAATTTTCCAATCATGTTTTATTAATTTGAAAATAATGTAGTTATGTAGCTCATATTGAACTGGTAGGTCAGATTGACGTTTTAAATTTCGTAAGGTAATATCTTTGTCTTGTTCTTCCGCTAGATTTTGTAGCTTTCTCCTTACTTCGTTGCTAGCTTCAAATCGTATAGATAATAGACGTACTTCGTTATCTTCCTCATTGTAGATGTCCTCACATTCTTCTGTAACATAACGACTTAATATATCTGCAACGCTATTATCTTTCCCTTTGCAGTACTTGATAGTGAATGAGTACTCTCCAATGGCTAAAATCTATCTCAGTAAACGAGAGTTCGTTACTTTACATTTCAGTAGAAATGACAATGCTTGATGGTCAGTATGTACTTCAAAATGTGTATCATAAATGTAATATCGGAATTGTTTAAGAGCGTAGACAATCGCAAGTATCTCCTTCTCTGATGGTGAGTAGTACCGCTCTGCTTCTTTGAAAACTCTGCTCGCGTAGGCGATAACCCTTAGTTTTCCTTCGGAATCCTTCTGGTTTAGTACGCTTCCCACGGCGTAATCACTAGCATCAGAATAAATCACAAATTTTCCTTCCCGTTAAGGATGATGTAGCATGATGTTTTCTACGAATAATGTCTTCACTTGGTCGAAGACTTCTTGATGCTTCTTCTCCCACTTCCATTTTCGTCTTTTCTTTGTCAACCCTAACAAAAGTTGAGTCCTTTCGGGATATAATGGTGTAAACCTCCTGTAATATCCAGTTAAACCTAAAAATGCACGTAAACCTTTAAGTTTCTTGGGTATAGGAAAGTTGGTTATACTGGTTATCTTGCTAGGATCTGGTTGTATACCTGAGGATGAGATGATGTGTCCTTGGAATTGGATGGAGTTTTTATGAATTCACATTTGTCTAGGTTTAGGGACATGTTTGCTTGCCTAAACTTATGGAATATTGTTCGTAGATTTTTTATGTGTTCATCGAATGTCTTAGATATCACTAGAATATCATCTACGAAGATCATCGTATAAGGTTCCACCTCTGTGTCTAATGTTCTTTCCAAACATTTTACAATAGCTGCCAAACTCGTGCTTAATCCAAATGGTACTACTTTATGTCTGTAACACTTGTTCTTGTACAGGAATGCAGTAAATTTTCTATCTTCTTCCCGGATTGGAATCTGCCAAAAACTTGAACGTAGATCTAGTTTAGTCAAGTATCGTGCTCCTTCACACTTGTAAACAGCTCGTCCCCATTAGGCGCACAGTCATACTCTTTCATTATAACACTGTTCAGCTCCCGCATGTCCAGGCATAGACGAATATCCCCGCTTTTCTTCTTTCCTACTACAAGAGGATTTAAGAAGTTGCTGTTGGACCGTTCTATCACGTTATTATCCAGCATGCGACGTATTTCCGTTTCTACTTCTTCCTCGTAGCGTATTGGAATAGGGTGTGTCCTCCTGACGAATTTTGTTGGGTCTCTCACAGTTATGTTATATTTGTAGACTGTCGTCTGCGTCGGTGTTTTATTTAATACATCTTCATATTCATTTATTAATTCTTGAAGCCGCTTTTCTTCCTGTTTGCAAATCTTGTCGGTTGTCTGACTTGTACGTTGAGTTGGTACATATTGAACCTTGGGTTTAGTTAAGACAATAGGTGTGTCATTTACCTTATACTGTTTTTCTTCTTCATTCATACTTATACTATGTTGAACACTCTTATAATTACATATTATCTTATAATTAATGATACCAACCTTAGCATCTAGCACATTCAATAAATCAATTCCTATAATACCATCATATATCAACTTAATCATAATAATCATTGGACATTCTATTTCTAAATTGTCATGTGTAATTGTTACGTACGCTTGTTTTTTAACTTTTTCTCACTTATTAGTGGCGGTTGTAATGTTCATATTATTCACAGGCAATATCGCTGTATTTTTAAAATAATTTTTATTTCGTTGCATCCAGGAAGCTTTTAAAACTGACAGCTGACGAACTGTGGTCACCAACATTTTAATTTGACAATTGTTGATACGAACATTAACAGTAGGGCAATGTGTGTGTGTGTGTGTGTGTGTTCCGCTTGATTTACACCCTCGTCTCTGCTAAGCAATTCGTCTCGTATGTCGACAGGATATATATTATTTATTGTTTACTGCCGCTTACGCTTCTCCAGTCATTGTTTAGAAGTCGATGGCTTACTTGCTGCTTCCGTTGCGCATTCTCTCTTTGAGCTATTGTTCGTTTTTACCGCGTTAACCGCTCGTTCATAAGGCTTTGGAAATTTCTTGTTAGATGTCGGCCAGACAAAGCCCCCCTTTTCCTTCCCACGTTCTCTCTCTCTCTCTCTCTCTCTGCTCGCTGCTCCTCTCCTTCTCCTAACGACCGCATTCCACGCGCTGAGTCATTGACGTGTGACCTATATTAACAGCTGATCTATTTTGCGTGTGTTGCTCTGTGGTTTATAATTATCACGGCTGTGATTAGAGTTATAATTGTGATTACCGTGCGGTTGATAATTGTGTTATGTATTCTCACCGCGAATGATGTTTTACAAGTATTAAATATTCCTCAATGGTTTTAATATCTTGTGTGTAAACAGCGAGTTGGATATTTTTTGAAAATGGTAAGACAGTTTAGATATTATTTCGTATTCTGAAAATTAAGGTTTAAGATGTTTCACTCTTTCAATTGTGCTATTGTATGCTGTTCAATACTCTGACGACCATGAATATTAAATTTACCATATTCTAGCAGATCACGTACCTGACGTTGCGTATGGATATTCCAATACTATTTTCGAACGAGTCTCCGAATTGTTGATATGTAGTGACATTATCACGTATGGTAGTATACCACTATGCTGCTGAATCTTTGTAACAAAATTTATTGTCGAGTAACAAAATTTATTTTTTCGTTGTCATCAATAGTACTACCAATTTTTTCCATTTCTTTTTAAGAATTGGTAAAACATTCCATACTGTTTTCCCATTTATTTCCTGCAAATGTTAGTTTTGACTCTTTCTTCTACTGGTGCTGGATACATCATCATCTGCGCTGGACGTCTACGTAGCTCCTCTCGAAGTTGGTCCATTTCAATCTTCATCTCTTCCTTCATATTGGACATCTCTCCAGAATAATCTTTCGCAGTCTTGGATGTTTCTTCTAGCTTATTCTCTATTAGCATTGTGCGTGTTTCTATCGCACTCGTTTTACTAGTGGTCGCTTGAAGCAGATCATGAACATCCTGTATTTTACTGCCCTGTTCATGCTTTATTGTATTTAGTTTCTCATTTACGTTCTCATTTATTTGTTTATGAATGTCCTTTAAATCTTTCTTCCATTCTACACGTAACTCTTTATACTTTTTCTCTAACCTAACACCTTGTTCATGCAGGGCATGTTTAACTTTATTTTCTAGTGTATCTATGCGCGTATTAGTGTCTCTAATTTTATGTGCTAACTGTGTAGTACTATCTACTATATCTTGTTTTAACTCTTCTTTTAATCGTACATTATCTTGTTTTAATTCATTTAGTTATCATTTAAATTTTCGATGAGTTTTATATTCTCTTGATTTAATTCTTTTTTTAGTTTTAAATTATCCTGTTTTCATTCTTCTTTTAAATTTTCTGTTTGTTTTATACTCTCTTGTTTTAATTCCTCCGTTTGTTTTATATTCTCATGTTTTAATTCTTCTATTTGTTTTATACTTAATTCATCAATCATGGCTCGCATCATATTTTGAAGTGCCTCCAGACTAAAACTACCTGGTTCTGCCATGTTGAATTATTTTTATTTATATTATGTTCTTAAATTAATTATTACTGGTGACCCCGGTTATATTATTCTTTATTTATTATTTTGTTTTGTATTATTATTATTGTTATTATTAGTAATGTTACTATTACGATTACACTTTCATTTACAATAATTACTTGTTGAGCGCCAGTTGTGCTGTCATAACACACAACAATAGAAAAAACATTCAAATAATATTTAATATAATATTAGTTATTACATATAATATATTTTTTCGTTTAACACACATTTACTTTTAGAGCATATATTTAGCTTTTAAATTTTATAAATAGTTAAATGGCGTGGTGGCGCACCACTTTCTTGGGCGACATTTATTTTATAATGTTAACGCCGTTTATAAGCAACATTACTTACGCTATAAAATTATGACGGGTGTAATCCTAATAATAATAACACAACATGAAATTGTTTAGAACCATTTAAAAATGTATTAATTAACAATTTTTAATTGCTTTGCAATTTAAACTATCATTATTATTCGCATGTGTGTAGCCGTAGTACATATCTTGTTACTAACATATAAGCAGTACCTCGTATTACACATAGAACATAATATACACTCTTACACGACAATAAACATTTGTTATTATATAATATTGCTCTCAACTTGCTCATTACTTTGAGAACTATTAGATTATCTGATCTCGTTTTAATAATCCATTTTCTTTTTATTATTGCATATGCATTCCTTTGTTTTAAAAAATTTACTATTTACTTTCAGATTAATTTAAATATCATTGATTAAATTATTTATTCAAAATTATACATCCATATGTTTAAACATTACTCTAAACTAATATAAAAAAAAATGTATATTTTCAAAAATTGTTAATTCCACTTTGAATTATATTTACATGGTTCTTTACAATCTTTCCTTTTACATGATTAATTGTCTTTACTTTAAGTCTTTTTATTTTTACAAATACATGGTTTTGTTTCACCTTAGTTGTAGCGGTAATACTCAGCGTATCCTCTTCGGTCCTAGGTCCTCTATCCTGGATGCTCCTCTGTAGTCGTGCAGTCCTGGATCCTTGATCCTCTCCGTAGTCCGTTGCCTCGTTCCGTACGATGGACTCTATTCCATGTATTTGGCTGCTCCCTCGTCTTCCGTCATAGCCTCTGGCTGCAGCGATGATCTCACGCAAGTGATGAGTAGTCGGATAGAGCCTCCGGCTGCCACTGTAGTTGAACGAGAAAGAGAAATAAGTTGGTGTGTCTTGAGTATTTATACCCTAGGGCGCAAAAATCATGTTTCGACAATCCTCTCCAGGTATCAGTCTGTCGTTGGCTTTCTAAACACCATTATTTTCACAATTATTTCGCTTGTCTTCGCCACATGCGAAGTCTTTTGCAAATTACCCGATATCCGTCATGTCGGTAATTTTTATGTGTTCACTGTGTGTAAACCGTTTTTTCCTATCTTAATCAACATAAGTTTTATTTATATTTATTTTCACTATATTCGCACGTTTTATTATTTTTGCACTATTTATTGTACACGTGTGCGTCTTTATATTATACACACTGTGGCGTATTTGGTTTTGTGATATTATGCACACACTCTTTACAATTTAAATAATTCTTATAATTAATAGCGTTTATTTAGGGGTGACGCTTCACTGGAATCAACTGGTCTCACACACACATGTAAGATACAGGTGTACACACAGACACAGTTGAGTGGCCTGATCAACCTGTACAAGCATAAAATTTGATTGTTCCCTTTACAGTTCAGATTGAAAGCTGAATTACTATTACTAACAATATGGATTATTTATTTAATTATGTTAATTATCTTAATTAATTATGCAATGCACAGTGCCCTATATATTTGTACTGTTACAATATATATACCGTATATGTATATATCATAAACTAATATGAGATGAGTTGTTATGATTATCCCAAGTTGCTTACGACTGAACTGTAACTTAGTTTTCGTTTTGGTAGCAGGATGTTAAAGCGCTTGTATGTTTTGTCTGTTACATTATGCTAGACACTTCCACTACAACTACAGTAATAATAGCATTTTCAGCTGTCAGCCTTAACACCCGAAAAAATTAACCAATGCAAGTCTAGTTAAGTAACCGATTAACACATTTTTTTCACTTAATAAAACAATAACAATAACCAACAAATTAATAAAAAATTAACCACTTTTTCCTCTGTGGGTGTGGTATTATACATTAAATACCTACTTCATAATGGTGATGAGAGGGGAAAAAGCAAAGTTTGGCTGCTACTAGCGTCCGTCCCAACAGACGAACGGAGAAGAATGGAACTTTCCAGATAAACAGATTAGTGTTGCTCTCCTTCGTCTATGATAATGTGCCTATCACACAATTGGTGAGGCCTCTGCCAATCGGAATACCCCCAGCCGGCTCGTTCATTAATGGGTTCGAAACAGCTGCTGACGATATTATCAAGACGTTATAATTAAAACGCAAGGCTGAAGATAGAAATATCAAATGAACACAAAGTCTTTCCATTTTTATTAGTTTAGTTTTGCCACAAGTCATATTAGTTTATATTTTAGCTACACTATAAATTGTACTAGTCAACAAATTTAATTTGTTCCAGTTATTATTATGTTGATTACTTATGCAATTATTTAATGTTTACTTGCACTCTTATAAAAGAAGCATATTTTTTAAAGATTTTGTTTCCTTCTTCTTAATAAAAGAAAATTTTATTGTTTTTTTAAAAGTAAAATACTTATTTCATTACAGGATATTAACTTTTCTCTGCAACTTTTAATAGTTATGTAAGTTGAAGTGCTTATATGTTACTCGAATAAGTTTACATTCCACGAATTGGTTGGGTAATGAAATGTATTAAGGCCGTTAAACTCCCTTCCCCAATCCCCCTTGCCAAAACGAGCGCGCGCGCGCGCGCGCGCGCGCACACACACACACACACACAGTATATAACATGCACGATCTTATCGGACAGTAAAAGGCAACTGTAGTGGCTATGCATGATTGTACTGCAACCGTCAACAGACCTGAAGCACAAACGATACCCAATGAAACGATTAGAAAGATTACAATTGTCGTAATAGGAAAATAAAAGCAAAGTAATGTTCACTACAGACTACAGCCTTCATCATAAATTTTAAACTGTATAAAAGTTTAAAAGCCTTTCCCTTTAATTACAGCTTAATAATAAATCTCAAATATTACCTTGTAAGTTAACAATCTAAAGAATCAAATTTATTACATTAATTTTCTTAGTGAAATACGCCATGTTGGCACATTAATAAAACAAGAGCTTTGAAGGTGTTAGCCAATTTGGCTCTTTGGCCATAATTGTTGGCTACAAAAAATATTGACGGTTGCAGAGCCGTTGATTCATCCACTACGAACTGTACTCTAAAATGTTTTATGTCTTTCTTCTTATAAGCCAAGTTTTCATATTAAATGCAACACTATTTGTGATTATCTTGTTGATTCATCCTCTTCGTTCACTTTATAAAATATTATTAAATCAATAAACATTCACAATATGAACTTACTTTCTTTATCACTTCCCCATACGTTTCGAGGTGATGTTCCTCTTCCTCAGTGGGAGTAAATACTGAATGTCATTTTACAATATAACGGTTATGGACTATAGGTGTGTGTGGTGGGGGTTGATGGTGGGACGGTATTGGCGCTGATGTTCAAATTGTGTGTTTGGATCAGTGTATCGAATAGTGTATGTGATCTATAATGTAATTGTTCATTTAATATGTTGTTTGGTTGTAGTGCGTGATATCTGTATATTTCAAATTGTTCAGCTGTATTTGGTTTTCTACTTTTAGGTAAGTAGTGTAATATTTCCATGTTGTGTTCTATGTTTGTGTAACTGTGGTTTTCGTTTTGTAAATTTGTGGCAAATGTGGAATGTATGTAGACGGGAAGATCTTTCTGCTCCAGATTTTCAGAACATTTAAAAGCCCTCACCACAAACTACATACATTCCACATTTGAGGGTAATATATATTTTTAAACTGTGAGACATAAAAAAATACTACTAAGCTTTCTTCAGAAACACACTGACCCGTATGTCGTTAATGTGGGTGAGATTGCCACATGTATTAAAATAATGTTGCAATATACAGTACGTCTGTTCATGTTATGTAGCCATTCGGAATGTTCCGTAAGTGGCACTAGTAGGGAAAGCCAAGTAGAGACATTGTAGCCTACAAGTGACTATTGTCTTGCTGAAGTGGGTTACATACTCCCGTTATAAGTACCATACGCCACTTGAAGTGCTTTGTCGACAACTTTAGATACCCTGTATTTTATTGTTATGGTTGGTACCGGTCCACTTCAGCCGGTCATTTATTATTTGTAGCAAGGTCCTGTTAAAGTCAAAAACAATATCTTTGTTTACACTTACCCCAATAACTTTACTATTTTGTGAAAAAATTCCTGTGCTAAGAATATCATTAATTTCTTTTACCTTTTGGGTTCAAGTCCTAGAACAGAAGCATTATCGTGGAACTTCAAATGTGTCTTCTTCTTCCAGCCAACTGTGTTTTTCAAAATAAGTTTTTCTTCAGCGCTTTTGCACATCTACTCTCTCGCAAAACATTTTAGGCCTCCCAAGCAATACCTATAATGCCACTGTATATTCTCATACACCTCCCTCTAGATATTAATATTATATAGATATGTTATATTCATATTATAGATAGTAATTCATATAATTCATAACTCAATTTGCAAATTTTTCACGTAACGTATTGACGGTTGCCGGTAAGCTCTCTCGCAAAAATGGCTTTTTGCATTCCCAAATTTTAAGCGTCACGTAGTTCAAGTGAATGAAAACGATATAGGACGTTTGTACCACAGAAATTAAAAATGAGGTTCACAAAATGGTGAAAAGAGTTCCTCGCCTGTAGCAAACATGCTTACTGTAACCCTTACGTAAAAAGTACCAGATATCTTACACGGGCAAAATCTCATCTGATATCTTACAAGAGGTGAAATAATTTTTCTCTATTCCTCATGTGGTTTAAAATAACGGCATTTACATGATATGATATGGACTTAAATTACTGCAAAATGATTTTATTTTCAATGTACATTATAAACTTAATTACAAGAATTATATCCAAAGGCATTGTGTAGATACTGTTTGTAGGAACTAGTAAGTATTTCACACAGTAGCGTAGAAAGCTTTCTCAGAGTACACAGTGCATCAGACGACTGTCTTTTAGTAGAGGCACATGTAGTACTAAGCAAACTGTAGAACGGACCAAATAGTTTGTACTACCTCATTGTGTTAGCTCACGTTGTATCGTAATTTAAAGCTCCTGTGTACTCTGCTACAGACCCTCTATATTATCACATCAAATGTACTACTTTTTACATCAGATATATTGTTTCTATGCTTTTCAGTAAACATACTCATATTTACACGAATTAATAATCTATCTTTGTGCAGGTACAAAAAGCAAAAACACAAAGGTAGGAAGTAGTGACAAAATACCACAAGTAATTGATATCAATATTTTGAAACAATATAAAAGACACAAAATATTAATGAAAAGCTAACAGCTGTTAAAATGAATACTATGGTACAAAGAAGTATTTTGCACGTTTCACTAACTTTTCTATACAAAAGGGTATAGAAATATTGCAAATCATCTAATATTGCTTCATGAAACGCAGAGAAGACAAGAGATTCGTAAAAGCTTATGACACGAAGAGATTTAGGAAAGAAAGAAATCGAATGACAGAAACTGGATGAAATGGATACAAAACGTATCATTATGAAAACTCCTGAAAGATGATGACTTGAAATACTGAAGAGAGGGAACTGAACGCCAGACAACCTCAGAAACCTTTTAAAATAACAATTGTAGTTTGTTACTGCGACAAACTATAGAAACAAAATTAATCTACGTAACACTTGCAGGTAATGCTGAGTCAGTTTTTTACACCGGGGCAGAGAAATCTGGAATAGACTAACCATTCTTGAGGTGAGGTTAGGTGAGCGCGGTTAAATGTATGCTCCAGTGTTTGATGGTAATTCATTGTTAATATTATCGTTTAATATTAATATAGTAAAATTCAGTAAAATTAATATTGTTACTGTTAATTGCTTTAAATAGACTATATTTTTTAGTGATTATTTGTTCATAAATTATTCTGTGCGCTATTTGATTTATGTAGCGTATGTGTAGAGTCTTTGTGTTATGTATAAATTTGATCTGTTATTTAAGTGTTACAGATCAACAAAAATCATAAAATTTTTTCTGTATGTCGAACACTTTACAGAAGTATAAATCAAATATTTAAATTCAGTTGTATGTTTTAAGATATTTATAATAGAAAGTAACAAAAAGACGACAGTTTTTTAAAAATTACAACTATTAAAAACTGAAAACAACTACTACAACTATTCAGATACAATTGAAAACAAAAAAACAGACGTGAATAACAGAACATTTTACTGTACTTTTGCAAAGTTTAAAAGAGAACATTGCAAACTGGAGGTGAATCAAACCTCTCAAGTGATGTGTGTTGCAGAAGTGGGAAGTTGCTAACCGGTGCCGGCTTAAAAGAGTTGGCCACACATACTGTACTCTCTGCGTAAACCACAGGGAAGAAAACCGTAGTGATATTTAAAAATTAATGTAAATTCAGTATAGAGATGACATGTACATTTTATACGGAACATTTTGTTGTGATTGGTTTGAAAACTGTAATCGGTGGAAATACTGGGCCCTCCTAAAGTGCTAGTCGTATGGTAAGCGCTAGCGGTTTTGTAAATATTAAAATGAAAGCAACTTTAACGCTTTGCAAGTTTTACAATATTATCTTTAATTATTTTACAGAGTCAATCTGACTTATCAATATAACGGGTGTGGTAATGAGAACACAACAATTTGTGTTAGCTTGTGTTTGGTTACTATGGCAACAATAAATAAACAGATATTTGTATAACCTCATTTAAACTATCATTTTAATAAATATGTCTCAGTGGTGAGCTGAACATCGTCCGTTTGTTGTCGAATATTGTGATGCCCATATTGAATATTGTTATTCCACATTACGTTTAGAGAGGACAAGCAAACTAATATAAATATGCAAACAATAAAATTGTATGCTAAGGTTACAAAGTAACTGGATCTGTAAACATTACAAAAAATGACGCTCAAACTCGTAGTGCAAGTATACTGTGTGTTCTGTTGTTTAGTTTAACTAAACTGGTTCAGCTTATACTACGTATACAGTATTTAATGGGTTAATTTTAACCGCAAGCAATAACATTTTACATAAAGATGGGTGTAAATCGTTATCCCTGCGTTCAGAAAATATAAAACACGATCTTTAAACCAATATTGTTGGTTCAACCTTATGTTGATAACTTCAACATTGTAAACAACAGTTTTTCGTGAAAACAATGGGCAGTCGTATCAATTTCTCATGTTGCCTACAGAACTGGAAAATTTTGGACAGGATAGTTAAGTGATTTAAAAACCGTTATACAGATTGTCAAGTAACAAAATCAATGCTCATTCAGAAAGATAAAAGAAGATGCAGAAAGCATACAAAGAAAACGGTTTAAGTTGTGCACATTCCAGATTCTCTCTGAGAGTCACAGCGTTTGGTACGGAAAAGTAAATTTAATGAGTGATCCGCTTTCAGTAATTTGTTTTCCTTTTAAAAGTCTCACGGGTGGCAAAAAAGAATGTTGAAAGACAGAAATTTTCCTTCTTGTCAAATTCTATATGATCAGAAAACTGAGCAACCTTTTTGAATAAGAAATGGATTTCTTTCTACAAACGATTCGTGGCTTCCTCAATTAAAGTGAGTAGAAGCACGTAGGCCTTAGTAAATAAATTGTATTCCATTTATGTGTGTTTATATTACTTATTTATTTAAATCATTTACGTTTTTGTAACTAGGGGTTACCGAAAAGAAATTTGCTTTGATAAAGTGACATTGAAAATTTATTATCAAGCAAAATTGTGTCTTCTTTCTATTACTTTAATCAGAAAGATTTTAATAAAATGAATAACAAAATTTAATAAGTTACTTTCTAAGAGTTAAAGGGGTTGTTGCTTTAATCCCATACCAATATAACCAAAGTTCTTGTTTTGTGATATTATACTTTACTTGGTTTTATTCAGTCACTTATAGGCTGCATGAAACTCGCTATTCATCCTTTATTGACTTTTAAGTAACGAATACTCTTTTCACTGTTATATCCGAGGAGTAACTTTACACTAGGAAAGTGACTAGCAAATATAATTTTTTGCTAGTGCCAAATTAAATTTTTAAAGTTCTCACACACGCCAAATGTCAATGGCCTTCCCTTTACCTATGCATATTTAATTTCTTTCTTCTACACGTGTCATTTATTTTCATTCCGTATCTTGAAAGTATAGTATTTCTTAGGTCACGTTTGTTTTTGAAAACTATTAAATAAACTTTTTTGGGGGGGACACTCCTAATCACCCTATACAAGTAACGATGCTACAGAAAGGTTACCTAATCACTTCCTCTATCAACAAGCTCCTCTTTCACACTAAGCTAAAAATGTCTCTCATTAAATGGTTCAGGAAACACCTGTGTACGTATGCTCTCAAATCATGATATTAGAAATATTCTGAATATAAATTATACATTGTAGCGCTGCCAACACTAAGATAAGATTTCTTCGTAGAGTCGCTCTATATTTACATTGCTGAGTCTTATATACAGACGTATGTCGTGTATGGTATCTGCAACCCCAAAAAATAATCAGCTTGATTCTAGTTTAACGAATGAATTTATAATTCATTTTCAAGCCCTTAGACGCATTAAAGCTGATTGAGTTTCTTATTGTAGCAAATTAAAAACGTAGTATAACCAATTGGAACGTTTTAATTAAGTAATACCGTAGGTTATTGTTAGGATTTATTAATTATATTGGATGTTACAGTAATATACTGTATATAAACCAGTACGTAGTTAGCGATTGTAAATTGAAATTTAAATTTGAATTACACTCTCTAAAGTACGTAATAAACCGTAAAATAGTGAAACGAGATTCTTAGAGTTAGGACAAATGTAGGAATAAAACATCAACCCAATCGCATTCCATTCTAACAAACTTATTAAATCACGTCTCTAGAACAAGTAAATATTCTCCGGCTTTTGTGCTTCTGCAAAACTTTTATGTTTAATGTTTTGAGAAAAGTAATTGGTTTGATTCCGCAGCTTTAAAGATTTGTTTTACACTACCCATGCATACAACTAAGAGACACAGACAGAAACCCTCTACCTCTCCCTCCCACTCACTTTCTTTCTCCCTCCCTTTCCCTCTGTTTCTTTATATGTTATTACATTCTTTTTATTAAAGAAGAAAACGATGTAAACAATTACAAATATGATCTCACTTCCTCTTTGACGCCATATATTTTTGCTACATATAATGAACTTTTTTATTTTCAATTTTGTTTTTGAAACAAAAGTTTTATCATTTTCTAAAAGTCTGTAAAGTAAACGTTGTTAATTACATAAATACTTCTTGTCTATTTGATGCGCTTTTTGTGAAATTAGCTTTTAAAAAGCGCTTGTGACCTAGCATTGGTTTTTATTTTTTGTAAATAATTAATAATTGATTAAACGATTATGAATACTATTTTTATAAAATTTTAGACACAAAACAATGGACTAACGAAATAAATTTTAGTAACTTTGGAAAACCTTTGTCTTCCGACTCTAGGACATTTGACCATTTAACACCTTCAATCCTGGTCGGACCATTACCGAGTATTATGAAAGAAAAGAAAACAAGAATTCCATAAAACAGCTAAAGTAATAAGTAATGAAAGACTCCGGTGAACTAGAAAACCTAATAGCGTTGGGTTTTAGTGATACAAAACAGCTAACCTAAATCTTACAGCTACTGTGTATAGATACTCTCTTATTGCATTGGTTTGCTTGGAGAAATTTATGTATCTCCCGATTTCTTCCTTTGTGATTTTCGAGCACGATAAATGTCCTCTAAGGAGTTACCAGTGTCCTATAGAGCAAGACCAGTGGTAGGAGTGCTGCCTTTAAGCCGCTAGTCCTGCTCTGGGTTTTGCCATTTCAAAACAGTATACAGGTAAGAGGTAAGATTAAAGAAAGTGGTTCCACCTATTACATGTTAAAACAAGGTGAGAATATGCGTGGTCTCAATCCCAGTTGACTCACAAAGCATCGTAGTAAGGGCAAAACGTTTCATGCTAAGAGCAGAAGGTGTGTTACGGAAGAACGGAGTTACGTTAAAACAACATTCTATTAGAATTATAATTAAAATAAATAATAAAATTAGACTGTGTAAAATGATCAATATTGATGTAATTAAAACTATTATTGGTTGTGTGAATAGCGCAGTTTCTTACTAATTCCAATGCAAAAATGTAATTTTGTTAACGGCTGTCTGACATTACATTTCACCTCGTTATAATAATAATTATTTTTGCATGAAGTTTTCTCGACATTTACAATACATTGTAACATTAAATAACCACGTAAGAAGGAAATATGTTCTTTCGTTTACAGTTATGAAAGATTAATTGATTTAACCGTTAAAACTGTTAAACTGAACCAAAGTCAATTTGTTCTTCCTAAAGAAGAAAAATGTCTCGTTTGTTCATTTTTATCTTTAAAATTCTTGCATAATGGCACACAGGATTGATACGCTCTAGTTTTTGCATTTTTAATGGTTACACGATTGCTAATAATATATTTTTATTATCCCACTGAGACCACTAGTAAATTTCACCACTGCCCCGAGATATAAAACTGCTAAAAAACTAGTCAACATAATAAAGCATAATATACGAATAATTAATGATCATAGTTTAATTAACAGTATTGACTTTGTAGATAAGGTTAAAGACTTAATAATTGAACCATCTTACAAACTTGCCTCCTTTGATATTATAAACTTATACACGAACATACCAGTAGCTAAGACCCTGCGAATACTTAAGATTAACCTGATTAATACTAACAAACTGGACATTGATAGTATAAACGAATTGATGGACGTTTTGGAACTGATTCTCGATGAAAACTATTTTACCCACAACAATCAATTTTTCAGCCAACAAGAGGGGTTAGCAATGGGTTCTCCACTTTCTGGCCTTCTTGCGGATAATATACCTGAATAATATCGAGAATTCCTTTATTTTTACTAATAACAGACACAGTGATAACATAATGTTTTATGGCAGATATGTTGACGACACCTTTTTAATATATAAAGGCACACAACGGGAAATTGATAGGTTACATAATTATTTAAATAATATCAATGATAATATACAGTTCACACTTGAAAATGAAGACAATGGAAAACTGAATTTTCTGGATTTAACAGTTGCTAAAAACAATAGTAAAAAACTACAATTTAACATTTATAGAAAACCTACAGCAACTGATATTGTGATACACGCTAAGTCCTTTCACCCAATATCCCAGAAAATGGCTGCCTTTCATAGTATGATTAATCGACTTTTATCTCTGCCCCTTGGTGATAAAGCATACCATAAGGAATTGAACACCATTAAATACATCGCAGTCACTAATGGTTACGATGTTGGGGTGGTGAAAAATATACTCAGAAAACATAAGAAAAGGCGTAAAAACATTAACGGACATGGAACTCGTGAGAGTATAACACGCAAATACATTACAACACCATACACACACTTTGTGCATAAGGTCCCTGGGTCATTTTCAATAAAAATACCAATATAAACGTCACATACAAGACCACTAACCACATTATGAATAACCTTCGCGTACATGGACCTACCAACCTCGAACACAAAACAGGTGTTTACAAATTGTTATGTGACAATTGTGACGCCTTTCATATAGGCCAGACAGGTCGTGGTTTTTTAAAAAGGTTCACAGAACATAGACCGCCTACATATTTTCACAGTTTGGACTATATTAGATCAAAATTAGCAAAACACCTCATCACAGAGAATCACAGTTATACTAATTTTAAAACAAATTTGATACCTCTTCACATATGCAAGAAAGGGCGACATATGAACGCCCTTGAAGAGTTCGAAATTTACAGAGCTTATAACAATGCTGATACCAAGCCGCGTGTCCTAAACGATCAACTGCTTTTTAAATCGAATATATTGTACGACACTGCTTTGCGTTATTGTCGTGATAAGAGTCAGTCTTGATTGCGCGGTCAGTCGCCGTACGGTGTACACCGTTTAACCGTCACGCTCGACTTTGTACATTTAAGTATTGTGGTTTTGTTTAATGTGGATTTTAATGTTTTAATTATTCAACAACTGTATCATTGTTTGATGATATACGAACACACTTTTAAGTTCTGAGGATGGGACAAGTGTCCCGAAACATGTAAACTTTAGAGTGAAGACATTGTTGCAGAAAGTCACAGACGGTAAGTTACAATATATTTGATTTGTATTTGAGTCGTCAGAATTGGTATCTGAAGATATTTGAATAATTAAATAAACGCGAACAAATTACCAGTAACAATTTTCATTTACTACACCAATAAAAATATTTTATGTAAACCGTCTTTATGTTATACAACAATGTTCCATACAACAATTATTACAGTCAGGAAGTTTAAAAGAACATTGACGAAAAAATACTGTTACAAACTTTACGCTTGCACTAATACTGCTCTTACAGAACTGACAAACGTCACACATATCTTATATTATACTTAAAAAAAAAATAATTTTATATTCTCGTCAACATTAATGTATTATAGTCGCCAAAAAGGATGTGGAATTATTTACTCAAAATATCTTGACAAATGTAGAATTTTTACAAAAATCATGTTCCCTCTTTAAGTTTCTTTGGTTACTAAAGTCAGCTAGAAATTTGAGGTGGGAATTTTATCTTCAGCGCATATACCTTCTTCTTCATGTGGCTGTTGCTTCGGCATCTGGTGTGGATACATCAGGAATCACTTCGTCATGAAATAACTGCGGTTGTGAAAGCTTAAACAGTGTTTTAATTAAAGTGTAAGTTCTAAAAAACATTCCAGGAACAGACAAAGGAAAAGAAAATTTAAAATTTATGTTAATCCGAAAATAAACAGATGTACTGTATTTGAATTACCAATAAACGTTATCACATTTATTAGGAACTGAAAACAGTTTATGTAATAAGTCGTACCTCTTACTTGTACAATCTATAGCCAACAGAAATGAATAGACTACAGTTTTTTAACCATACTTTATTGTCATTTTAGTATAGTGATGCATTTATGCAATGCTTATGACCGTTACCATATTCGGTTAAATAGAACGTAGGAAACAACATAAGTAAATTACTTACTTTATGGGACGCCAGCAGCTGGTAGTTTACTAAGCAAGAATGAGTCAGCTTCATGTTCACCAGATCATTTCCACAATTACGTAATCGACAGCTGCTCATGAGTACTAATGTTTCATGTCTGCTCTGAATCGACAAGAATATAACTAATTTAGTCATTTAATGCTGATTGTTTACGTTGATTTATATTAGTTTGGTTTCAGATATAAATGACATATATATATTTTTAAGAGAGTACAATGGATCGGGATTGCCACATAATTAATAGACACCACAGAAGTCAACAGTGATCACCACACAAGTGTTTACATTTAATTTCTAATAACGCTTCTTAAAAAAAATCACAATAATTTAAGTAGTTCTCTTATTTATACAGATCCCCAACATGCATTTTAATACACAAGAATTAATAGTGCAACATCTGATATGCACAGTGCAACATTTTATATGCACCGTAATCACTTGTAAAAAAATTACAAATACACGCCTTTGTAACTAACTGGTGCCAGCCACCCCGTATTTCCCAAGGAAATGATTTGCGTTACTGTTCCTTATATAAAAATAAATTTATTTATTGTAGACAGGATGGTTGTATTTAGGGTTAACGCAAATCTCTTCACTTACTGTAGTTGTACGTGGGCATTGTATAGTTACGTGATTGGTTAATTCGTACCATCGGGAGTTCCTATTTGAAAACGTTGTTTTTGGCATTTTGCGAATTGCATGAGGCGGTTAAAACTTTACTACGGAGTGTAATATGTATTATTGATTCTTACGTCTGATTTCAATTCTGCACAAAGTAATGGTGTAGTGTTATTCTTTAGATCGGTGTCTTCTTATTAACAGATGTTTGTATGTTAATGACACTGTATTTTTAGAGCTTTTTAATGATATCTATATTGGTTGAGGGATTATATTCCGTAGTACAACAATAAACTACATTCTTGTTTGCATTTAGATATGTGTGAACATTTTCCTTCTTCTCGGCTAGAGCTTTGGTTGTAGGCCTATGTTTTCTTATTTATTGTGTAATAATTTTTATTTTTTATTGTATAAATATATCGATTGTATTTCTCTTCGGTTATTTCTTCTAGTAGTTCTATTAGTGACGGTAATAATAATTTAAAACGTCGCAAAAATAGTGGTAGTTTAGGTTATTTCTTAGGTACGCGTTAATGAGTACTGCTTCTTATAGTTTTGCTATCCAATTTTGCAAAACTCATGTTTTTGTTGGTTTGTCTAACTAGTAAAATTAGCGTTTGGTATTCTTATACTGAGTGATATTTCCCGGGCTATCCACACACTTTTTTATTAGCACGAGAGGTTACATCCCGCCAATCGCTCGTGTATTCTAATTGTTGTGGTGGAGGAAACCTTTGTGATTGATTAACTGACAGATGGGTGGTTGACGGTTAGATGTTGAACCTGAGATGTAACGCATTTCAGTCGAAATAAAAGGGCAAGGATGCGTAACTACAGAGCCCAGTTTTCAATATTTAATGTGCGTGTTCATAAATTTAATAAATACTTGACTTAGATAAAACTCACTAGATAAATAATCGATATAACACTATCGAAAATCTAATAATAGTAATATGACCGAAACGGTAAGAAAAATAAGAATAGGACGAGGTAACAAGGCACAAAGCAAACGTTCAACTAGTCTGACTTTGACTGATAACTGTGACTGTAATGTAAATGAAACAGAATCCTTTGAAGCGGCTTTGGCAGTTGTTTGTGAGCCCCTCTTCTTTACACACTGACTTGCAGTTACCTAATAATTAATAGTTTGTTAACGTAGCAGAGATATTCACACAGCATTAACCCTTTTGATAAGCGCGGTTTGTTGTCGCGCTGCCATTTGTTGCCAGGAAACACACTACAAACACATTTCGCTATCCGGAAGTTCGCTTCAAGCACACTTCGCTGCCACTATTCTTCACTTTAGGCTTCTATCTCCAAACAACGCGTTTGCTTGCAGCCATACATACGCATGTCAGGAAACAATAATACTGTTCATTAATTATTTTACGCACATACGATGGACGTAAAAAGTTTAAATGTAAATTAGTTGAAGCAACTTTTATCTTTACGCTATAATAACTAGGAGTGTCACTGACACAAAAGGGCGGAGCATTTGATATTCGTAATAATTTATATATCAATATTTTTACAATCAACCGTCTTTGATCCGTTAGATAAATAGATTCGTAATAATTTATTTATCAATATTCTTAAAAACAACAAATTATATACACTTTTATAATACACACTTTTTATTGAATAAACTACATTATTTACAATATACAGTAATTGTCATTAGATATATGCCACAACCTTTGCAACTTATCTCTACGATCAACCATTGATGGACTTCTATTAATTTTTAATAATAATCCTTCTAATGTTTTCACTCTAGAAAGAGCAACATACGTTAATCCAACCTGAAATTCATTGTCTCCTAAATTAACAATTCCCTTATCTAACGTGATCCCTTGCGATCTATGTATACACACAGCATATGCTAACATTAACGGAAATTGTTTGCGAGTACAAGAAATTTCCGGAGTCGCTCACGCACAAGCACCGGCACGGAAGCGCCGAAATCGGCCGGTGATCGGTGAGTCGCCTAGAGCCCCGTAAGTGCGAGTGAGACAGAGAGCCGTAGCTGGTCCACGATATCTCTATCTCTCTTCCTCTCACACGTTTAACCTAGGTTTTTAAAAAATAGTAATATCTTTTGAACTAAATAATTTAAAGAAATAAAAATTAATTGCGTGCACTCTGCAATACAGTCCGGATATGTATTCAAAATTTTATAACATTCGGTTGAGTAGTTTCGGAGGAGTTCGCGGTCTAAATTGTGCACCGAGTCGTGGATATAGGGCTATGCCTGATTTCGCTACGCTCATCAGGTTCCGCCCAATAACTAAAAATTAATTATACTTCTCCTACTACTACTACTACTACTACTACTACTACTACTACTACTACTACAGCAACTACTACTACTACTACTAATAATAATAATAATAACAATAACTTTTTAAGTGGGGGGTAAAATGGTTTATGCACCGGCAGAGGTGTATGCATCTGTCCCCTGGTGTATCGGATTCTCACCCACTAAAAACCCCACCTATCCCACCTATAATTCAAAAGTGGATATCCACCCTGGAACCACATACCGTATTACTTCAGGATAAAGTCTATTGCGCCTGTATTTGTCCTTGTTTTTATGGATTCGATTTGGGCCCGTCTTGTCTTTTCTCGTAGGACCCACTGAATAAATACAGAAATGCTGTCCTACTCCTCTTTGCCACGAAGCGTAATGTCAACTACGCCCTCGTGCGTGAACTCTCCAACCTCCATTTCTAGTGCCATTCTCTCTCTTGTGAATCTGCTGTACTTGAGAAAGGTGTGCAAGGCATATTCATGAGGTGAGTCACCGTACTGGCATGCTGGGCTCTGCACCTTTCCATGACCAGTGGGGAACTGTGTCAGATGGTGTTATTGTAATAAGTATCATTCGAATAGGTTATTGATTTCAAATTTAGTCAAATGTCTAAAGCTTGCACTATCGGAAAAAAGTACATACCAAACTTGGTATGGTAGATATATTGTCGGAAACGGCCACGTGTGACGAACTTATGGAAATTGCGAATGTTTATGACCACGTAGGATATGACAGATAGAGGTTCTATGACGTAATTGTTTCTCAAATGTAATTTATTAATGTTTTAGACTATTAATATTAATAATAAAACGACTTCAAAACACATCGAAAAATATTTACACCAAAAGTCTTAACAAAAATTGCTCTCTTTTTAAGGGAACTGGTTGTCCCTTTTGATATAATTAAGATTTTTAATAATCATGTGCAATACCTCTTACATAATTTTTCTTGTTGAGGCTCGGACATGCTGAGGTGATTCTTCTGTAGCCAAATATCGTTCCTGAACACATACCCCTTACTCGAGTCCGCGTAGAATTTTCCGCGTTTAAATCTCCTTTTTAGGATTATACACGTTCCTACAAACCTTCTGCTTAACGTGATTGCAGCTAATATTGGAATTGTTAAGGCGAATACAGATCAGCGTATACTGAGAGCAGTATATATAAACGAGAACGGGACCAGGGCGTATATATAACGCTGGAGTAGTGACGCTTATGCGTCAATTATATGTTATCTAGTAAACGTTGTGTAAAAAAACTCAAACAGGAAAAAATATTAAAATAAAAATGCAGGCATCTTCTGATACTTTTGTATAATGAGTGGAATATATTTGTCTACTTTCAGTGAGTCGTATTTATATAATAAAATCGTTGAAGCTCATTGCGTCGTAACTGTATTAAGAAACAAGGTTTTTTGTAGAATGAGATTCTTCTTATCTACTGCCTTGTTTAAACAAAAAAACGTTTTCTTAGTTGCAGAAAACCTCATTTAAAAATTTATTAAGAAAAATAAATTACAAACAAACAAGATAACACTAAGAATTACAAACGTAAATGTAAATTATAAGACGAAACAAGTAATGTGTTTCTGTTTTGATAACATATTTGTGTTGTGTAATTTTGAGTGAATAACAGTACTTTAAAACACAGTCTGATAATCAACCATGTAGGAAATGAAATTATGGTAATGGTGCGTGTGCATATGTGTGCGCGCACTCGTAATGACTGAATTACCTGCAATAGGCAATGGTCGGATAAATATTAAAGAGAATGTGGAAGTAACAACTTTTATCGATTTTGAAAGCTGTGAGACATTTACACATTTTTCAGCTACGAAATATTCACCATCTGATTAAATTTAGTGTAAACGAAAGACAACATAAACAGAACACAGAAACCCAAAGAAACAGTAGCCTATTAACATTCATCAAATGTTCTTAAAATAATGAAGTTATTTAATCAAGACCTTATCTCTGAGGTTTTCTTTTCATCCCTTATATTGAATTTTAATTAACATTAAATACAAACGCGATTGCAGTATCTGTTTTTCTTAATAGTAAATGTGAAGTTACAATTATTATTAAGTACGTCAGATGTTTGTTTTGTTGTGTTCTCACAATTTCCAATCTTGTCGTACTATATCAGATAGTAAACACAGTAACGTAGATGAATTTTTGGACCCGTTTTTACCTTCATTCCAAAGTCTGTGCAACATATCTGTGACGTACGTTTAATCATTTTGCCGTTTATCGTGGCAAGCAAACGGTATGTGTTAGTCACTTTTGATAGTGTTGTTACCTGAATAAGTATTTCTGAACCTTCATCTACATTCACTACCGGAGTTTGTTTTCGCTTTAATTTCTTTTAAATGATTCTTCATTTTTGGGGTTAGGTATTTTTTAATCTTGTTTTTAAATATTTTTCTATATTCTCTTCAAAATGTGATTATCTAACCACAAATTTAATTTTACACGTAAATAGTTAACTTTTAATTAGAATATAAAAAAATTGTGTAGAAAACTTAACGCAGTGATAGAAACAAACTTGTGTAATATGATGTTACAGTTTTAGTATCAAATGCTCACAAATTTATAAATTAAAATAGAATTCTTCAAAATGTAATTGCATGCTCTTGTAGTAATGTTACACTTCGAATAAGATAAATGAAATAATTATAGGTACTTGTAGCGCTAGTTTCATGGCTCACAGATAACTTAGGTTTCTCTTGACTTTATCAAATTTACCAACTCATGACTTGAAACTATCTGTACTAGTCTGGACTTGTGCTTCCGTCAGCTCACTTCACTTTGCAGACATAGTGACTGTGAACGTGTATGCGATGTGCACGACTCCTCCGACGTACGTGACCTGATTACGTGTCACGTTTGTCCGTGAATATGTTGTGCCACGTGATAATACTGTTTGTGTGTATCATCTTTAAGCTTTCATCTCTTTTTGCACATCTTCGTCCACGTACACATAAATAAGTAGCAAATTTAGATAACGTTTCTTCTTTGGCTTTACATTGGGTACTTGCACGCAAAGGTCTCTCGTCACGTGTTGAGTGTATTCTTCAAAAACTCAAAGCAGAATAAGAATAAATTTGTTCATATACTTTAACTAAAGACAAAATATAGCTAGTGTA
Source organism: Magicicada septendecula (assembly GCA_034769895.1). Taxonomy (NCBI): domain Eukaryota; kingdom Metazoa; phylum Arthropoda; class Insecta; order Hemiptera; family Cicadidae; genus Magicicada; species Magicicada septendecula. The sequence continues at coordinate 108,347,784 of CM068370.1, forward strand.
GATTGTTGATTGAAAATCAAAAGGATTTTAATTTGGCCTTGTATCTGAATAATTTTATTGATAAGAAAACCAATAATAATTACAGTTAAATCTCCTTACCTTAAAATTTGTTAATTCAAAACCTCAGATGTTCAAAAATTTTTTAATTATCTTACCTTCCTTAATTTTAAGTATTTAATGATTGTTCTAAATGAACATTCCTTTCTTAAACTAATCAAGTAAAAAAATAGAAAGTATTGTTTTGTATTTTTGGGTACCGTAATTTCAACATTTTATTATCAATAGACTGTAACCAAAATATTAATAGGAAAGACAATTAATTGATACCGTAGCAAGGAAATACCTACCTACCTATCCTGTGCATATCATAATATACAGTATTTTAAAAACTCGTAAATCATCATGATGATCATAATCTTCAGCAAAGATTAAACCAAAACTTGTTCGGTTCCCACGTTAATAGACTAGACCTGGTTACCTCAACGGTTTTTTGGACGCCCGACACATTTCCATCCTTTGGCTTATGAATTCATAGTTGGTTAGGAATGCGGTAGTCACTCATTCGGTTAAGATATCTTAAATATTTTAGGCATTTACATATTCTTGGCTTTAGATTTAAATATCGTTATGGTACATCCAATATCGTTAACGGGTTTGTTAACTCATGAAATGCTTTCCAAAGCCAATTATGTATTTGCAAATTTATTAATAACGATTAGGAGAAATTCGTGTAAAATATAATAATGTTCACTTTCCTTAAGTCTCGTTTTACTTAAAGTAAATTAATAAGTCGTTTTCTCTTATGACATTCTCATTAAATCCTAGTCCCTTCGGCTACATACACGTATACATCATTTGATTATAACACGTATAATTTTGAAACATTTCATTTCTTATTAACTTTTTGACTGTCAACAATTGATGTACAACTAGTGTTGAGTCATGTTTATCATTGCAATTCAGAATACGAGGTCTGTAAATTAAGTACTGAGGCTAATCATGTAACAATCAATATGGCAACACTACAAGGTTTATATTACACAGATGGTTAGATAAACAGATGATTGATATTCATAATAATATTTATTGTCTATTATTGCTACGTGAAACGTAAACAAACTTTCCGTGAAGTGAATTTTTGTTGTGCGTTATAAAAATGAGTGACATCAATTACAAACAGTGTTGTGCAATCACTCGAGCACAGTGCTACTGAAACTTCCGTAAAATTGACAAAGGTGTATGGAGATGAAGCTTTGTCAAGAGCACAGCTTTTCAGATGGTTTAAAGCATTTTCAGATGGTAATCTGTAAGACCGTCAACGTTAAGAACTGACGACAATGTTGATCGAATCAGGGACTTGGTGTGGTTTGACCTTCGATTAACCGTCAGAATCATCGCAGAACAACTAAATCTTAACCGAACTACAGTTTGTCAAATTTAAAAACGAAATTTAACGTGAACATCTGGATCCTGTATCATCACAATTCACCTTGTCACACAGCACTCTTGGTTAATGAGTTTTTGGCAAAGAGAAATATCCCTGTTTCTTCTCAGCCAAATTATTTACGTGATTCGAGTCCCTGTGACTGCATTCTCTTCCGGAGATTGAAAAAACATTTCAAAGGACACCATTTTGGGACAATAGACAACATTAAACAAAATGTAACCTACCAGTTGAAGGAGATTCCAGTTTCTGAGATCCAGCACTGCTATGAAGAGTAGAAAACCCGTCTAAAGCGCTGTGTGGCTTCCCAAGGGAACAGTTTTGAAGGGTGCTAGAATTTATATATAGTTTGACTGTAAACAAAAGGTTTTACCAAAATAGCCTCACTACTTAATTTACAGACCTCGTATAATTACTGTACTATATACTGTTGCGTTTTAGGAACCATGAAGAGCATACGTATATGGAGCCTGTTTTGAACCATCAGATAGAGATGATTACCACAATTTTAGTGGGCCTTATAAAATAATTAATACACCACGTATAAACGTATATTAATTTCTAGTTTTACACAGTATAATAAAGAGAGCGACAAAGTTATTCGCCCTGCGAATTTTTTATAGCGATTCAAATGCCGTACTAATGCACTTATTGTTACAATATTTGACTGTTTAGTTGCTATAATTTTAATCGTGCTTCAATATCATAATTTAAAAACTTGGTGATTGCTATTATCTATTATGTGTTTAGTGCGTAACGGGTTTCTGTATAATATAAAAGAGTAAAAATTATGTCACGAATGTCATTATTAATATACGCTTGCAAAAAATTGTGGCCATTGATTCCTGTAGGAGTCAATTCCTGTAAGTTTTATTCCACTTTGTTTACATCACCATCTACGGCATCTCAGCTATAATGTAATAATGCAAAATGATAATGTGACTTTTTCAGGCTAAATATTTTTTTTTAATTAGAGTGCACAAACAAAACAGTACTTGTTAATAAAATTATTTTTGTTGATACGTTTTCTGTTTAACACGACGACTTATTATTTTCACCGAGTTTGTTGAATACGACACTCAGAAAAATAAAATTTCTTTTATTAAATTCTACTCAGCAAAGTCAGTACACAACCGGTTCATGGACTTCAGCGCAATCGACAAATTTAAAGCGGCGGTGTGCTGTGCCTTATAATTAAATTAGAGATGAAAACCGTTGTTATGTTTCAGTGGCGCACGAATGTGGTTAGAAACATACCATTAACAACAAAACGGATAGTGTATTTGTAAAATGTTCTATATCAGTGTAAAACCTTAATGCAATTTTGTACAAATAACAGGGCAAAGTAACTGTTTTACTACAGTAAAGTACAGTGTAAACTAATGTAGGACATACTAAGTCGTATTAAACATGTAAGCAATATGTGGAGTTAGGTGGCTTGTTAATTTATTACAGTGAAACACACTATTTTATTATAGGAAGCCCGTCATTAACATGTTTTACTAACACGCCCACAAAAAATAATGAGACGAGTAGTTACATACTTTTTTCTGTAGCACTGAAAGACTACTTTATTTTGTTATTCTAATAGCACGTTTCATTCAATTCTTGTAAGAGTTTGTGTGTGTAGTAGAAAACAAACATAAATAAATATTGTCATGATCATAGCTATAATATAGGGAATAAGACTACTGATGGCTACATTAACCAACAAGAGAGTAGAGAATTTTCTTTTGCCTATTTCTTGTGTCACGGCCATATTTAACGACGAACTTCAGAATAAGCCAAGACTTCCGTATACGTTACGATCCCATTATGCTCAATGTACTGAGATAACTAGGTCGTTAAATACGACTCTCCTTATTTCGAATCACTCGCTTCACGTAAACCTACGCGTTTCTGAGCTAACAGTACAGAAATGGCCTCTATTACTTACACGTGTTATTGCTTACTGTAATCTTACTTTCCTACCAACGTAACACAAACTATAATCTTAAATTTTACAATCAAATTTGTTTGTGGGCAGAAAATGAATAAGTAACATTTTATAATTTTGCATAGTACTTCGTAAAATACACAATATTGTTACGCCAAAGCATCATCAACAATATGTATTCTCAGCCTGATGTCTAATAGAGTAGCTACAAAACTGAAGATTAATTGTACAACAGACGCGTTTTATAACAGGAAGGTCGAGAAACATGTCTTTGGTTTTCCAAAATTTCTAACTAACATGTTTTTTAATGTCGGGTTTATTAATAAATACGCTACGTTCTCGAGTTCAAGCAGTCGGTATTGCGGATTGTTCTACAGCGATATTAGTTCAGTGTAAGTGCTAGTTTTATGTGTTAAAATGTTAAATTGCGTTGCGATATTGTCAATTATCAATTTAGTGATTGTTATTATTGGTTATACTTTGCTTATATCGGATATCTCTATTAGGTCTGGATAGGAAAATAAATGTAGTAAAAATATATTTATTTAATAATACCAATAAGAAAACTTGTAATTATTCATTTCTACTTTCACTTATATCTCTTTCTCTCACTCTCTTTCAACGCGTACTACCAGCGTTCTGAAAGTGAAGGTGTAATTCTCTCAACACGTCACGTCGCTTAGGTTTTTCATGTTCTTGACAGAACTGTCTGTCACCTCTTCCGATTTACTGTTATTTCCAAACTTTCTCTGCTCACGATTTCAGAATGTTATTTTTGCACTTTATGAACACGAATTTGATCATTTTATTAAGCATTTTATTTAAATTTATTACGATTGCAATATTTAAATAAATTTTTCTCTTAATAAAATTATTAACTTTTGCGGTCCCTATGATTGTATGAGTTAACACAAATTGTTAATTTTGTATGTCACACGTAAAACTGGGACGAAGAAATAGCTGAAAAAATGATGACAAAATTGAACACAAACAAATATAAAAGCAAATAAAATGATACATTGTTAAAAGGGAATACATCTACTGTTTAAAAGGAAAAGCATGCTTGGACTTTCTTTCCAATAAATCTATGACATTTTTTCAAGATTTTCAAATTTCACAAAATTTTCATGAAAATGTAGTATTATTAAAACGATAATGTCAATTTCTAACATGAAAAGAACGTGTTCCATTATGAAGATATTGAAAAGAACAGTAGTGCTTCTCAACACAGCTGAGAAAGAAGGTTGTATTAATAGGAGAATATCAGAGCATTCTAACCAAAGACGAAATTAAATAGCAATAATATATATGCAGATTTTCAGTGAGCACAGAAGATATGTATTATGTTCCAAAACTAGATTAAAGAAACAAGGATATCTAGCAAGTTTTTATAGTTTATCACTTAATAAGTAGAGTTTTTCAGTGTATTATTATAGCCATTTATTCAGTTAAATTTATATATAATATAATGAAATATAAATTACTTTCTTTAAATTTTGGTTGTCTCTATTTTATAAAAATGTTGGCTCATTTTAATTTCACATAGGTATTAGTAAAAGCAAAATTTATTTTAAACGAAATTCTCTTGCTACCATATTTTAAGGTTATTTTATTTCTCAACATAATTAATTTCATTTAAAAGTGAAATGCTAACGCCTTATGTAGTAGATACAAATTATTATCAGTAACATACGAAATTTTATAGCTAAGAAGGCTACAGTACTGTACTCCAAATCAAATTAAGAAACCTTTTTTGTGTACTGGAAGGAGATTAGAAATTAAGAGCATGTAACGCTAAAGCGTGTTGATGCTACAACTTCATTAAGGAGATTGTAGTGTACAAAATTTAAATAAATTTACGCCTGTTTGGTGCCCATTAGCTTACCATACTAGATACGTACTATTCTAACATTGTCGTTTTGTATTGCTACGCTTTGAAGAATTTCTTTAACAACTAATTGACAAAGACGAAAAGTGTTGTTGCCACATTAACATTAAGCGATGACGGACTTTCTAGAGGATAAACGTGTTGTCAATTTTCCAGTCTGTTTTTATCACAGTACAGTTACAGTAGGTCTATTTAACATGTATTAACTTTAACTGCCCATTCTCTAAGCGCAATGAGTCTCCTATGCCTAACACTTCCATACTTTAAACGTTTTTGGAATTAAGATGTGTTAGATATCGAAAATAGATCTGCCGATTCACATATTTGTCAGTGTTGTATAAATTAACTAACTCTGTGCGTATACCAAATATGATTTGTTATCTTATATTATTTATATCGTTTCGTCGTATGCCTCAGAGTCAGATACTACTGTGAAATGAGAGTAAAACCATTCACGATAAATTCTAAGTTGTCCAAGTGAATTAAGGACACAATCTTGACACCACTATCACGTACTGATAACACCAGATTGACAGAGGGAGGGTGTGTTTAATAAATTTATGATACGGGAATCAAGTTTTTGGTACAACTACAAAACACTTTGGTTTTGTTTGTTGCTATACAAGTTTCGCTTCCAAACAGGATAGAAGCTACTGCGATTGTTTTGTACAACGTAAGTATAACAACTTTCCGGACTTCATTCTTTAATGTTTTGTTTATAGTATTGCGCATAGCTTATAGTAAACTTATATGTAGTTATATGTTTTTGCCATGACTGTGTGAATATATTGTATCGGATTATAGCATATTAAAGTGCCCAAGATTTTTCAGTGTTCTGTAACCATTGATAAGTTTAGTTCCTTCTAATTTACTTATAAGTACCATTATTTAATTCTAGTTCTCGATACTAGAATGATATCTGACTGAGAACATTTGCAAATTCGATTGAATATAAAAATTATTTATTCTTTTAGTTAAACGAATTTTATAATATTAAACCATGATTGTATGAAATGTTGCGACTAACATTTGTTTAAAATACGGTAGGTCTACATCAAGTCTACCTTTTAACATTTATAAGTAGATAATGAAATTTAATTTAATTAGTGTAATGAGTTTTGCTGATACAAGCCTCATTGTCAACGTCAGTAAGCGCTATGATCTGACTTGGTACAAGAAGAAGTAAACAAATGTGCTTTATTAAATTTGAAATGTTACGATTAAGCGAAAAAAATATAATAAGGATATAGTCAGAAGAATAAGAAGGAAGAGAACATTTTATTTCTATTACACAAGTAGAAGCTACGTAAATTTATGAGCGGAATACAGGTAAAAATAGTTCGCAGTAAATCACCCATTACAGGATAAATGATGTAAGAATTAATGAATTGCGTAACAAATGGTGACACAATGAAGGATTATTAGAATTTTTTTTCCACAGAGGTTAAAAGTAATTCCACTAGAATTCCATTTAATGAATACCGTTTAAAAGTTCGGGTAGATAACGGAATTGTTACTAATGTGCTGAAGCAAAAGTGTAGATACGTCACAATTCACAATTTTGGAAAATACTTCTCATTTAAGCATTCCATAAGCACATTATCAGTACAACTGAAAGAAAAGAACCCCTAAGTAAATCACTTTTTTGCTCAGGCATTAAAAAAATTATTTAACTGCATTAAATTAAATTTATTGCACTTAACAACCATCAGGTTCGTTCCTGTATTGTAGCTGTATCCTTGTAGCTGGAACCTTAGCAGTGTTAAAAGGAGTGAATAGGGTAAGGAATAATATTGCAGCTACCACATATATCACTGAGCTACGCAAAGTAGGCCTAACGACGACTAGCTATCTCTGACAAATAGCGGATAGCAGATTGCCAAAAGCAGACTAGGAATGAGCAACAAAAGAAAGAAGGAAAAATTAGGATAGTGAAGAAAGCGGAGGAATTATTACGTCACTAATAATAACGGATGATATAAAGTAAGTAAACAATAAAGGGGCTTAGTAAATAACTTGACATGTTGCGTAGCTACTAACCTAGAGTTCCCAGACAGCACCATGAAAACAAATAGAGTTTCCTACTACTGATCGGTTCAGTCTGTAGAAAAAATTACTTGGGATAATTTTCTGAATCAACAATGGGCGGCTGTAGTATAAAGCTGACCACCCTATCATACTTGCATGGTAAACGCCAATTTAGACAGCCGTCCAATTTAACTTGCCTAAACTAATTTGATGGTAAAAAAGACTTGCATAATATTTTTAATAAGCATTCAAGTAAATTAAATAGTAAGAAGAAAATTACTGTAAAAAAATAATAATAATCAAGTAGGCTACAAAAACGTTAGTCTGAAAGATCAAGCAAATTATACAGAAGGCTACAGCCATATTTAATAAAGTGAGGTATGACTAATAGGTCAGCAGAAAATTATACACAGTACAAAACATAGAACACAAAGCTTTTCAGTCCAAGTGGATTCTTCGCTTTCCTGGTATTTGCTTAAAAAGTTATAAGCATTTTAATTTTTTTCTATTGTGTAGTAAGTAGTATCTTACGTAACTGACGCTCACATACTGTTTTTACGCTGTAAATTTTTTTTGAGGCAATATAGCAATATCCGTTTACGTTTTACAATTTAAACTGTCATTGCATAGCCAAATATAAATAACATATCAATCGAAGTTTGGAGAAATTATAAGTGAGAGAAATGGAAAGTCTCTTGCGTGCAGAGAAAAAAGTAAGAGGGGGAGAGAGAGAGAAAGGACAAAATAGGGAGAGAGGGACAAAGAGAGTGAGAAGGGGAGAGATTTGGAAGGGAATGTTATATAGAGTAAAACTTGTATCCCGTTGAGTACAAGCAAAAGGCGTAGCTAGTATGCAGATGTGTGTCGCAATGCAATGATGTACAGCGTGTTAACACAGGCGGATACCCTGCATGAACCTACATTGAACTACACGTTCTAAGCAAACCCCTTCACGTCTGCTGTTTTGCCCAATAATAAAGTGCATTATATAAAATATGACATGGTACCGAATACCTCTTGATATTTCTCACTTTTTTCCTTTATCTACTGATTTTGAAAGCTTTTTGCAGCAAACATACCTAAATAGAATTTCTTTAATACTGCACGTCAAATGACAACGATACTGGTCACTGATGGGTTCAAATAATGGACGTTGACAAAATATAAAACCGTTGTTTTAGGAGAAACGAATAATTTGTTTTAAAATAAATGGAGTACCTGCCACATCTATGCAAATCTTGAGTACCGTTGTCGCTCAATGGTTCAATCAACGTACCGTTGAGTTTGTGATTCAACAAAAAATCACTGTAAAAAGTGTATAGCTAGACGAACCTTTTTAATAAGCAGTTTTAAAGATCTGCTTAATCCATTAAACAGAATATCCAGGTTAAAGTCATACACATGCATAACTAAAAATCAAATGTTTTTTAGTCATTAAGCACATTTTGTATTTTTCTGTTATATATGCTAAACCTAAGATTTATTTTTTGCATGATCTAATTAAATTATGTCAAAGCATCAAATCTGTATGAATTAGTGATCTGTTAACTTGCAAATGCACAGTTATCATTCCACAAAGATGTAGATAATAATATAATAACATTATGCAATTCAGCAGAGATTTAGTCAGAGAAATTGTAATATATCAATATCTTAACGTTCCTTTAAAAGAATGAGCTTAAAAAGTAAATATACATACAAACAGCAAACTGATTCCTATACTAAATGAAAATAGATTTTTCTAAAACTCAAGTTTGTTATTAAAAAAAAAACAGTGAAACATATAAAAAATACGTATTTGCGCTCACAAACAAACACTGTACGTATATAAAATATGACTTAATCATAAACAGAAAAGCGTAGTGCGTGCAGCAGTCATAAGTAATAATTTACCCTTTTCGTCTTGTGTGTGACGCACAGTAAGGTAGCGCCACTCGGCCATTTTTCTCCTGTGTTTCGAAATCATTTAACATTTATGTTAAAATCTATAATTTATTTATACATTTATATGGTCCATCTTATGTGTAACCTTTTTGTCATAAAATCAATTTTGCCGTAAACATATTAGGAAATTGTTTAAATTCCTAATTAGTAGCATTTAAATTAAATAATTTTAGTAGAATACAGTTTGGCAACATATAAATCGAATAACTGTATAATGTAACTTTAGACAAGAAAACAACAAAGGCTATTGCCTGATAAATGTAAATTTACTATTAGAAGTTAAGAATGTAAAGGGCCAGGGCAGAATAAGAAAACGATAGGAAGGCAAACAGAATAACAGATAAAATAATACTTATAGAATATGGGTGGGATATTTAAGGTAAACACCACACATTAGTTTACCAAAACAAGTGATGATGTATGTACACCACGGCATATAACAGGAAACAGGTGGTAACGTTGGAAATCCTTTTAAAAGGAGAGTCATAAATCCTTGGGTAGAAAAGACGTAAGGTAAGGTTTCAAAAAAAAATTAATAATATCCTATTTTTTATTTTCAATGCATACGCATACATTGTACTTACTAAGAGTTATATTATCAAGAGCGCTCACGTAGCGTTCTAGCAACAGTAGAAGCTCTATTAACTGAAAACTTTTAACCAAAGTATCGTTTAACCACAACGAACTTTTTTGACACCTATTCTTTATATACGTATTCTCAAAACTTGTTTCATCCATCGATATTGAGTGTCGCAGGCATCTATGCAACACAGGTTCTTAGCTAATATTTTAGACCACTTAAAAAGAACGGAGTGTTTTAACGGCATATCCTTGTGGCTCTGTGTTCTATTTTGGGGGGTAATAAACACAGATTGTACTACCATCAATACTCTATTCAACATTCAACCAAGCTCATTGTGTTTACGTAGCTATTTCAGTTCATCTGTATTATGTTAAAGTGAAGCAAGAAGCATAAATTACTCATAAAATCGTACAGTGTTTGCTGAATCCAGTTAGACTAGACTGATTTGAAAGCAGACACATTTTATACATACCTGCAAGCTGTTATTAGCATGGAAGGCGATATGACAAATTATTGGTTCCGGATATATTAAAATTCGTAAAAATTGGGTTTTGAGACTGCGTTAAAGAAGAAGATGAGGTCTGTACGTAACCTCTAGCAATTTACTCTTCAGGTAAGTAAAAGTTACTTTTGTACATTTTTCCCGAGTCAGTGGAATTGCTGTATCCGCTTTTAGTTATTACTATTATACCTGACAGTACTGAGGATAAGTCTACTTTACATTTTGTTTGTTCGCTACAGATTCTGCCAGGTATATTAGATCTTTAGCTGCTAATGATTAGGTTACAAATTATAAATATATTCTAACGATACTATGTTTGCATATGTAACTATGGTAATAGTTTTATAAATACAGAAACTATCATTAATAATTTTAAGTAGTGAACAGGAACGCGCAGGCGATTTACAAAATATTCAACGCGTGTGTGGAGTCTGCAGGCAGAGACAGAAATAATGCTACAAATAACCTGTAATCTCCGTTCCAAACGGTGTTCAACCGTTACCACCTGTTTCCCATTATATGCCACGGTTTCCCATTATATGCCACGGTTTCCAATTATATGCCACGGTTTCCCATTACATGCCACGGTTTTCCCATTATATGTCACGGTTTCCCATTATATGTCACGGTTTCCCATTGTATGCCACGGTTTCCCATTAATCTGTACGGTGATCTCTGGTTACGTATTGCACTGGTGTAATTTCAAGAGTAGGCCTACATAAACTTTCATAAAAGAAGTACATGGGTAAAAATTATAGATGCAATGTAAGCTAATTGGTAAATCATAGAATTAAAACAACATAAACATAATCACAAGCTTCATATAAAACTAGGCATTATAATAAATTTTATACGATATTGATATTTTCTCACTTTTCACAAACGTTAATGTAAATGACAACTTAAAGGTTAACATCTATTGGCTCCCCACGCGTACTGCTTAGCTACTGCGTGTCTTAACTCGACATATTTTTACTGGAATGGTAAATATTACAAACAATTACATCGATCAGCTATAGGACTGCCATCGTCACTAGTTGTAGCCAATATTTACTTACAGGAATTCGGTAGAAGTGCGTTTGATTAAGCGAATCTTAAACCTACACACGTTTACAGCTATCTGAACGATACCTTTGTTATCTGGCATTACGGTTACGATAAATTACAGGCTTTCTTCCAGCATCTCAATTCCATTCACATTACTTTTCAAGTGGAAGAGAATGCTCAAATTCCTGTCTTAGATGTACTTATATCACGGGAACCGGACGGATCTCTAAACCATCGGGTGTACAGAAGCCTATCCACACTGAAAGTTATCATCATGGAACGTCTTATCATCACCCTGCACAAAAGTAAGCGCCTCTCAACACACGTTTCAGAAAGCAAAGAATGTATCTGACCACGATCATTTTCTGTAGGATTAAAAGCACCTAATTGACTAACTTAATGTAGGCCTACGACTAAAACAAGGGATGCTATATGTAAAGCATGTAAGAAAACCAAAAAGCCTTCAAAAATACCTCCAGCAGAATACAATAACCGTAGAGCATTCTTACCGTACGTAAATTCTACCATAGACAAAATTATCAATATATTGAGTAAATATGGCATTCAAACAGTGTTTCAACAACGTAAGAAGCTAGCAGAATTTGTAAAACTAATCAAAGATAGAATCCCTTTTAACACTGAAGGAATCTAAGAAATTCCATGTAGCTGCGGAAAGGTTCCAAATTGGCTAGACCGGCCGCTTGATTTCCACAAGACTTCAAGAACATGTCAGATATGTGAACAACTTAGAACTTCAGAACTTCAAAAGTCGGTAATTGCTGAGCATTCAGCCTTACTTAATCACATCATAAACTTTAAATACGCATCTGTTATAAGATCGTGTAATAGTTATCATCACATAATGGTCCTAGTAGTAATAGACATTAATAAACACAAAGATAACATCAATAGAGAGGCAGTCACGCTCAGCACGACATGGTACCCTTTACTTTCTGGTTTGACTGTACGTGAGTTGACTGATCGCACAAATAATGCACGCGGCGTAATACCTACAGTACAGGGTCCACTTACCATACCAACCACCGCCACGTCTACATTATATAACTGAATTCACTTAGACCAACCTCATCGTTACATAGACATGAAGATACTCATTGTAATATGAGTGAAACGTTGTCATTCAAGAGATTTTTGACGCGGTCCATATTGCACGAAGACTTTGAAAACGTATGGGACACTGGCTGCAAAATCCTACATGAGAATAAAGACCTATGTTGTCATAATCTGAGAATATCAACGTTTATACACAATTATCAATATTGATAAATTCATTAAATAACGTGCAATTGAAATTCAATCCCAAATTTGAGTCGAGGCTTTTAAAAATTTGCGTGTGTGTTTGTGTGTAGATATGGGTGTGGGGAAGGCTATATATACAATATTCCCTTGGATATTTAATAATTTTGGTTTCTATATAGACTTATACGGTATTCCATATTAGACAGCCTACATAGTTCAGAAGTCTTAAAATTGCAGTAAACGTTAGCAAATAGTAAATTTCCATGTCAGATTGGGTAGACATCAGTCTTGAGTAGTGCAAGAAGAATAATTCAATCGATCCGACATTTCCTCGTTTGCACGTGACGTGGATTATATTGGATATTGTATGAAAGGAGAGTCAAAATCTACACGAGGACAGTCAATAGCGTTGCACCGGCTGAGAAAAATTCAACCATGACGCTATAGTCAATACGTTGCAGTCACCCTTCCTCCTCAAACCCGCTGTTATCCGTTCTGCTACGTGACACGACTGATAATAGGGTAATGTTTAATTCACTTGACAAAGTTTATGGAAGTTGTCAATTTGAACTGCGTTATTGTATATTATACTGTATTAAGCATCGCCAAATGAAGCATGTAGTGAAATGTACTTAAATTTTAATAATTAACAAAAACACATACAGTTTTAAACAATTAGTTGGTGATTACTTTTGACTAATTTTTCAGCCATGGAGGTTATCTAAGAAGTGATAAGATCATATTAAAATAAATAAATGATTTCCTGTGGCGGGATATGCTCTTTTGAGTGTAATACATATTTGCGATGGAACAACTCTTATAAGACCAGATTATGAAATTTGCAATACGTTTATTGGAAAATTTTGTTATTTTGCAATACTGACGTAAAACAGAGTTTTTGTCTTAGTGAAAATGATTGACGTTCTAGCGAAATATGACTTACAGACACGCTGCTAGAAACCAGAAATTTAAAAATTACCAGTAACGACGTATACTGCATTCATAATATGTAATAACAATTAGAGTTCTAGCCGGCTGTGTGTATCTCAAATTTTGTCATCTCTTTCCAAACACACTATTCATATTACTACTTTGTCACATAATATTATTACGTTAATTAAAAACTATTACTGATATAAGTAGTAAATGTTAATCAAGAACGTACATTTTCAATAATATTCTCATAATAGGAATAACGTGATATGATTGGGCTGCCTTAGTAGATCTGTATTTAATACATTTTCATAAATATTTTTTTCATAAAACTGTCGTTTATACCTTAGTTTTTGAGTTACTGTAATATTATTGTTCCTTATACAAATTTTTTCGTACTTTGCTTTCATAAAATGTCTTAATAACGTTGCTAAAAATAATATTCATTACGTTATATATTTCAGCCTTACAGATCGTCCCATGCGGACAAATTGAGATAGCAATAATAAAACAAGTATTACCAGTAACTTGGTAAACGTTAGTTTTATCCTACACGATTCAGGTTTACCAATTTCACATAGTGGACTAGGGATTTACCAGCTTTTAAACATTTATTTCGCAGTATCTGTTTATATGACATAGTCACCTCTAGACACTAATGGTCAACAGCCAGCCTAAACTTAATTTGTCAGCCCGTGTGCGGTGCACAATCCGCACATATAGTTACAACGGCAGCCCATTTCTGCATGCATATTTACAAAATCGTCTGAAGTAGCAGACGTAGTCTCTATCTGCATATAGGCACATAATTTTAGTAAGGTAATAGGTGCTGAATAAAAAGAAATATCAAGTTGTAAGACACTTAAAAATACTTACAGATGCCGAATTCTTTTAAAACATTATTATCGCAATAATATTCCTAATGCAAAATAACTGTAGTTATAGTATAGTTTACCTAATTAAATTATGTCTGACTTTTCTTTTCTAAATCATCAACAGTTATTAAAAAATGTATTGAAATGTTGTTCAATTTAATTAAAACTTGAAAAATTGAATAGATCTCGTATTGCATGCAGTGACCGTTGTAGTATTGTAAATCAAGCATGATATAGGGCTCACTAGTTCTTTATATTTTCCAATTTCTGCTTCCTAAATTTTTATCTCTGGTCTTGTATCTTCCGTACCTAGTTAATATCTCCTCAATTAACATGTATTGTTTCTTAAAACTCGACTACATAATTGTTTCTAATTCAACCGTTCCAGAATCGCGTTATCAAAAATGCTTAAATTATTTTATTTCTGGACGCATGCAGTGCGGCCACGCAGAAAATATCCCCGCCGTTTGCGAGCACGGGAAGTTTTCCTCTGCATTAGGTTAAATTGGCGTGTACGTTCACTCCTTATCTCACTTTCTCTGTCACCCTCTCTCGCTTTCTCCTCTCTTTTTCTCCCTCTTTTTTCTCTCCCCTTCTCTTTCTTTATCTCTCTCTCTCCCTCTTCCCCTCTCACCCCTCTCTCTTCCCCACTATCTATAGTACACATTTTGTATTGTGTATTTATAAACAGTAGTATATGAACCACTACTGGTTCATATGAACCATGAATCCAAAGACTGCATTTTGATTTTTGTTGTTCACTCAACATGGGTGACCAATGGTCACTGACCATAGCCTAATTAGCCCTTCATTAAATTACCTAATCTTACTTTCCACTTATTTCAATGTATTATATGTTGTATTAATTTCCTTGATCTTACAACGTACATATAATTTAATTATAAATATTTTTAAATGTTACACTTATAAATCCAGCAATGAGGTTTTCAATTCATGCGTCGCACTTACAAATGTAGTACATGTTACACTTATGGAGGATGTCAGTACGTGAATTTCCTTTATAATCGTAAAGCTACAAAGTCTTAGTAACGAATATAATTGATCTCATAAATTAAGCGATAAACGTTACTTTCATTTGCTAAAAGGAAGTAGTTTGACTAAGCAATGTATTCATAAATTCGTATTTGTCGAGTCTTGAGTCTTGGGGCCACTTACAATTACATAACAATGTTACTACTGATTAATGCTGTATCCAAAGAGTACAATAATCGCCTGTTGTACACGTTATACGAAACATTGGTTTATGATCCATTTGTGGTTTCCGCTGGCAGCCACACGTCACCAACTGTGGTTATGTTTTGATTATAAGAGTGATTTATTGTAGTCCGTTTGACATTAGTAAAATATATTCCCCGCGTGTTTGCTAATCTCATTTTAGAGGCGGGTAGAATTCAGTATTATGATATATTACTGGTTTGACATATGCACATCTGGAACATTGTTCCGCACTCTGGAGATTAGTATTGTATCGACTGCATTCAGTTATCGATAATGTTTTAGCTGTAATCCTTTCGGCCTTGCTCAAGACACGCGCGACAGCATATGACAATATTTTGTGAAGGAATCATGTTGTTTCATTCTATTACCATAGATTTTGGAGCGTTTCATCCCTGATAAACACTTACGCACAAACGTCACGGGTAATATAATTTTGTTAATGTGCATTCGATTGCTCTGGTAAGACCATGAAGTGTGTTGCTCGAAAATGCTTATCGCGAGGTACTAAACTAATGGAAAACAACAACCTCACTTCTTCATACGAATCTAAAATCCACTAAAGCAATTCGATAGTTGAGCTATGCGAGTAGGCATAAAGTTATTACTTTTTCTCTTTGCTACTCTTAATTTAAAATCTGAAGATTTTTATAGTTAAAAAACAATTTCAGAAAACAAAAGATGATAGGACAAACGTTGAAAGTTTACAACAATTTGGAAACTTAGATGAAATTTTTATATTTAGTTTAAATTTTTTACTGTCCAAATTTTCCAAGATCTTAGGCCGTAATTTAGTAAATAAATAAATGTGTAAACAACAAAATAAATAAAAATTTCTTTGTAGTCAACAAGTAAGTTGATTCTGAATATTATTATAATTGAGTACAATTTTAGAAAATATAAAGTACAGAAGTACAGATCCTCGGCTTTCGAACATAATGCGTTCTAAAACCGAATTTTCTGAAATCGAGTACTGTACAGAATCGGTCCTATGAAATGTAATGCACCGTATTATAATGAAATCTGATATTATTCTCGTTTAAATTGGCATCAATGAACACTTACTACTAAAAATACATGATACTATGATATGCTAAATTAATCATTTCATACATGATATAGATTAGAAGCTGTGTTGTGAAACAGTCTACAGCACAGTTTTATTACATACAAAAACAAATCACTTTATTACTTAGCATTCTTTATGATGACATATTAACATTAAATATGTAAAACCATTACTGTAATGTTAGGTAAATATTTTTTTTTACTTTATACAAATGTCTATGTAAACATATTTTGATTTAAAAGACATCAACTTTCCAACTTCTATCAAAATAACAGCACTGGGCTTATAAAGAACAATTTATATAATGGTAATGATAATAGAAGTCGTCGTGACAGCTGACAATCATAACTTTGATGTTATGACCTGTCCTTTTATATACCCTTCAGGCAGGATATACCAACTTCCTAAAAGTTACACTGAAATAATAGCGCTGATCACCAGTGATAATGAAGATAAGTGAGAAGTCTTCTGAGATCAAGTTTTACGTAACTGCCAGTCCTAGGAACTACTACCCACTCTGCTTAGCGTGCTCAAGTGGAGAGTGTTTCTTGCGTATCGCAGTGATAATTAGGCTGTTAATAATGTATGGACAGGGAGTGTGGTATTTTAAGAAGTTTAAAGGAGATATACGGTACAAACATCTCTATAAAAATATAATGTGGGAAATAATCACCAATGTAGTAGTAGTAGTGGTAGTAGTAGTAGTAGTAGTAGTAGTAGTAGTAGTAGTAGTAGTAGTAGTAGTAGTAGTAGTAGTAGTAGTAGTAGTAGTAGTAGTAGTGACCTGGGTGTAGTGATGGAATGGCTGGGACACTAGGGTTGGATGGTAGACACACGCAACCATTTAAATAACAATCAGATGAACATATATTAGTAAGCACATTAGGTCCGTGTTAAGTCGAGGATGTGTAGATGACTTGATGAGAACGACAGTTGCTGAATGTCAGAAGAAGGCAGTGGAAAATGGACAACAGTGGTTTTCTACCTTAGGCTGTTACGGCTCTACAAGGCCGTAACAGCATAGAGCAGCAGTAGTCACGGTTATAAAAAGGAATAAGCTATCTATAAATGACGTCTGTGCAATAAGGCATTTCTTTCAATCCTATCTTTCAACATCCGTAAAGAAATATGTCGTTTTTTAGTACCTTTAAAGGTGGCCAATATATAGTGTACAATGGACAATAACTGCATTTCAGTTTTACTTTGCAGTCAGTAGTTGCACCATTACTGTGGTACATATACAGTTAACTGCCGCAGACGTGTAGGTGTATCGTGTCTATCACTGGAGTCGCAACACTTTAAGATTTAACACTTCTGTAAGCTTCCGAATCCACTATGACTACTCTTCTAATAAAATATTATCAAATTGCAATTATTTCTTCAAGTGGCTTGTATTATCTTTATCGTTTTACTCAATCTGACGAAAGTTTTACTTACTGGATCAGTTTCTTCAGAGGTTTCAAATTAATTAACGAATAATCATTATTCAATTTCAATGTAAAAACTAACGAACAATCTATTTGTTTCGATTTTAATATAAAATATTTATACTGTATATATATATATATATATGTATATATTATGTACTTTTACATAATATTTTATATATTTAAAATACTTATGTTTTTATTACAGAATTTAATACTGCCTTCAATTATTATTTTTTTTTTGTTTATTTGCTGAATCAGCTGTTTTGACGTTTATATTAGAAATATATAAGGTTTAAATAATATTTATTTTAATAATTCAAATTTATGAGCGTATAAATGATCATACTCTAATATAATTATGATACTAAGCATCAAAAGAGCCTCCAACCAGGCTATAGGCCTACTGATGTAAATTTAGAATATGGAAAATGTTATATACAAGTACAAAGAATATCCACGCCGAGATATTTTGGTGTAGGCGTATAGAGAAATACATCTTTGGCCTGTAAATAAGACACAGCTACCATATTCGGATCATTAGCATAGGAATGTAGCTGTTACTTTATTAAACGTTTTAACTATACTGTAGTCGATACACACTGCGTACCTTGTAATGGGAGAGGAATTATACTGTAGTCGATACAAACTGCCTACCTTGTAATGGGAGAGGAATTATACTGTAGTCGATACACACTGCCTACCATGTAATGGGAGAGGAATTATACTGTAGTCGATACACACTGCCTACCTTGTAATGGGAGAGGAATTATCGACGTAGTTAGTCTCTAGTATTTTGGTTCGGTATACCACGCGGCTTGGTTTAGATTCCGACTGCAATCAGAATATAAGTTTTTACACGGAAATTGGAAACAAGCTGTTGGTAACACTACATGACGATAATTCTACTTCGCCGTTTGTAGCTGGCGTTAAAATGTGGAAAGCCCATATTTTACTTATTAGAAACCTTGTAAATACGCAAAGCACGGTTACTGTAAATAGATAAAAACTAGTACTGGAATAACGAAAACAGTTTGAAATAATCATAGCCATTATAGCCTTTTCTATACAAATATATTTTGTTTTCTTCTCCAATACATCTGATTTTTAATAACATTAATTTTTTTGTTGAATTTACATATATACAATTTCCTAGAAGTCGATTCTTTACAAAGTGTATTACAAATTTATATTTATTTATTGGCAACTAAACAAGTAAATTAACATAAATTAACATCAAACCTAAAATGTGTGTTTTCCGACACCAATTATTTAAGATTTACGAAACGTTTGTACAAAACTACCCAAGATACGATTCTGGGGCCCTATTTTATTAATTTTGCATGTTAAAACCGTGTTAAATCACAAATTTATCCCTTATTTTATTTTCAAGAATTTCAGTAGGGCCTAATTGTAGCTTTGGAGCAGAAATAAATTTGAATTTTTCGCAAGGCATGAATCGAAAGTAAAGCGTTTTCGAAAGAAAAGTTATACAATTTTTTTTATATTTCAGCTTGTAGAAAGCATTCCTCAAATATGTCATATTCATCACAGGACACTCCGTATAGACTATTGAGCATCTTACATAGCGACTACAAAATTCATATTTGCCAGACAGTGTGTATCTGCAGAACGAACATACTTTTCAAACTAAATGTTAAAACTAGCTATTGTGTAAATATTTTATTCTCTGGTGATAAGGAGAGTTTTAATTATGAAATAACGTACTACGTTTTGCACAAAGTAAGATGTCATTCAGTTTACCGTGCCTGAATAAATGAAGATGGGAGCAGACGCGTAGAGCTGAACCTGCTTCAAGACAAGTAATTTTCCGCCACTCAGTCAACGTTAACGTGAGCATACAAAGACGCGTGTACGACGACATTGCTTATACGCGTGTACTGAATATTACTTATCTTTACCCGGTAACAAAAGCTTATACGGCCATATTTTAATAGCACCATAATTCACTGTCGTCATTATCGTTTTTTCTGTGTAAAAGTAGTGGAATTTCAATTGTTTACTGTTACTCAGTTCCTTACACATTCTGTGATCCCATTTAGTGGATCGAGAGTCTACAAAAGCCATAGTGCTAAGTATACAACCTAATGCTTTCTTAACGTCAGTTTTATGTTACATAGATTGTTTTGTTTCCCGCTTAACCTCTTCACAGTTCAAATCTCAAGTGACTTGCACAATAATATAACTATTTGCACAATACAATGTAAACAGTAACGCGTTAAGTGTTGGCGTAAATAAATTTTAATAACACAAATAATGTTTTCAGTCATTTTACACGGAAATAAAAAATTACAGTGTTAAAGGTGATAGTTTAAAGACCGACGTGTTTTATTGTAATCGACGATGTAAAATTAAGATGAAGCTATCGTGCCTGTATGTTTGTAGACGTACATAGAGGCTTGTTAATCTATCTCAATACTTTCAGCAGCAATTTAAAAGTGCAATTGACGATGTTATTCAGAGGAATACCTAATTTTTTAATTCTGAAAACTTCCTCCTCCGTTTTTAACTGATAAACGTGCAAATGTTAGGGAGCTAGAACTTCCTAAACTTGTAGGCACAGATAAAATACAAGTGAGGGAGGAAACGTTTATAGTAGAAACTTCCGTTCAAAAGACTATATTGATATGACCGACTTGTATTCTACTACTACGTGTAACTGAGCCTCAAGTGACAAATAAATTAATGATGATGACTTGAAAGGTTTCAAAAGAAATGCAGTTCAAAACGATAAAGACTATAAAAAAAGTGTAAATTTTTATTTAAATTTTGATATTAAATGCAATGAAACAAAATTGATTACAATTATCTAAATTTTAATCACCAAGAAATATTTTTCTATAAACTAAAATTATATTCGAATAAATAATATAAAGTGGTTATAAATAAACAATTACATATAATGATAAAAATAGTAATAAATATACAAAATTGATAGTGATAAAAAGTAAGTATCTGTCAAATAGTTATATGCAGAAAAGTGAACAACACTCATAAAAACAAAAGTAATATTCCGCTCCCATACATTTGCAACTTACCATTGATACAATAAATCATTAAGTAAGTCTTAATAGTTTAAAGGATAAAAAATAGTATCAGTAATCATTAAATAACTACAATATAAGAATTATTTATTTCAATAAACTATTTCTCCTAAAATGTTACTTTTAGAATCTTTAAAATAGAAACAAATTACAGATTTTAAATACACTTATCTTAAAGAAAAATTTTATAACTTGTAAGTTATAATTAAAAAAAATTGATAACAATGAATAATTCATAAAATATTAATTATGCCTAATTTGCTTAATTATCCCTGTAATTCAAGATTTCTACCTCTAGGCTTTCAATTTTAAAATTCAAAACTCCATTATCAGTGACCTTACGACACCTCAAAACACTATAATACAGCATTCAGTTTTTTCGTTTTAAAATTTATGACAGTTGACTGCAAAAGGCAACTGTTGTTTGTCATTAGAAAATTAAATTAAGAAAATTAAGCTTTTGATTCCCCCAACCACCAAAGTGGAACGCGGGGAGTAGGACTTAGCCACCAAGCAACGAAACTGATCAATAGCAAGAAGGTCGCAATTATCAGTAAATTATATAATCTTAATGTGCAAAGCCATAATATTAAGTATATGAATGTTACGGCAATTTATTATGGTTATGTTTGACAGTTGAATTGCAAGGTTTCAGGGACCACTCAAACGCAGACACTATGATATAATTATAAAATATTATTTATCCTGCATATCAATTATTCGATTCCAAATTGTGTAAATTCACGGTCGGAACGAAAAACACTATAAAGTAATTTTCCATTCTTGACTACCATTTAGTAAAAATAATTTACTTACAAAATTTTGTTATAATAATAATTCTTTTTAAAGATTTTCTGTATGTAAATTATTTATTTAAACAAAGACCGCATTTTAATGTCTTTGTCAAAAAAAGCAATTTTAAAGTAGCCTACAACATTCTTAAACTAGCAATCTCATCATGATAAAACTACAACAGGTAGCAGCTCTAAGAGTTTAAGAATTTTAAAAACGGGGAAAATATATTTTCATCATTATCGCTATAAACGTCATTATGAATTTCATAAAAATAAAGTTCTGAAATTCAAATTTTCCTGAGTACTAAGTGATCGCTTATATTCGAGAATTAGAATAATTTTAGTCCATTTAGCCACTGTTATAATAATAATTTTTTTCTGAAAGTTTCCAGCAGACGGTGGCTGACTCTTCAAGCCGCAATTGTACATACTCTTTTCGCCTCTTCATAGTGCTAATGATATCAACTGGACATGCACACCAGTATAGGTACTTACGCGTGCACTTTAGAGAACAGACGTTTGCGAGGTCAGGAGACCGCTTTGAAAAGATTTACACACACCGCACCTAGAGCATATATGCATATTTTAGTACCTATCCCGGTACACAGAGATCAAGCCTGTCTAATTTGGGACCACTGTATTTGAGCAAATACGATTTCAAATTATGTTGTCACGGTTGCATTCTATACGTACACATCAAGTATGCACCAACCGTACTTGATTATCACGTTTCCAAGCTCGCTGTTTGCTGAATACACATAGTTAGACTACTTTGCCTGTAGTCTATTGACTCATAGTGTCTTCATCCTGAACATTTGATGTTTGCTCCTCGCCAGCATCATTGATTATATCATTATTTGGTTAGTTCCGCTTTTCCATTTTCTACTGAAACCATCACTGCTTTTTTGGGCCAACACTTCTTCTTCCCCACAAGTCTTTTCAGATATTAGTTTTTTTATATCAATCTGTTACTTTTAGTATGTTTTATTAGAAATATTTTTTAATTTATTACATTTTGTCTAAAGTTAATATCTTTATACGATTCTTGATGTGTTCAATTTATTTCCTGTTAAGTAAGGTACATGTGGTGCAAGTGAATTAGTCGTTACTTGAAAATTAATTTTCAAAAGTACGTCTTCAAAGCTAGTTTTACCACAAGAATTGCTATATTAAGACAACATATACTCAATTCGTTTTGTCATTCATTTTAAAACTGTGTTTCAGTCAATTACTATTTTACAACATTTACTATTAGTTCACGGGCAGTGGTTTCAAATCCCAAACCCTAGGGCCAAATACAAAAGCGTTTTTCGATTTATACAAAATTTGATTAGGGACTTTAGAGATCTAAATAATAAACTACAATATTACAAAACCACTATATTGGACACGATTGTTAAAATGACGTATAGTTTTGACGAAATTTGGTACACTGGAATATTTATTGTCACTAATAACAATCTAACTTAAATTGATAATAAAATAGGTGTATATATAAATATATTATAGTTTGTAAATTATAGACAAGACATAGATATAAAAAAATAGCAAGGCATATTTAGCCATCATATGATATAGACAAAGCACATACTATTTGCCACGATCGTTTAATATATTGTAATTAATCATCTTCTCCAATAGCTACCAGTAAACACCTTCTCCCTCTTTCACTTGTTGTTGTAAACTTTACTATAAAGAGTCCATGATAAACAGATTCCTGTAACTATTCAAATAACATCATCAAAAATACCTGTAAACTGTACAAACCTAAAACTTCCTTGAAACTAGTAAAACTAAACTGAACTACAATAAAAATTATTCCAAAATATATTGCACACCTCGCTAAGAACAAGGGGAATAATTCTCACCAGCTAGGTTTACTTGTAGCATTAATTTACTCAAAGCCTTGCTATCTGAGCCTTGCTTGTTACTAAATTGTTATGGCACCATTACATAGAATATTATTACAAAAAATATCAAAGCCAGTTTATAGTATGGGGACTTAACAATGGTTTAACTATATGTGTTCCAACTTTAATATATTAAAGATAATGACATTAAGAAATACAAATATTAAGCTCTTATCACAAACGTTTTGTCGATTTTAATAAATTATATTTACAGTATAGTAATTTTTGTATTCATAATATGATAATTGAAATATATTTTGCTTTTTATGTTTACTCACATCTTAGAAACCCAGTTTAGAAAACGTATGGGTTTTTATTTACTTGAAAACACCTTGTTCTTTTCTTCTTACGTGGACAACAGATGTTAATCGCTGCGACCTTTTCATGGCTGTATACAAGTAGGTATAAACATGTCTCCCCTTTGGATCTTGGTTTATGACAATTCAACTCTTCTTCTACCTGACAAAACAGTTTAAATTCCATACATTGAAAATTAATTTTTTGTCTTTTGGCTAAGTTTATTGAGATTTAAACCTACTGTGCTTCGTAGTAAAACTGTAGAAATTAATAATTTGAGATACATAAATTCCTATTCACAAATTTACTTACAGTTAGGACAAAAGACACTTGTATACCGAAATTCTTCAAGCTTACAATTTTCCAACACACACCAATGTACAAAACAGAGTCACACTAAATAGTACGAGTCACCAATTTAGAAATACAATAACTTATAATTATTATTTTACAGTAAACGCACTGGGAATCTCTGTCTCACCACGTCTACATCACTTTGGTCCGCAGCGACTGACTCAGCGTTTTCCAAACGCGTTTTCATATTTTCGCTGTAACATACGTATTTCACATGTAGGAAGATTAACCTAGATACGGACATAAAAACCGACAACCGTTTTAAAGGAGAGTCAGAAAATACCGAGGCCATCGCCTAATTGTACCGCTCACACTCGTGTAAAGCAAATTGTCTGGCATATCGTCCTACCAAATTCAGTTTTAGTTTCACTCTGAACATTCCTTTATGCAGTGTCCAGTCAATTTCTCTGACACTCACAACCCCTGTTCTCCCGTTACATTTTTCATTACCAATTCAATATCGGTCTACTGCGTAACATTCTCTTCAGCAACTTTTGTCTGATCCTGTAACAACTCTCTTACTATTAACTAGTTCTTTCTTTTGCAGTATATTCAGTACGCCTTTTGTTCCCGCTCCAATATTATGTTTAATTGCACCCAATTTTTGTTCTCTACCATAGTCTTACACTGGCAATTCGTTTCCCTCTGTAACGAGCACAGGTCTCTCTGCAACAATAACAGTTGTTTCTTTTGTTACCTCTTTTGCCATTACATAAACTGTTTTTTCATCATCCTTTTCCATTCTTATTTCCGTATCCTACACCAAAGAGTTCGTCGTCCCCTCACCTGTCGATCCTTCGTTGGCCACCATCTTCTGCTTAATCAAACAGTTGGCTGTCCCTATCATTTCAGTTGTGCAAAGCTATACCTCATCGTCAGAATACCTTTAGGATATTCCCTTTTAAATCCACAACACCCCATAAACATTCAGAAGGTGCGTGTCAAGAATTACTTTGTTGACAATGTCTGCTACAAAAATTTGGTGGTTAAACTCTAGAAGACTAGGG
Organism: Magicicada septendecula; assembly: GCA_034769895.1. Lineage (NCBI taxonomy): Eukaryota > Metazoa > Arthropoda > Insecta > Hemiptera > Cicadidae > Magicicada > Magicicada septendecula. Next base: position 108,373,383 of record CM068370.1, read on the forward strand.
CGTAAACGTCTCTCTACTTCCCAGACACAGGTCTTCCTGTGATTGTCTGCAAGGTGCAAAAACACCGAATAGGTTCAAGACATTTATCAATTTGCGTGTGAGATTTCACGCATGCTACCTAACTTCTCAGAGTAGCAGTTTAAATAGGTCCGGATATTACACACTATACAGCAACGCTACATTATGCACATAATATATATGTGCTGTGCTGTGCATAAGATGGCTATGCCACGTCTGAGAATGACGTTTATGTTTACTGGTGTAGCAAATGTTAACATAGTATAACTTGAAATCGTTAGGATTGTAAATTAAAATCGTTCATCTTTACTGAAAGTAGTTTCCATGTAAGTTGAAAATAGACTGTCGTAAAGTCTACCGCCTGCCCTGGCGGGGAAGAGAAGTCGACCTCCCATCCCTCAGTTGCTTGAGCTTTTGGAGAATTCCTGGTTAGTCTGGGGGATAAGGCTTCGTGTGCTTGTGTTATTAGCACAAGGAAAAATCTTAATCTTAATCTTAATTGTGTCCAATCTTAATCCGGCCACGGATTGGGATTTTAATGAGCTAACTGGAGACGAAGTAGACGAGGAATACGTAATCTAAAATTTGGGAGAGGGGAGGAACTGATTCGTTTTCTTAATCATCTCGACGGTGTTCGGCCGAGACTACAATTTACTATAAAAAAGGGAGGCGAGAGTTTAAAATTACTTGACGTGTTGGCTCTTTAAGGGATCAATGGAAATCTTGGTCAAAGCGTGTATCACAAACAGTCGAGGCATACTGATGCGAGGTGGTTGACACCTTTTCTACATCCACGCACAGTTTCCTGTAGGGGTGACTTTTAACTGACGCCTTCTACTGTTGTGCCGCGACGAGTACCCAACAGCTTCGTGGGCCAGCATGTCGCGAAGCGGTCGAGTAAATGCTGCACTGTAGGACGAATCACTGTCCTCTTTCAGCATCATTGGAGATAATTCGTCTCACTAATGATAATACTTAACTCCTTAACGATCAGCTGATAGTCGAACGTGAAACTAGCCGTTGTCTTGAAAGATACGTCAACGGTTTTTGTGATTACCTCGTGGATTTACCAGGCGGTTTTGAATTGGCAACAGATCGCCAGACCAGAGCAATCTAATCTGTCACCTTTCTAACATCTCTGCGAATGGCGAACAAGTAAAACAACAAATATTGAAGGCAGACGACATTCTTTTGAGAATCTAGTTAAAATGTGAGTAGGGCTCTTTCCTTAAAATAGAGAATACACCTTATATGCTCCTGTACGAATAGAGGATAGAAACACGGGAGCACAATAAAAGGCTGTCTGACAGTCAGGAACTGAAATTCTTAGAAACTGAAATTGTGCAAGCTACCTTGGAGTGAGCCCCGATTAGTACCAGTGTCCTCTGGTACTGCGCGGTAATGTGAGATAACACAGCTAAATCAGATTACAAGTCCTAACTTCAGCATTTCGTGGGCATTAGGTCACAGTCGTCTTGGTTTTATTAGTTTCTACGAGAAACATACAAACGGTCGTTACTGGTTAAAGATTTGACGGCTTGAGCGCTCTATGCCTCACAGTAGTAACACATAGAAAGTAGAGGTCGATATCATCATAGTAGTAACAGATATAAAGTAGGGATAGATGTCCAAAAGATTGGTAGCAAAGATCTTTGGGTATCCAACAAAACTGGATCTATGTTTACATTTTGACTACGTTTAACGATGGCATTGCTGAACTTAATGAGTTTTGCAAAGATATTAACATGCTTGACATTGTACTTTAGTCTTAAAAATAAGTAAAAAGAACACTAGATAAAATGTAAACTTTAAGCAACCAGCAAAATACTCAGAATTTCGTAATAATTGTGCATATTTTTCCAGATATATGACTCAGTGAGATGGGCGACCATATTCTCCATTGAGACGTAATGGGTGGTTCTTATAAACAATTTTACAAATCCGTTCGGGCAAAATGATTCTAGAATATTTGGATCTGCGTTGCCGGATCTGAGAATTCCAGAAAAAATCTGAAGCACGAGAATTAACAATTACAAAACATAAAATAAGCTACGCTGAATTCATAGTCTACGTACGTTACAAACGTCTGTGGTTTAGATATGAAAAAACGTTTATTCAGTAATATTTTAATACATTACTTTTCGCTTTCCTGTCTCCTTTTAACGTGTTCCGTAACAAGCAAATATATAACAACACCTTTTAAAACATATAGGTCTATACCGTCACCTGACCAATATTATTCTTAACATTCATGTTCGTGTTGGTATCCAAGTCACTTTTATAATTATAGTAAATTATTACCTTATATTCGGTCCGCCGCGTGACTTATATTCGGTCCGCCGTTAAACAATGTGTGATGTGTGTGTTTCAAAGTTTTTAAATTTAACGTCTGATGATGAGGCATATGCTTCGAAACGCGTAACGTTTAACTATTGACGTAAACCAAATTGAGGAGTCACACAGCGGACCGAATATAAGGTAATAATTTACTATAACAATATTATTCTACCGATGCCGCTAAAACATTTAGATTTATCTACATTATAAACACAACACCTTTTTAGGGTACGAAGCGTGCTCTATGTTAACGCCGTACATATTTTTCAATTTCTTGTAAATATGTACTACGTATTTGGTCGCCCATTTATGAACTAAATTATACTTTTTTTTAAGAGACAAGTACGAAATTTGATTGTTTGTTTTACGACAAATAGACTAATTAAATATAATTTGTTAACACTACAACAAAAGTGTTGTATATGTTTGCGCTTTTATAATAAGATTACTTAGGCCTACAAAAAGCGACTCCGAGTACAAAATTAAGTTGACTTTATACGCATAAACTTTTGTTTGAAAATAATGTTCAATATTAAAATTTCATAATTTTTTTTTACTTACCGAGATCAATAAAGGAGATGGAGGTAACCTCCAACTGATATTATACAGGTCACACTAAATACGGCCACAATATGATGTTATCATTTCCCTATATAACATTAAAATTATGGCTTTCCACAGTCCCTGTGAAGTCAAGCAAACAGGTGAGCATGCGTTTCATGTTGTCGATATTAAGATTACACAAGCTAAGGCAAGACAAGCTAATACTATAACAACGTTGCAGACGTGAAAATACTCAAGGTCCAGGTAACATGTGCTTAAATCATCAGAATATTGGATAGTAAAACATGAAGGATTTGAAAGCTAAGTTTCATTAAATAGTGATTTCTCAAAGTCTGATAGCTGAAGTTGTAGAAACATAAAGAATGATGACACTACGCTACCTGCTTTAGAAATGAGGTTTTTGACGAGAGTGAAGTCTTAATTTTGTTTAATCTACACAGTGCAAGATAACACGTTAAAACTCACGTTAAGTATTATATTACTAAAACAAAACTAATACGAAAGTAATTTTAGAAAACCATATCCAGTGATGGGTGTAAAGGAAATCGGGCTATCTCCATTTTATGTAAAACAAAATACTGGCAGTGAAACGTGTCAGCAGCTTACTAGTTGGAGACAGTTCAAATAGCGTCTCCAAAAATCAGAAACAGCAAAAAAGAAGAAAGTCATTGTGTCGTGAAAATAAACGTAACTACAGAACCAGCTATATATACGAAGCAGTTTTGTTGGTAACAGGCCAAGAAAATAAACTATTTTAGCAAAGACTTACACTTACGTTTTCAGAAAATACAAACTTAAAGTAAATAGAATTTTTGTCATGGCAGAGATAACGCGATTGTGTTCCCAAAATAGTGGAATAAATCATTAAACTTCAGAAAAAGAAACAATTTATATCTTGTATTTACCAAACATTGTATATATTTATTTATATCGTCTATTCTTTTAACATTTATACTGACATTCTCAGGAGAGAATGGAGCATCTAGTAAATTCTAGTTTCGAACTGTCACGAAACATTCTAGTAATGCACTTTTACTTCCTGACAACTTGCTTATAATTTACGGTTCGCTTTTCAAAAAAAAAAAAAAAATAATTAAAAAATTAAAAAAAATATTCAGACATAAGAACATTTCTGAAAAACACAATATTAGAATATACATAAAAACAGAACTACAGCTTGGTAATTAGTAGGAAAAAACTTATATTAATCATAAAAGCACGGAGTAAGTAGGCTATTTTAAATCTTTGAGGAATGATATTTGTTACGTTAAGGATTGTGGCGATCTACATAAATTCCTGGCGATCTGTAAAGCAATTAATCGTACTTTTACAAACAAGTTAGGTACTGTCCTCAGGAAACGTATTATGAAGAACGGCTGAAAAACTAGAAAAGAAAATTTATGCCTCAGAACTGGTATTCTTGAGGGGAATTAAGAGAACCACATAAAAAAGAAGGTACAAAATGTAAATAACAAAATTGTCCCCTTGTGACATATTAAAGAAGGTAAACTACAGTGCAATAACGTCAAATTCATAACTGGCCAAACAAATATAAAAGTGTAGGAGACATAGAGCTATATGCAGACTAGGAATAGATATCCGGAATTTTTTTAAGATTAAACAGACTGCTTGTTGCCTACGCTGTCACGAAGAAAAATGAGGCAATTCTTCTTTTGACTATTTGTTCTGTATGCACAGAAAAGAAATGAGATACTGAGTTCAAAAATTGCTATATTGTAAAATACTTGCACAGTTAAAAAATTTATTCATTTGTACCCTACACACTAATTACTCACATGAAAAAATTCGCAGAACTGATGTTGAATATCAATAGTGACCGATTGAAAATATGTTTTATTGTAATCTTAAACTTTAAAGAATATTATTTGACATTTGTCATATAAACTAAAGCGCGCAGCATTATAAATGCCCAGTTTTCTTTGTGGATGCAATATATAATTTTAATTTAGAGTACGACCAAGACATATAGTTTCCTGTTATATGACAAGCGTCTAATTGTATGCGCATTGATTATAGGCACTAAACGTTATTTACCATGCCTTCCCACGCTAAGGATAGTAAAGCGATGATGGCCCAACGTTGATCCCACTAAAAACAACACGTCATTTTCCAGCATAAATCTTTGACATATAGTCAGTAGAGTCACGCGAGAATGAGCTATTGCTCCGTCAATTTTATCATACTCAACTGAAAGTTATAAAGACAACACAGAGAGTATAGTGTGACATTCGGTGTATAAAATGTACGTAAGGAAATTAATAATAAAAATATGTGATTTTTTTATTATTTGTAATTTGTATAGTTTCCTTGATGATACATTAAAATTATACAATAAAACTATTACAATTTTACTCTTATTTGGACTTTTTACTTTTATTCTTACTCTACAGGACGTTGATAAAATCCTCAAAGAAATTTTTATTCAGTTAAACATATCCAAGAAATAAGTTGTATTGATATAATGTCACTGGGCATAGAACGGATGTAGATAAAAGTACTTGTATTAAGTAAATATTTATTTTTGTGACCTGAAAAATAAGGGGTTTTGCTCATAAAGGTATAGAATTTTCATTCAGTCTAAAAAAGAGGAAAATAGATATTTCAGACATTACAGAAGCTAAGAAGAAAATCTAATGCATAGAGTGTATACTTTGTTGATTATATGCTGTCGCATTGTACGTTATACAGATTACAAGAACTTGTTCTGGAGTAGACATAGTGGAAAACCAGATATATATAACCAGCATTATATCGTTTACTTTTGTTAATAATAAAACTAAAGTTGTTAGATTTAATTTAATAAATAAAGTCTTTATGCTGTTGTTGAGAAATAATCATATTTAATTTACAACTCATAATTTTGCACAAACAAGTAAATATATACAATGTACAACAGGGAATTTAAGCTGGGCATCTTAATGCTAAACGTGGCAGGTAACCAGGCTACTAAAAATGTTATTGGTCTTTTGAAGAGCCACATACTAATGGAAGTAAGTATGTTTTGGTAAATTTGCTAATACAAATGAACTTAAAGTAACAAATACTTTTATTATCAAAAGAACATTACAAAAGTATACTTGGTCAGCCAAAAGTTTTAATCATAAATTGATTCTTCTTCTTGAGTCTTTAATCTTTTGATTGGTTTGTACCCTCTCCGTATGTACCCGTAGTGCTTGTGTTACAGAATTGATTGATTATACAATTTTTTATCAAAAGTTTAATTGGTCATTTTTATCTTCATTGGTCACGGACACACATGTTTTTAGAGGTCCAAAGATTGACACTGATCTATGTAAACGTATCACTAAAATTAAGATATGGACAAGGTGGCAGAAAGTTAGAAATATTCCTGGGACACATTGAAGGGTAAGCTTTAAGGTATGTCCGCTCCATGAAGAGAGTATCTATGATCTGCACCAGAAGGGTTAACAGAGAATGCACCATTGGTCCCTACTAGTTATAATATAGAAGAAGATTGGAGTGATATGAAACTTTTTGGAAAACTTAAGTAATAAAATGCCTGTAAAGAAATGAATAAATACTCAGATAAAAGGTTTCAAAACACGATACGAAGAGATAGAACAAACGATGCAAGTAAAGGAATTGGCATATTACAAAGACCTTCAAGGACCAGTAAAGGTTTAGATATTTATAAGCCAAAACGTAAAGTGAAATACGTTATCCGGGAAGCGCATGACAAATCTTAGTATTGATTTGTCAATATAGAAGGTGACGTACAAGGACGGCGAATGGTAGCACAAGTCTTAATGAATCATCTCAACGCAGTGAATATGAATCTGCTTGCATATGACAAATGGATTTAGCATTACAATTGATTCTGGTACTTCACTGACGTTTCTCCAAGAAGCTGAGGAAGAAATAGGATGTCTGGATATGATGCCAAGATGGCAGTAGCCTAAGGAAATTTGACAATAAAAGCCTATTGGACACAGAAGTATAGGAAGACTTAATAAGCGCTGGATGAGAGCAATGTATTTTCAAAGGTTTTTTAAAATATATAAACACTTTGTACGTTTCAAAGTTTTTATTTAACTCTGACAGCTGTTTCAGCAAATCAAGCTATTTGTCAGGGTGGTGAACATATTTTTAGTGGGTTTGGGGTATATCCGGACATGTGTGGAGTGTGATGATGGAGGGGGAAGGGATTTGAGACGCTAAGGAAAGGTCAAGTGTCTGTAAAAATAATATAATCTGAATGCAAAATATAAAAATAAACTAAACTAAACAACAACTTTTATTAAGAGGGATACACAGAATTCAGTTTGTTCACTTGTTACATTTTTGTTACTTTTTATTGCTTTTCTAATTTCTAGAATTTCTAATAAATCAAATTTTTTATCTTTCTGTATGTTTTGCAGTAGTGTTATGTTTGTAGTATCTATGAAGTGATTGTGTTGTAAGCAATGATCTGCAAAACAAAAAGGTAAAAAATAGATTTATATTTGCCTGCAAGCTGTAACTGAAGTCTATAACAAAAAAATTATTTTGGCCAGCGTTGATATACCAGCTACGTGTATGACTTCTGAAAGAGAGACTGAAATTGGAAAAGAAAATTTTATTAAATAACGCCTCCCTTGGTTATATTGCGTTTTCTCTTCTTATACTCTCCTCCCCTGGCACTCCTAACTATATCAAAGGTGCTTCACGCAATTTTTTTCTCTGCTTTGGAAACCCACTTGATGTAATATGCTGTTGCTCATTCTTTACCGTTTTGCACTAAAACTGCTCCTAGACTAGTTTTGCGTTTGTATATTTTAGTGTGTGGATTTTATGATTAACCCATCCAGACGCTGACTTGTCTGCTTCAAACTATAGTGCACATGCAAGGGCGTTCGCACAATTCTGGTGTGTTGCCATTCGTAACACATTCTGTAGTTTACTATCTCAGACATCATCAGTAAACATCTGCATCGAAAACAGCATACAAAAATTCACTGATGCTTTACAATAGGCCAGTCGAATCAGTCTGGACGATACTTGCTTCAAACTCTTGAAGAATTTCTTCTCAATGCTGCCGCTTTGCTCTCAACTAAGTACAGTACACCTCGCGCAAATTTTATTACCATACCGTAATTCTAGATGTTTATCAATTCGGCATAAGTGTTCCGGCTATCAGATGACATTTTCTGAAGTAGCACTGTCGCAGTCCTTTTAAAACAAAAAAATAAAATAAAAATGTTTTTTCTTTCTCCGTCCAATGACTTCAGCATGCAGCGGCTTCAAATTAAGGTAGTTTTATCAAATCACTAATGAGTGGTTCCATCAAATGATGGGATGGAACTGGCCTCACTGCAGGGAAAAATCTCTCTCTATTATCTTACTTTACGCGTGTTTTTTCTGACCTTACCATTAGTGCAGTAAGATCAGCTATTTGTTTTGAAACGCATGGTTGCATTTTTATTAACTGCTCGAATTGTATTATGTTTGACTTTTTGATTGCAGACATTTTTGTTGACTTTGTTTGTTTTATATTTAAGACAAATTTTTCAGCTGCAGGCAATCTTACCTCTTAGACACTTAAGTCACCGCCTAATTTACCCAAATCACTACTCTTCAGTGGTATGCTCTTGCAATTGCTTTTCCTCTTGTTTCAGTGTTTGTATGTCCTGTGTTTCACACTTTAGTTTCTCGTCTTGCCGTTCCTCCGAGTCAAACAAGAATGCTTTTGTTGTTCTTCTGCCTCTTGTCTTTCATACCTGATTTCTCATCCTACCGTGTTTCTACTTCTGCTACCTGTTGTCGTTGTTCTTTTTGTCTCCTTTCTGCTTCTTCCATCTCCCGTCGGCGTTTTTCTTTTTGCCGTTTTTCGCCTTTTATCGTCTCCCGGCGGGGTTTCACATCGTGTCGTGTTTCTCCATCTTCTCCATACCGTCGACGTCGTTCCTCTAACTGCAATAGCAATACTCGGAATGTTCCCACTAATGACCAGTATCTCTATTTTTAATTCAATTACCACTCACACTACCTTTCTATGAAGTATTCTTTGTTTCCACTAATGTAGGTTAAATCCAAATTCTGACACCACTGTTACGAAGGTCCCAGGATTGTCCTGTTGTACAGTGGAAACTAAATAATTATCGTTAGATGAAGCCAATAATTGCAATTCTGACACCACTGTTGGAAGGTCGCAGGGATTGTCCTGTTGTACAGTGGAAACTAAGTAATTAACGTTAGATGAAGCCAATAATTGCAATTCTGATACCACTGTTGGGAAGGTCGCAGGGATTATCCTGTTGTACAGTGGAAACGAAGTAATTAACGTTAGATGAAGCCAATAATTGCAATTCTGATACCACTGTTGGGAAGGTCGCAGGGATTGTCCTGTTGTACAGTGGAAACGAAGTAATTAACGTTAGATGAAGCCAATAATTGCAATTCTGACACCACTGTTGGGAAGGTCGCAGGGATTGTCCTGTTGTACAGTGGAAACTAAGTAATTAACGTTAGATGAAGCCAATAATTGCAATTCTGACACCAGTGTTGGGAAGGTCGCAGGGATTGTCCTGTTGTACAGTGGAAACAAAGTAATTAACGTTAGATGAAGCCAACAATTGCAATTCTGACACCACTGTTGGGAAGGTCGCAGGGATTGTCCTGTTTTACAGTGGAAACTAAGTAATTCACGTTAGATGAAGCCAATAATTGCAATTCTGACACCACTGTTGGGAAGGTCGCAGGGATTGTCTGTTGTACAGTGGAAACTAAGTAATTAACGTTAGATGAAGCCAATAATTTGCAATTCTGACACCACTGTTGGGAAGGTTGCAGGGATTGTTCTGTTGTACAGTGGAAACTAAATAATTAACGTTAGATGAAGCCAACAATTGCAATTTTAATTAAAATTAGAATTAAACAAAATTGTTCAAATACAACATTATCTTAGACAGAGAATGACCGACCACAGTAAGGCCACAAATAACAATGCCATTTTATTATAATTTATTACAAAGTTACCAACGATACTAAACTACAAGTCACAATAACGGTCACTGCGATCCGCACTGTTCTGTAATGTCGCTGGTATAAAACTAATGGGCCGGGTGCTGGAGGTTCAAATTTATCTGCTGAGATTCAAGAACAATCTTGCATTTTTCGTTCGAGGCGCTGAGAATAAATTTCAAAGTTAAAGGCGCTGGAACATCCTGAACGCTGTGTGAATGTCTCACTTTGCATAGTCTGCATCAACCGAATGCGGTGGAATAAACGACAAACGTCTACATTTACCTCGATTGTTGCGTAATCAACGCTGTGAAATGTCACGTAGCTGTCTATGAGTTCAACGTAGCATATGTTCATAAGAACCAAGCTTGCCAAATATGACCGTTAATTTGCTTTTCACGTGCTCAAAGAAAGTGCTCAACAAAATGAAGAAAACCACAAGGAGGAGTTTTTTACCGACAACTACTCGGCTCTCCATAAATTTGAGATTTTGAAAACGTTGAGCTTCAGCCTATGAAAAAGGTTAAGTACTCAGGAATATATTGGAGACGAATATATTTTGCAAGAAGTAAATGAATACGAAATAATAAGTGAAATAAGCAATAGTACTGATAAATGTTTTTAATAGCATATGTATTATGTATGTAATAATAGCATATATATTAAATGTTTTTAATAGCATAAATATGTATGTTTTGATTGCATATAGTTTTGTGTGTGTACTTTTTAATATGTTTATGTGTATAATGTAATAGGTATGTACATATAAAAATAGTAATATACGTTGTTTTCTGTATGTCTGCGTTATTTAATTTAGTGTGTTGTTTTTACAGGGTCATTGAACAGCATTTTAACGCTGCTTTCCTGTCTTTTCAATTTATGTCAACTGCTTTGTACGATCCTTATTCATATCTGCATCTCTGCTACGTTGAGTCAATTCTTCTATTTCCTCTTCAGTTTTAGTTTCTGTTCAGCAAGGTAATTATTTTGAAGAACAGCAAAATTTACATTCCGTTAGGCCGGTAAGTTACATAATTCCTTCATGTTTAGAAGTTATGAATTTTAAAATTATTTTTTTGCCTGTTTAAGTTGTAGGCTTAAAGTCACATAAGTACGTACCTTATAATTTTCATAGAGTGCGACATCTTTACAAATACAACTTTAATAACGTGATTGTATTTCTGAGTTTACTTAAAAACTTCCGTGGAGTAGTCCATTTACGACTGTTAAAATATTGTTAATGTATAAAATGTACTAACCTCTAATACGTGCACGACTTTGAAAGATTCTTTAAGTTGTTTATGTTTAATGTACCTTGTTTAAAATGTAACGGAACTTGCAACTATGAGAAGAACAATGCCTTAGTAGAGGTAGAGTTTTGTTATATGCTGAATTACATTGTTTTGTTCTGAAATACATTTCCTTGTTCTGCCCTCCTTTAGTCACGGGGAAACTGAGAACATGGTGAAGAAAATGGTAACTCCGTTTGGAAATCAATAAAAACGCTGACTCTTTGTATTCTTCTGTAAAAATTAACAACCCTGCAATCCCGAAATATAGGAAAGCAATTATACAATAGTAAATTTCTCATTATTTTCAAATGATATATACGTATATTTGGGTTACGTGTATAACTTTCTTTATATAACACATGAGTTAATATGCTGTGCGTTAAAGTTTTGACTGCGTTTATTTTATCATTGTTATTGTACAAAAAAATAAAACAGTAAAGAAAACTTACTATTCTTTCTAATGTCAGTATATGTATTTCATAGTTGTCAAACCATCACACTATGGTCACGATCACACACTGTTATTCAAAGTACTTTTTTTGTACTAATTTTCTTTTTATGCTACCAAGATTGATAGAATTAATATTGTAAATTCTTTTCTCTCTTGTTTTCGTCTTTGGGTTTTTATGATTAAGTTTCGGAAATCCTTCAGACACTTTCTACACCACCGTAGTTATTCATCGAGTTGTTCTACTACTAGACAGACTGTTTTTATTTTCTCGAGCACAGTTACGGTTTCTGTATTATACAGAAGCATTTCCTATGACGTATAGGAAACTTTATTTCCTCTGTGATTGCCTTGCTAACCAACATGGTACTGGAATGTCGAAAATAAAGTTAGTTTCTCTTCTCAGCATAACAGACTGGTGTAATTACTGTTCTTTGAAATTCTCTAGCCTAATTCTTTCTCAGTCGACGTTTAGAACATTCCATTAATGTGTTGGTTTTGACTGTCCCTTTACTTCTGTCGTCATTACCCTTTATACCTTTTGTCCCTGATGACTCTTGGCCTTTCGAGCACTGTAGTCTGCAGTTTTTGTCTACTCTTTGCAATTAGAGCAATGCAGTCGGTATTGTTGAGAACTGTAAAACTTTGTTATTATCCTAAAATTTTCAACGTTTCATCTTCCTGTTCTTTTTTACATTCTTGCTGCGTACACTGCTATTGATTGAAAATAGTAAGATTATTACCTACTATTTTAATAAGATTGTACATTATTGCAGTAAAATTTTATTTTATTTCCCCTGGAAGTAATGTTTTAATAAATCTTAGCTATGCTGTTGTAAGAGTACGTAATACTGTGTGGATTATTTGAATATGTAATCATACTTTTGGATAGTGCACGTGCCTTGTAATGATCATTCATTTGAATGTTGCTGTCTTATAGCAACAATAAAACACATACGGACGCAGTCAGGATGCAGACGCATACTCACGCACGACGAGCGCGCTTATAGAAACACACACACATCAACTCATTATAAATATTTGTGGTAAAAGATAGTACGTGTTAAGTCGTATGTGTTACAAAATCGGCTGACTGGGAAGGTCAGTACAGGTACTAGCAGAAATCCGCCATGATCTGTCTGAAGCAGTATAGTTGTATTAACCCTCATGTTGTACTCCACCACAATCCGCTACAGGCTGCAGTGTCAGCCGAAGGATAGTATCGATGTCCGGCAATAATTAAATGAATCTCCATACTAATCCTTACTCTACAAAGCTTGTTTTGTGCGCAAATTAATTTATTATCAGCGAGTGAGCTAATGTCATTCAACTGAAATCAAATTAATGCTGTTTGTAAATTTTCAATGTGTTGGTCTAGTACACTGTATTTTGTAAAAAATAAACAAGGTGCTACACTTCTATTTTCAATGAGTGTAAGGAAGCTACAAAACACTTGTTATTGTACTTCAGATTAACCGTGTTTCTGACATGCATTACATAAACAATATTAATATAGGCCGATAACTACAATGTAGACTCTCGGTCAATGGATAATTGAAAGTAACATAACTTAAATTTTAATTAAAGCTACCATTCATTGTTTCTATAAATGCTTTATCCTTTCTAAATATTACAGTTAGTTTTATAATTTAACTTTATATATCTCCATTCATACCATAACACCTATCAAGATTACAGGAAAACGAAATTTAGCAAAAATCAGAGTCTAATACTTACTATGTTCAAACTGTAAATTCATTTTTTCTTCTTAGTTTTTTTTTGGAGCTCCTGTTGCATCTACTACACGGCACACTTTTAAGAAAGTTGAGTTTTGAAAGTAGTAGCAAGCCACTGTAATCAAGTTCCTATGAAGGAAGTAGCTTCTACTAATTCAACCTGATCTTATTAAGTCGACTGCCTGGTGATACAAGAAAACGTTGTACTGCAATATTTTTAATTTCATAAACTTTTATATATTTTAGTTGCTCAGCGTAACAGGATATAATAAACAATATGTCAATGATCCTCCTATTTGTGTCTTCAATCTTAAGATTGGTTTGTAGCAGTCTTCCACTGTGAACGATGTTGTGCTGTTCTCTTCATTTCCTCGTAAGTCTCACAATTTACATCCTCCACAAATTGCTTTGTATACTGCACCTTTGGTCTTCTCTTATATCCTTTACCTTGTATTGTTCCTTTCATTACCAATGTAGGCCTTCATGCCGCAGTATGTGTCCAATAAGTTATACCCTCCTTCTAATTATGCTTTTCAACAAACACCTCTTACTGCCTATCCTCTTCAGTACCTATTCATTTGCAATTTTGTCAGACCATTTTATTTTTAGGATTTTTCGATGACACCATATCTCAGAACTGTCACGTTTCCTTTTTCCTTCATACCTAATGTCCACGACACACAACCATTTATGGCAATGCTCCTTATAAAACTTATTAGGAAACGCTTCCTTGTTTTAAGGAAGACGCTCCTTGTTGTTAGTATTCTCCATTTTTGTAAAAAGCAGTCTTAGTCTGGTTTATCCTGCTAATAATATCTCTTTAAATTAGGTTACTTTGTAAGAGATTGTAAGTAATGTTACAGTTATTCTACAAATCTCATCCTTTCTATAAATGTTACTGCTCAAGTACTTAAATTCGCTCATATCCTGAAGGGTTCCTACTCTCAGTGCAATGTTTAGCTTTAAATTTGCTTTTCTTCCACAAATTATAACTTTGGTTTTAGCCCTATTTAGTTTCATATTATATCCTTCGTTCAATACTGTATCCATAGTGTGTAAACATTTACTCAGATCCAGCTCATTGTCTGCCACTACAACAATAACATCGACAAAACGCAGCATGTTTATTCTTTCTCGGTGGATTATTATTCCCTCTTTGCAATCTTTATTGACTATGTCGAGCCATTCTGTATACATGCATTACACAGTGCTGGTGAGAGGTTACATCCTTGTCTAACTCCTTTTCTAATTGTTCTGTCAATGAAAGTTTTTGATAACTTGTATTACGTTCTATATGTAAAGCATATAATGATTCATTGTTTTTAAGTACGTACACAAACACCGTTCACGGAATACAATATTGTGGATGTTTATTAAATACGACCGGGTTTACGGTACTGTAAGACTATGATATTAATTCTTTTTCTCCACAATTATTCTTTGCTGTAATTATTTGCATAAAAGCATGGCAGTCTGTCTGTTATAGATGACGAATATTTGAATTAATCAAAATATTTTTGTGCATATTTCATGGGTTGCACAATATTCTCTTGCGCTCAGAGCACGAGTCCAACAAGTTACCTGTGCATGTAATTTGATGACGATGACGATGAAGGCGATGAAGATACCAGATTTTAAAGCATTTGCAATTGTTTTCAAGGACCTATTGTAACACGAGATTCTAATACAATACACATCACATCATTTATCTTCTGTTGAAAAACCTGAGCGCTCATCTCACTGTACTATCGAATTCTTTATTATGTATATTGAAAATTTTTGAAACATTTCATTAACACCATCCAGCACCTTATCTGCGGAGCTATCGAGACCATATATTATATAGCTTAACCAGCTTCAGAAGATAGGATATAGTGTTATGCAGTAATATTATTTGTTAAGATAGCTAAATACACATAGGCTATATGACTGTAAATTAACATAACACAGTTGGGTGAGGGGGAATGGCGTTACTAAATACCATACAGTGAAAAAAACATTGTTCCCTTATGCAAAACATTATGTACAAATATGTTAATATAAATCGAAATAACAAAATTATAAAAATAATTAAAAAAGCGGATTCACACGAGATGTTAAAAAAATATGATTCGGTATTCCATAACTCTGTGGTTCATAAAATTACGTTTGGGTCAGCGTATAGGTCTACAACATTCAAGTATATTTTAGTATTACGAAATTCACAGGTTTTGTATCACACTACTCAACTTCAATTTTATAATATCTCTATACAAAACTGCGTTTTGAATACTGACAGAAGAGGAACTGTGATAATAAAACGTTCAACAGAGAATTAATCTTCTGCGAAAAAACCATCTGCACATACGTGTATGAGGATATTAAATGTAAGATTGTGTGTGTGTGTGTGTGTGTGTGTGTGTGTGTGTAGCTCTAGCTTGCAGGATGTCGAGTGTGAGCAGTAAGCGGGAATGCTTTAATTTTCTCTACAGCAAGTTTTCAATATAAATTTTTCAGCTCCGTTACGTCGGGAAATATGAGAAAGCCTTTCTAAGTAATACATAGAAATTAAAATTACAATTTTATATTTCCGATTAGAAAAGTAAAACTAATGAAATTGTGAAACGATACCTGCTTGAGATGTATAGATTAACAATCCAACTGTATTTATTCCATGGACTTCATTGATTGTTATATAATTTGTAGTTGCCCGTCATCAATACAAAACAGAAATTGGAGGCAGAAATCAGAATTTAAAAAATGATTGACTCTCATACAAAAGTATATTAAATGCTTTTATATATTAATTTGATTTTTCCTGTAGCTGTTATAAACTAAAATGGGAATGTCACACTAGAGTAAAGCATAACATTTAAAACACTTGTTAAAATATTACCTCACTCTATGGACTACTCTTTTGTTGGTAAATTTGTATCATTCAATAAACAAATATATTAGACCAACATTTAAAATAATGAAAGACTATTAATTATAGTACATTTGTGACAGATACTACTTTACCCACAAAACAGACTCATAATAGCATTCAGCATGATTTATAACAATAAGGTAAGAAATGTTTGAACGCCGTAGAAAATTCTAGTCACAATTTTTATTGACTCGCTTGTGAAAGTTATTACACTCTATAATATTTTTCTCATAAGTTTTAAAAATATCGAAGCACCTTAGAATGTAACATATGACTACTCTCAGTAGTTAATCTAAACAATTCAAAAACGAATAAACCAATTAAACACAAAACACTTGTATTCACAGCGTAATCTGTTTAATTATTCCTAGAACGACTACTGCACATCTGCTGCCTTGAATTCATTAATATTATCAGAAATGTAAATAACACTCTGGAAAGCGGCTGCACTAAACTCGTCTATGTTTAGTGTTTTTTTGGTGCATGCATTAAACTTGTTTTTCTACAGCATTCGGGAAACAACGTGCTGATTCATGATACTAGTAGACATTTTTGGCAGTTGACGCATTGCTTTGGTGTGACTCACTGTAGGTTACTCAGTTTCAAGTATTTTTAATACAGTATTTATGTCGCCTCGTCGTAAACACATACACACACATCGTCCTTTCACGGCCGGTGTCAGTTGTATACGTAAAGTTTTCCGGGCTGTTTGGCCGTGGTCTATGGTTTATTGCCAAACCAAACGTTTCAACAGCTCCATTGGCTGCCATCATCAGTGGAATTTAAAAGAAATTCAAGGCCTCCTGAACGTGGATTGTTCGCGAATTTCTTTTAAATTCCACTGATGATGGCAGCCAGTGGAGCTGTTGAAACGTTTCGTTTGGCAATAAATCATAGACCACGGCCAAACAGCCCAGAAAACTTTACTTATACAACATACACACACATATTATGTACATATATAACAATAAAACGTGTAAAAAATTATAATGTGATAATTATATTAGACCAAAATTAATAAAAAAAACTTTCACAAAACATATATGGATCTACTCCATAAATTGTTTAAAAATGTATGGAAAACTTCAGCAAAATTATCTCAGATCTATGTTTTGCAACCTATTTTATCTATGTTTTTCAGACTATTTCTTCGCCTAGCATTCTACCACTTCTAAACTAGTGTATTTTAATAACTCTCACCAGGTTGTTTTTTTTAGCAATCGCCAAAATCTACTGAAATTTGCTAAAACATTGTGTACGTAAGCTCACTCTACAAGTACATTTTAAACTCTCGTGAGGACGTTTAGCGCGCGACTCTCGTTTTTAGTGCACGACCAAGCTCTGTGGAACCAAAATTACTTAAATAACGCCACAACACTACAAGATAACACACTAAGCCAACTAGTGAAGCACTCTTTAACATGCCCTTTATAGTATTATTTCTAGAAGACATATCCAGCAGGCACTTGAAAGCTATTTTACATGCTAGAGAAACACGAATTTATTTAGCTTTAAGTTCTATCAACGAAAACTTCTCATCCTTTGGACCTTTACAGATCAGACTCAGATTTTTATTCTTGTTATAGTTTGTAAGCATTTTGTCATCTATCTTTGAGAGAAATCTCCTGAACAAATAAATTTTATAGTCTTCCAGTTAGCATAGATTTAACGGTCTTAATTTTGTCTTAATTTTTTTACAGTTTCTACCTTACTGTTTTTGCGTAACTCTAAATCTTTAAAGTTCTGAAATTCTCTTAAAGTATTGTCCAATCTGATTAAGTAATTCGATTAAGCTGGAAATTTTTAGTTCTATTAATATAGGTCAAAGTCATACCTCCGCTCAACAGTCCCTGAAAGGACCAAGGCGTACCGCGCGGCTGTTGTGTGCAATGTGACGGTTGCATAGCTAGTACAACGCGCCACCAGCCGCTAGTTGCGGTATTCACAACCAGGAGGCGGCACTGGTATCTCAGCGCCTACTCAGTTCGGCCTCACGACGCTGAGTGCACGCCGTACAGAGCCTCAGCCGGGAATTGAACCCGGGACCACGAGCGCATCAAGCGCCCGCGTTAGCCACTAGACCACCTAGGAATTAATATAGGTACGAAATTTAATTGAAATTGATATACTTGAATGGACTCAGCGTCAAACGACATGATCCACTCTATTGAATGTGAGGTGAAAACTAAGGTTATGGATTCCAGTATGTAGTTCAGACTTCTAATGGACTACATCCCAAAAGTGTGCAATTTGAGCAAACTACAGCAATTTTATGAAGAATCCTGAAAAAGAAACTAAGCAAAGTACTAAGAGGTTATCTAAGGAGAAAGCTGTAATTGAAATAAAAAGTTACTCTAATAGACGTCTTATGAACGACTGATATATTCGTAATGTCAAATTATGCACATCAGAATCGCAACTGTAAGTACACCTTGCTTGCTATAGATAAGCTCTCTAAATATGCTTTGTTGAGACCACTAACAAAGAAAACTGGTATTGACGTTGGTACAAGTTTTTAAGAAATGATAAAGGACGCTATCAACGTCGGAGACAGGACACCCCTGATCCTATTACATACCAATAAGAGTATAACGTTTTAAAATAAAGAGTTTTATTTGAAAAAAGTATTATGTCGATTGTATCATTTAAAAGACAAGGAAAAAATCTATTATATAACGCTGCAAACATAGATTTAGAATGATCGTGTAAAAATTATATTCGAGGTCAGTAACATCTATAGGTGAATACATAGCTTAGAAGATATCATGAAGGAATTGTATCAGTTTTACTCGTAAAATAAATGGAACGAAACCTATAAAAGTTAATAAAGGTAACGAATAAACAGAAGCGGTTTTCAAATATTCACTACCAGATTTCGTAAGTCAAAGTTTAAAGTTGGCGACAGATTCCGAATCGCAAATAAGAAATTCAACTTCCTGAGTAATTACAAGAAAAATATCGAGGATAATATTTGTAGAAACTCTGTTGTTCCCAGCTTTGTTGAAGAGTCCGTATTAAACACAGTACATGCGTTCGCTACTAAGGAGCCTAAAATAATTTCAAACACAACCTTTCGGTACGATTTCAGAATTTTTCGTACACTTTTATGGTATGAAGACATTCAGATCAACTCCTTTCTTAGCCATGTTGTAGTATACAACAGACTATGGTTGAAGCGTTTTTTTCACCACCTCTCTTACATATGTCGGTTTTCATCAAACCTGAAGTGTGACGAAGACCACTGGTAATTGCAAGTACAGGACATTAGCCAACCCATTTTATAATTTTCCCTCCATCTAGTAAAAAAAAAATTATTTATTCTTTCTCCATGTTGTCAATATCCTTAGGTACCCCAGTTTTATTAGCTAATAGCGGTAGCCAACTGCAGGATGAACCTTAACTTTTTTCTGTGAGAGCTTAGCATATGTTAAACTAGGACACTCGTTGCATATTCCAGTCCTTGACTAACTCTATAAGCTCCGTGACATTTTAACGTAAGATTATTAACTTCATTTTTTACTTACGCGTATCTCTACCTATGATGTACTCATATTGATGCTCACAGTTCACACCATTGATGTGTAGTTTACATACACTTGTAACTTACATTTAGTGACTGTCACACCCGATATCTAAATGGAGACGTATGCTGTGTGTAAAACAATCCAATACAGATTCAAGACTGTATAGTTTCAATACAATTAGTAGACACATATGTTTACAAGCTAGTGTTTTATTGTGTTTTTACATTGGGAACAGTGTTTATATTTTATTTTTCTTTAAAAAAGATAAATGTTTTACTGCTACAGTCTTAATAGGCCGTAAAAAAAATGATATTTTTAAGAGTTATTCTTTAACAATATTTTAGAGATACGCCCTTTAATGACACTTAAATAAACGGCCACACACGATAATGGTTGTGTTTACCGCATTGCTTTAGAAAGCTGTAAAACATAATTAAAGCGCTCTACGTATCATTAATTATCGTACTTTATTAACTTCAGTAACAAAAGATCTATTTATACTTCGTCCCATGAATACAGTAACTATTACGGGCTATTAACTGAACTGAAAAAAAGTCCCTTGTGTGTACATAATGAAAGCAATTTGCTGTTTGCAAGCCGCATTGTTCTTTCGTTTACGGTAAACAGTAAATATTGCGGCCAATATGTCCAACTCTAAACATTTTTAGTTAGTAAGCGAACCGTAAAAATGTTCGTACGCGTTACTTCATACGCTCACAAATAATATTTATCGTGCTAGTTTTGTTAAAACATTGCCTTTATTATTTTTTTATGTAAATCAAAAGTAAAGTGGACAACCAGAGACTCTCCAAAACGATAATGAATGGCCACATAGGTGGGCGCAGAAGAAGAGGCAGGCCAAGAAAACGATGGCAAGACGACGTGGAGGAAGACCTGAATAGTATGGGTGCCGGCTCGTGGAAGACCAAGGGATATGTTTGGACTATCTGGAGGTTTATCGTTAGGGAGGCCAATTTCCAATCTGGACTGTAGTGCCAAATACGTGTGTATGTATGCAACTCAAAAGTGACAAATGAGTAATAGTAGAAATTGATGGCATAGGAATACGATGGCAGGGAACATAGACTAAACACAGTGAAATAAATCATTGAAAGCCAGAAAACTTCATAGTCAAATATTTACTTGCGAATCAAAAAAAAACAATGTCATTCGTATATGTCTAGTGATAATTATCAACGTTATAGTGGTATACCACTATACCACTATTAGCAACGTAATACGGATACCGCTGAAAACGACAGATAATATTAAGTCATTAAGTTGGTAAATTCAAATTTTAGGACACTACTAAAGTCTTTTGATGCGTTCTAAAACCGCTTTCGAAACGTTGTAAAAAGTTAGTTATATACTTGACTGATTAAACTACTGCCTTGAAGTATTTATAGACTAATGTGAACAACGCTGTGGTACCCAAGAAAGCATTAAACTTGTTTAATTTACCTTTCTGGAACACTCTGGATCATGGAAGTTGACACAGGTATGCACAGGTGTTTACACATTCAAGACGTAGAACATTAGTTTGGACGTATCAACGTTTTTTTGGCATAACACTGCCATGTACACTAAAGCCTGTGGTACTCTGGGAATAGACATATTTGTGAAACACTTAGAAAATGATAAGCACATGCTCTGCATAAATCTTTTAATATTTTTTTTTAATTCTTGAGCAAATAAGACAACAATGACTTTGAAACACATAAACTATGCTACTTTTTAATCAAATATATTTAAACTTTTTACTCAAGGTGACTATAAAAATCTTTGAAAGGAAGCAATTATCATCCCAATTCTAAATTCTAGAAAAGATCTCCAGAGAACTATCGCTGGCGTACTCGTTGGAAAATGTTTGGAAAGGATAGTTGACAATCAGTTTCCGTGGTGTCTTGAAAGACACGGGTTATTGACAAAAAACTAATGTGGATACCGAAAGCGCCATTCACGTACTGAACAACTGATCTATCTGAAGAATGCACATCAAAATAGGTTTATTGAAAGTACACACATGACTGCTATATTCTTTGATTTGAGAATAAAACACTCTAAAAAGATTAATTGATAGGCTGTTCAGAGATTACATGCACAAAGTCATTTCCAGTTTTCTCATATTCGTCTGCTCTTCACGGATGTTGGTCGTCGGATTATCCCTTCCTTCAAGAATATCTACAGACAACAGGACTACGCTGTGCAAGGGCTTTACCACAGTGCGGCACTGCGCTCATGTTACCTTAAGTGACACTGCCCCGGACTGTTCTTGTAAGCCCCTACTAGTGGCAGCGAGGGTTGGTTATGCCCTGGCTAAAGGCATAGTGTGGACACATCCCTAGGCAAGGTAATGTATTCAATGAAACCAGTCTTCAGCACAGATACTCCTCCAGACAGTCTGAGCAGTCCAGTTCTTCATAACCTCCTCCCGTGCTTCTTCTTACTAGCGAAGACAGCGCATTGTGCCCTCCAAGAGTGATCGGCCAACGAACGACGAGTCACTCACCTCTTCTCCTTCCACGTGGGTGATTCATAGCAAGCGACTCCGACGGACTCCACTACCGATCGCAGGCTGCTCCTGCTCCTAGATGACGGACTAACGTCTGTTTGCAGGTTGGGCCCACGTATTGCCGGTGGGGCCATCATTGGTTATGAAACTAAGGTGTGATCAGTCGTCCTCCTTCTCTTCCTCGGTCTTGGGCCATGGAAGCTGCTCCGCTCCAATGTCTTGGATATGATTATCATGATGTTATAACTGACATTATCGAATGCTCTCGGATTTTAGCTATCTGGATTTCAACGTGTAAGTCATATACATATTATCATATGTAACCCTATCAACCACTTTTAATACAATTTATTAATTTAAATTTAAAAACAACACCAATAAAGGAACAATCTAATTTGTAATAGGTTATTAAAATCGTATGCTGCTATATATGTTTCTGTATTATACAACATAGACGTTAATAGCAACAGCAAATAGTTACATATTGAATAACAAAGAATAGGGATACAGGACAGATTTGTATACTTTACTCGGATAGATAGACACATCTGTGGTGGATGTTCTAACATAAAGAGATTGAAGAACGTTTTTAGGTTCCGGTATATGTTGTAGCACAACGAAGTTTTTACCTTATTCTACAAAATTAGATCATATAGGAAAAGAAGGTGAGAAGTCATCTGGAAGGAGTAAAATCAACTTAAATAAAGGTAACAGAAAAAATTAATTACAATCATAAATAAAAGGACTTAACAGAACTAGAAAAATCGATTCAAAGAAATTACATATAGTCAATTTTAGAGCCAAAATGTGTTGAAAAACAAATAGTGTGAGTATCATCTCAGTAAAATAATTAGTAGACCCAGTAAGATATGGAGTAGCAAGGAGCAACAGCCAGAACAAATAAATGAAAATGGCAATTCTCAACATATAATGTAGTAAGGATTAACAGACCATAACAAATGAACTGAAATGAAATAATATCAAGATACAAAAACCTATTTAAAAGACAGAAACCTCTATAGCAGCAAACCACATAAATGAAAG
Source organism: Magicicada septendecula (assembly GCA_034769895.1). NCBI lineage: Eukaryota > Metazoa > Arthropoda > Insecta > Hemiptera > Cicadidae > Magicicada > Magicicada septendecula. Next base: position 108,396,747 of record CM068370.1, read on the forward strand.
AACTTATACCATATTAGCTATACAAATTTAGAACCAAAAAGAATAAAATAAGAGAATCCAATACAAATAATCAGAATAATGTAAACTTAATTATAAATAAAATAAGTGTGTAATTGAGGGAAACACCCCAAACCAGTTTTAAAAAAGGACAACAAAAGACAACCATTAATATAAAGTTTTAATGTGTTTATTTATATAATTATTATGTGTTATTATTTTTTGTGTATGCCATACAGAATATGTTGACAGTAGGAAATACTAGATGTTAGTATGTATGAATTTATTGTATTTGAATCATGTTAATTAATGTTGTACTTTTGTGAAGTAAGGAAAGGCAAAATAATAATTCAAACGACCCATAAATAGTGAATCAAAAAAATATAAAACTAATAAGGTGAATTAATAATAACATTGCTAGGAAAATGAAAATTGATGACCAAGACAAATTCAACTTTGACCATATAAATAAAATCAGAGAATATAAATTTATAGAACCTAGATTAAATTGATATAAATTATCATATTCAGAATACAAATACTTTATCCTAATGGTAACAACGACCTATAATAGTGATTAAAAGAATCAGCATGTAAAATTTACTTAAATGGGGATTGTACAAGAAAATGCCAAAAGCAGTAAGCAAGCACTAGTAAAATGCAAATAAACTGTTAAATGTTTAAAATAATAGCCAGACATAAAAGGTAAATTACAAGGGTTTAATTAGTAATCGAGTGTGAGTAAAATTGTAACATAAAACATATTGTAAACCATATAATAGGTAATTATGTGAATCAAAATAAGGCCTATAGATAAATTTCAAAGAGTGTAATTCTGAAGTTTAATTCAAACCAAAACAGGTCAAATTTAGTATTATCTTGTATAAAATAAAAGCAGGAATTATGTTCTATAATTAGAATTACATAAAAGTACTAAACAAATAATTTATAGCCAATTTAAATATAAAATATGACATTTTTTTTCTATAAAATTGAATTATTTGATAGGGAACAGCTGATCAATGAACAATGAGAAATGAGGTCAAAATCTTATAGAACTTTCTATGTGAAGGAACAAATATAATTAGTTGATTATTAAAAGCCAAAAAGGACAGACGTGTCAGAATACATTTCAGAGAATTATGAACGGAAATTTTTAACGCAAACCAAGATATAGGATGAAGTTATAAAAAAATAAAAGAATATAAAATAAAGTGACGAATACTATAATAACGGTCATTGAAACCTTAAACTAAATTAAACACCATTAAATAGAGCTATCACTACGTATAGACACGACTGAAGAACGAAATTAAACTCAGATAACCAGAAAACGAGTGAAGGGAACTATTTGACACAACACAACTATTACCGAACAAAATCCAGTGGATGAATACAACTACACACTACAGTTTGTGGATACTCCAATAGCGGCTTCACTGAAGAGGAATTAAACAACTGGTACATTTATTTGAAGTGAAATCTCGGAGCTGAATTTACATTGCAGAACAACACATGTGGTCCTCCATCTTGTCATTTTGAGTTAAACGTATTCAACCTTGGAGGAAACGTGGTGACGTCAGAGATATCAGCTGGTTCGAAAATCGACTTTTCTATACATTATACTTTATTATATTTTTGGCCTGTTTAATGAATAAGTTTTTTATAATTTGTAAGTATTGAATTCTCTTGCCTTTCCTGACTATTTCTGCAGTTAAAAGAACCCTTATACTATACTAATTTAATGGAATATTTTTTTATATGTAATAATCGAACTGGAACTTAATCTCGAATCAGACTCGAGCTAGCCTCGGCAATTCAAATAATTACTTTGAACCTAATAAACTTAATTATTGTTTAAACATTGTTTTATTGATTATTTGAGTCATAAATTAAATTACATTAATTATTAAATGCTAGCGTGAACTTCTGAAGGAAAGGAACGAGCAGAAGAAAAAGTTCAGATACTGAATTGGCCGCTACATGCAATCGATGTGGCCAAGACAATCTATTAGCGTGAAGAAACAAATAATTCTTCATCAGAGCATACACAGTTATTAATCTGTATTTTTTTTTTAATTGAACGCTGACAATAAAACAATTAAAACAGTTAAAACAATTAAACCAATTAAAAAAGCAAATTAATTAAATATAATAGAAAAATTAGAATCAATAATAAAAATTTCATTAACCAATTATTATTTGTAATATAAATTCGTATATTTACAATGTATATTTTTCAAGCAACTATACATAGAAAAACAAGTTAGTTAATGATTTCTGGAAAATTATCAGCAAATTTATGTTGATTTTTATCATTTATTATTATCTAAAAGAGTTATACAAATTTCTTCTTCTTGTTTTATTACCCCGCAAAGTTTAAGGTTGTGCTGTATAATTTATTTTTAACGTTTCACCAGTTTTGTGCAAGCATAACGTACTTTAATGAACAATATTTCATTGTTTCACTAGATGGGTGTAGTTAGACGCAAATGCTTTAATTTGGGCACGAAGTCTGTAAGGGAAATAATGGCTGCAAAGTGTGTTTGAAGCGAACCTTGTTTCCTGGCAGTAAATGCCAGCGCTACAGAAAACCGCGCTTATGAAAAGGGTTAATGTTGTGTGCACATCCCCGCCATATTAACAAAACACTGTTAATTACTATTTAACTCTAAGCTGGTGTAAACAGGAGCGGGGCATAATCATCTCGCCAAGGCCGGCTCCAAAGGACGCAATTTCCAAAATTTTTGTTTATAATTTATTTTATTTTATACAAATTACAATCCAGCTGTTTTGTGACAACGTATTTATTATAGCCTCATACATGTTTAAGGTGATGACGAGGATGGTTATCTTAGATTAGTAAAACAAGTAACCGGAAAAAATAAACAATTTGATTATTGTGTTAACACGCCTATTCCAGACACAAATCCTTTACTCCATCCAATAAACGCTAAATTCAACAGATTATAAAAGTTACATAATCCATAAACCGGAAACAATTATAAGGATGTATAACTTTTTATCTAAACTAGTGCTACATCCAGTTTTCTGTATACAATTTGCATAACTGGTATGGTCAAATTACAGCTGAGTTAAATTTATAAAACGTGGTAAAAATGTAAATAACGCTGTTACATGGTTATAAGAAGAAGAAACTTATTAAAATATTAGAGTAATTCCCGTAATATCATATTACGCGCTTGCGTGCTTAACATGTTATTGTCAATAAGATATTCACAACAATAACAATATGCTAAATGTTATTTATTTGACGAGAGGTCAACATTATAAGCATGGAGACCTAAACATGTAGGGTAATACCCTTATCGAAAAACATTAGGAAGATGGACGTATAAATAGTAACCGACAACAACCATTGATGGCCTACTCGTGAGACGGACTTCTTATATCACTGATTTCTTATTAAAAGCGACGTTTAGACTAAACAAAAAATTGGTAGCCGTCTTCAGGCAAAAACAAAGATAAAACGTCACAAACAAAAGATAAACAAATCTCTGTTTCCAACCGATAGAGGGTCAAAACGTCTTGGAGACGGCTACCAATTGCCGAAACGTCACTTTTTATTAAACAGAAATGATGAAAGAAGTTCGTTTCTCACTAGTAGGCCTAACGCCAATAACCCATCACTGACGTTTTTTAAAGTAATTGTAAACAACTGTTGATGTTAAAACTGACACAGTGCTAAAACAAGTAAAAGGAAACAAAGTAGGCGGTGTATTACCTGTTTGTCTAAGAGTTCAGTTTAGATCTAACTCTTTATATTTTTTCAGTGCAATGCCAACATATATAGAAGTTATGCGCCTTTTTTTATTGAAGTCGATGAGGACCATTGATGTTCACTTTGTTTCAAAGAACAAATAGGTACTGCGGTTTAGCGACGTGCCGTAAAGATAGTATGTTGTTCAGCGGGTTCTATGAACGGTCTACACATGTCAAGCTCAATGCTTTACGGCTAACATTGCCAACATATTTTATAAGTAGAGCACCTTTCTTTAAACAAGCTCTATATACCTTAGTTTTAAACTAGCTCAGTTAGTCCTGAGAATGTTTTGAAAGTGACTATTGTGAGGTTTGGTTTATAAGGTAAGTTTCGATATTTCCAATGTTATTATTTAGCAACTTACTGTTATTTACGCTTCATTTGAAATAACGATCATGCAATTTTCGTAACAATATACAGAAAAGTATAAATCACTATTTTACGTTTATCTGAAGCTTGATTGTTGGAGTTGGAACAACCTAACGATCTTTATTGTAGGTTACAATAATAATAACCATATCCCTTGTCGCATTTTCGTTCCTTCTCCATGCAGCAGCACTGTGTCCAAATAAAGGATTCTTTGTTACATTCAGTAAAATTATAGAAAGTCTTATTTTAGTATTCGAGGATTTAGTGTGGCCTTCCTCAGTGTGATAAAATTACTTCTGTTTGGTTTCAGCGAAATTGCTCCTCTTCCCACTTCTACACTCCTAGGATTTCATCAGAGTTCCTGTTATTCTGAACGCTTTATTTTGTGCGTGTGTATGTGCGCGCGCGCCGCGCGTCCGCTCGAGCGTATGTTTAATCCTTATTCGTTAGTAGTTATTATTGCTAAAAACTTTTTAGGCGTTTATTGTACTTTAGTTGGAACTGGTCATTGGATGTAAGAAATTTTACATTTAAATATTTTATAAGTTGTTAGTTTTTCCACATTCAGTGTTAAACCTACTTGAGTAGGCCTATATATTTATTTATGTCATAAAGATTGTCTTATGTACATTTATTTTATTACTGCAGTCTTAAAGGAATCAAATAGGAATAAAAATAATTAACAAGCAACAGTATGCCTGTTTCAATAAATTAATAATAAAAAGTATTAGAAAACAGTCACAGTAAGTCGTTGAAAAGGGTAAGTTAGTGAATAAAAATGTGTATTAACAGCATGTGTAACAAACATACATTATCGTTGTCTTTATTGCCTGATAAAGAAAATATTATTATTGCATGGGTGCACGGCTGCACAGTATTCCACATTTATATAGCTTCTAATACTTTACACGATTTAAATTTGCATCAGTTGGTACAGTACTAAATGTGGTTCAGTTTAATGTAATTTAAATTGTAAATGTTCAGATGTACTCAGTTACTCCACACTTCTTACTCTCTTACTTCCAATTTGGTTAACGAGATCTGTGCTCACGTGTGATAGGTCATACTGTGTATGCGTAAAAAATATTATTGCAGTAAAACTTAATGTACATACATAGAGTTTTGTTTCTCTTATGTAGTATTCTATGAATTAATTTTTAATTGTGACATTATTATATGACAGATTTTTTGAGACGTAACTACGCAATAAAACAAATTTAATGCAAACATATTCCGCATAATTACTGCCACGGTTTATACTAATTTTTGTTTTGTCCCCATTAACATTTCTTATTAAAATCACGTCTTCCTAGATAGACCTCACTTTGTCTTTCACATTAGGCTTAATATTTATCATTATTTTAGGTTGTCTTTTTAGCATTATTTGTATAGATGTTTTTGGTTTAATATACATCTCTATTATTTTCTTAGCCTGTTTCCTTCTTTCAAGTAATAAATAAAAAGTAATTTTCTCACTGTAGATTACCTGCACTACTTATATACTGATATACCTCTCCACATTCTATAATTAATATTCTACTATCACCATCTTTCTAATATAATATTATAAGGAGTTCCCATCTCTTTGATTCTCGAAGCTTTCATCATAAGTCATGTAAGACCCAAACAAGAATGTAAGGTAGTTTAAGTATCGTTAACACAGTGTTTTCCCTTACTCATTTGCGCTGTAAATCACTGGCTATTTATTGAGCATTTAGTTATGCCCGGAGTCTCTTGTAGCCATGTTCAGGAGCTTTTTCGCACTTGTAAATGCAAGTAGGAGCTCGCCTTTACATTCTCATCCCCGCCTCGAGGGCCGTTTGACTCGCCATCATTATAAAGTATCCATGCAAACTTTAGTGCCTCGCTACTGATAATGGAGCAGATACTATTTATGTGCCATTCAATATTTTCTGAATGGCAGATATCCGGGATAGTTATATTGCGGATCGCCTTTAAAATGACAAAAGGTGTTTGCAAATGTAACACTGTTCCTATTTTCTGCATAAATCAGATTTCGTACCAACCCAGACTTTACTTATTTCCTCTTCTTTTGCAATGTGTTTTTCTACTGCTTTGTGAACTATAGTTATAAGGTGCTTTGCAGACGAGTAATGCAAAAAGAAGGGAATTAAGATAATTTACTACTTGTACGTATATTGTAAACAATAGCAATTAATACAGTCTTGACGTTTCTACAACAACAAGTAAATTTACAGCATTCAGGAAAAATGACACAGCGTTTCTCGAAAAAGAAGATAGTGGAACAGTTTAACAAGTTTGTCCAGCAAATAGTACATTAATGACGATACAAATAAAGAATTAAATAACATATAAATATCGAGATATATTTCACCAGAATGGAAGAGAAGTGAGGACATTTGTATGTGAAAAAAGATATTCAGTCTCACTGCAGATATACAACAAACTGTGAAAAAGAATAAGACGATTCGAGCAACTAAATACTACTAAAACGTTAGCAGTAGGTAAAAAAAGTAGCCTGACTTAGATAAAGACGGTTAAATAAAGAAATTTAACAATGAAAGATATAAAATAGTGGTTTATGCCGTGACGCTGACGGCAGTTTTACCAAACCTTACAACTAAATAGAAGCCAAAATTTGTGCAAAGAGAATAGAAGCGTGTTCTATAAAAATTTGCTCGTAAATAAACAGTTCAAACTTTGCTGGTTACGTAACTTTATTTTGCCGCTAACATTTTGGTGACACACGAGTACTTATTTTTAACTTGACAAAGTAAAGAGTACAAAAGATTTTAACAGCTGCATTTCCATTAATTTGTTGAAACCGTCACGTGCCAACAAAGTGACGAATGCGCAAAGGGTTCCAATCTCTTACTTTTAGACTCATTGCGCAGAAGTTTTGTGGGGAAAGGAATTGGAGCGCCGACACAATGTGCAAAGTGTGTGGTGCACACAGGCGCCAGGATAGTAAAGGCGCCAAAAATTTCAGGCAAGGAAGAAATATTTGAAAAAAAAATATTCATTAAGTTAACTGTATTAAACTTTTCGATGCTTTTGTAAACTTAAAACTATTAAAATTACTTGCGCTCTACAAAGGTACAAGACAGATTTTCAAATCTTACCATTAAGATATTAATTGAGTCAGATTCTTTGGATCAACTTGATGCACACGATATTATTTGAGAACTTTCATTAGTAAAAGCTAGTAAAGTTAAATTAAGTAAATAATGTTTTTTCTGTTTAAATATTTTCTTACCTACGTCTCTACCAAATATGTATGTAATATATTCCTATGTTAATTACAGCCCTACTTGTAAGTTTATCTTTTTCCTATCTATATGATATCTATACAAAGTAAATATGTCAAAGTAATTTTCATGCCAAATAAAATATAGTAAGTTTACTTATATGCGCCGACAAATATTTAATAATTTTGTATTTATAAAACTGTATGTTTATCTGTTAATTTACGTAAAACTACATAAGGTTCAATTGACAAATGATTTTCTTGACAAATAACATATATTACTTTACTTTGTTCAAAATTATTTTTGATGTTTTGTTTTTGTGTCCTTCTTGTATGATTATTTTATAAATATATTTATTATTCCTGATTATTTATTTTTATATATTTGTAATTCCTGTTTTTTCAATAAAATTATTTATTAATATATTTAGTTTTTTATTTGTACTTACTGAAGCGTTCTTATAACGTAATTTTTTATTGTGTTTGGAGGGTACATGGACGCCAACTAAAGTTCTGCACACATGTGCCGGAGACTACTGGCACGCCCATCTGTGTAGGCCAACTGTTTAACTTTTGACCATTTTGGTATTCTTTACAAAGGTTCATCGGTACGCATTTCTCACCAAACAGTTTTCAGATTACACGATCCTTAAAACCTAACTTTTGGTGGTACATGAACATTATGAAAAGATTAGGACCTTGTTAGAGTTTACCACACAACGTCTTGACCGCTAAACAACCTTGAAGTGTAAGTTAAATTCAACCATTAAATGAAAACTTAAGCCTACCACAGATTCGTTCACTAACAAGAGTGAATCGTCAAAATTATAAGCCATCACCATCTAAAAAGTTAAAAACAACTAAAGAAAACTTTATGGGGTCCAAAGGGGGTGTGACGCGAACATATCCTTTCATAGAAGAGAAATGCACCAGCCTCTCCACCCCAACTACACTCTCACCCTGTTACGCCGAGTGGTGCACCACTGTCACTCTACACGTCGGTGGACCCTGTTACGCCGAGTTGTGGTAACCAACGAATCCCTTCGGCAGAGTGGATTGGTAAGCAAACGAGAGATGGGGGTTCCGTCAGGGCAGCCTGGGGGTATCCTGGGCCCTGGCTGGCAGGATGGTGCACATCGCCACCAGGATGTGCGTCTAGTGTGGAGGCGGAGGAGGCTCAACGGCTGCACACATGTGCTGAGTCAGTTAGTCTACTGCGACCGGGCAGAGAGAGCTCGTCAGATGAGGTGAAAGCAACTCTCTAGGGGAAAAGCACCCCGAAATCAAAGTTCCTGGTCCTCCAGGTTGGGGGTTGGATCGGATAATTCACGTATCCTATCTGTGAAATTTTATGTGCAGAAACCTATCAGTTTCTCAGCCAGTCTGTTGTCTGCACTTGACCGGGACAACTGGTGGAGGCTGTTAAAGGAGACCTTGACTCAGTACTGGGTTGTCGCGCCGCTGAAGAAAAAGAAGAAAGAAAACTTTATAAATACGACCCGCTACTTACTCTGTAAATCCGCTGGACAGAACCGGGAACAGTCCTATTCTCTGTGGTGCAACACTTACTATCTTTATTTTCCTGAGTTTGCAACAAATTCTTCTTATTTTCACTGTTTCCGTCTAACTCCTTTCCTACCATTCTGCCTGGCCTTTCAGAGAGAGAGTGACGAGAGCGCGAGAGTGTGAGGGAGAGAGAGTGAGAGAGCGAGTGCAAGTGAGAGGGAAAGGGAGAGAGAATGAGAGATAGAGGGAGAATGGGTATCATTGTTGACGTATACATAATTGTACAATATTCTATAGTACTCTGTATACACTTAGTTCTCGATAAATAATAATTTACGTCAATATGATTATAAGTATTACCCATTTTTACTTGATAGATAGGTTTACCATAAACTCGTGTTTGTAATATTAATGTAAATTCTCTGATGTAATTTCGTAAAGTTCAAGTGTTTCATTGACTCGTCTATATGAAGGTCTAACAGTCCGTTACTCTCCAACATTGATTGAAGAGTTGCTATTAGGTTCCGGGTTGTCAAAGCATGCAAGACGTCACTTTCTACAATATGAAATATGTTTGCCTACCTTGGCGATTGTTATAACTGTTTAGAACACTTTTGTCAAATACAACAGTGGTTTCTGATTCGTGACATTTTGCACTTAATCAAAGTGTATTTAGTTACTCCTGAGTTATTGAATTAGCGGAATAACAAGCAAATAATTCCTCCGTCATCTTATACGCATAAGAATTTGCACCACAACGCGTAACACGTGAACATCCCATTTACAGACAGTTATTTTTACCTTTCCCAACTACCACGTATTGTATTTTCGCCATATCTACCAATCAAATCACGCTTTACTTCCAGTTCTTGTACTTACATACCCAAATAATATAATTTCTTAGTACTATGCTGAATGCGGCACTATATGCATTTGCGACGTGTTGCCGTTAGAGTATAATTTTTAAACAAGGAACAAGGTAGTCAATTTGTTTCTTGTGTCCTCTTGTGCTTAATGTTTTGTTAGACGTAGACGTTGTTTGATACAATTTATTGATAAACCCTTCCGTATCATTGGTACGGTTTAATTTGACATTAGAATCTACATGACTAAAGGGAGTCATCTTTCTAAAATATCATACTCAATAACTGCTATTGAGCAACCAGGCCGATATCAAAGAATTCCATACAAAGTATGCCGTGTTGGTATTGATTAATATTTCAGTCCTGTTACACAGCTACCACATTATGTCGTGTTGGTTTTGATCAATATAGCAGTCCTGTTACACAGCTACCACATTATGTCGTGTTGGTATTGATCAATATAGCAGTCCTGTTACACAGCTACCACATTATGTCGTGTTGGTATTGATCAATATAGCAGTCCTGTTACACAGCTACCACATTATGTCGTGTTGGTATTGATCAATATAGCAGTCTGTTACACAGCTACCACATTTGAAGGTATTACACTATTCTAACTATACAACATATTCCGTTTAAATATAATGTGTAAATCTTTTTTCAACTACGTTTTTAGCTGGCATTAAAGCGTAATTGTGTAATCACAGCTGATACGAAAACCACTGGACATAGTTAACAAATTATTAATATTTTGTTGTTTCATTGTAAGGATTTAATTATATGAAATGAAACGAGATACGTAGCGTATCTACTGCCTACTGTTGGTGATGGGATATTTTAGTATAAACTTACACTGAGACGTGCTGAAAAGTAACATCCTTTTGCGTTAATTAAAATGTAACTTAAGAAGCAACTAAACCACCTCGCGACAAACACGTCTGTCTACGGAAACCTCTAATTTAATTTCGGTGCTTTTATTTTTATTTAGAAAAATTTTGTAGTGTTGTGACACAGACGACAATGATCAAATTCACTAAGTTTGTGGGGGTTCTGCTTCAGTTTCAAGTATATCATTGAAACGTTTTGTGGGTGTATAAACAAGTTCCCTATAAGCTTAGATATACACCAGAATAAACCTTGGTGTCTTTTACAGGATATTGTGCCGTAACACAATAAATGTTACAAATGTAACAATTATTAAATCTCTATTAATCATGAATAATAATAATAGAAAATAAAATAGTAATATTTTATCTGTACAAGGATTTATTTTTTATATTTATATGATTACATTTTGACCGTTTTGAATACCGTTAGCCAACGGATTCTCACCTTACGCAAATGGGTATTAAGAAACTTGCTGTATTTATTTTTTTCTAAAAGCATACTTTCTTCAACTTAATTATCAAAAAGCCTGTAGACAAACGGTAACGAAAGATTTTAGTATTTAATTCTTACCTTGTAATTAATAGTATTATGTAACTATATCAGAGGACACTGGCTATTATCGGATAACTGGTATGTTCAATGAGTCATATGTAGAGTAGTGTATGGTAGCAACCTTGCCACTTGGTTAGACTACACAATTGTTATAAAATGTGTACGAAAGTGTAGATACATTCCAATCAAACAAAAATAAAAGAATATAGCCTATTTTTTAAAATAACAAAAATATGATTTATTAATGATGCTTATGAAAAAGCAAGAATAATTTTGTGTAATTATGAATTTATTTAAACTTCTGTATGCTTAAACTGAACGAAAAAAACTTATATGTTGTTTAAGGAGAAATCATAATTTATATCTAATTAAGGAGAAAATTAAATTGATTATAATTCAAATATAATTTTACGTATGTAAAGTACATTTAATTTACGAAACAGGATTGTTTATAAGATAAACGGGTTAATAAATAACTGTTTATAAAATATCAATACAATAAATATTTTTAATTACATTTTATATAATTTAAAATGCCGTAGTGTTTGTAGCTTATATAAGTTACTAATATTCAAGTTAGATTTTTAAAATACAATATAAAAAATTAAAAATTTTTACTATTTTAAACTTAAAAAAAAATACGTATTACAGATATTCAAGTAACTTGAGCGTGTTATTTTTAAAAAACATATTTTTCATGCGGGGTTAAAAATTGACGTGTTTTCGAACCAACCGTAATAAAATAACAAAACGGAGGAAAGTGGAAAATACGGATGGCAAACGCAAATCAGAGTAAATTTTAGAAATATATTTTGTTGTTTCTATCAGTAACAGTAACCGCAGTCCACATGTGTTGAAAACCGCAAATTCATTTTCACACTGTGTTGTTTGTTTTTCCTCATCACATACACTCGGTCTCTGTCTGCGTCTGTCTGTCTGTCTGTCTGTCTGTCTGTCTCTCTCTCTCTCTCTCTCTCTCTCTCTCTCTCTCTCTCTCTCTCTCTCTCTCTCTCTCTCTCTCTCTCTCTCTCTCTCTCTCTCTCTCTCTCTCTCTCTCTCTCTCTATCTATCTATCTAACCATCTATCTCACTCTCTCTCTCTCTCCCTCTCTTTCTCTATTTTTCGTTATAGGCGTCACATGTCATTAGTTTAATTTCCAATTTAGCTCAGAACAATAAACCTATTTGAAGCTTAAAACACACTCTAATGCCATAGAAGTATTAAAAAGGAATAAAAAATGTGAGAGACACGGGTAGTGAGTTAAAAGTTACCGACAGAAGCAGGAAGAGAGTAAATAGCCGATTAGGCCTGTATCCTCAGAGCGTATCTATATTGTTTATATATGATTTTCAACAACAACCATCAACAGTAGCTACAACGCTTTCACTTTGCCCTGTTTTACAGTAGGCCTACTAGGATACCCTGCGTAAGTGAGTTACCGTTACAACTCGACAGTACACAATGACAGCAATAGTAGATAACAATAGACTAACCCGGAAGGTTAACAACAATCCAACCGTCCTCACTTGCGCATACCCTACAAGCTACTCTATCACGTAAGTATACACAAATAAATGTTGTTACTGGTGTCTCTCTCATATTTTTTCTTTAAACGATAACGAACACTAACACACACAAAAACAGAGTTGAAATAAATATCAAGATTTAGAAGCCTAACACAACTATAGTATAAGAATAACGATTTACTTTCTTTTTTATACACTTCTACTGAACCCGGTTAAAAAACTAGCTAACAATTTTATACTAATAAATAATAATAATTTACTGATTTCTTCACAGCATTCATAAATACTATAGACATAAGCTTTGTGTCTAGAAAAGTCGTATTTACTTGTATATCGTACAATTAATTTAATATTAGATCGTTAGGTAGCTTAGATCGTTTTAAAAATTAAAATATAGTTTTAAAGTGATTACCTTACACTCTGTCTTAATTATGTTTTTATTTAGGTTATTCGGCATGAAAAAATACCATGTATTGTGCTCCAATGTAGTTGATCTGCTGTTTGTGCATATAATTTAAAATGTACAGATTACTTCTTGGCAAGTAGCGCACAAGAGAAATTAAAATTGCACTGAGTCAAGTGTCCAGTGTGAACTCGGAACGCAATGTACATAAAATATTTTATTTATTTATTTACTTTTTGACAGAAGACGTCTTACACCGCGGGTCCGGTGTGGGGGAACCTATGCAAGACTCAATGTTACGATTTTTTGTATACCAGAAAAACTTTAATATTTTTAACACTATAACTCATATTTAAATAAGCAATGTACGATTCAAAAGAAAAAGGATGAAAAATCCCATGCAATATTAAATTAGATATTTGAAACTCTTCGCTTGTTCTAAACTGCTGTTGTTTACAACTACCTTATCCTCAATGGATATTGTAACGAAACAGAAAACAGTATGACTAATTATAAATAATAAACTGTGAAATCTCATTCAGGAATAGAACCAAGCATTATGATCACCAGCTAATAAACCGAAAACTCCAAAATTAAAGATAATAAATGCACAAAATTAACTCAACAACACCAAACACTGACATGACTATGACTAACCAATAATAACTAGGCATTACCCAGTTAGATAGGGCAGTAAATCAGTAGAAAAGTAAAGCTGTAAACGAGCATCAAATAAAGAAACAATAATCAAAATAATAAAGAGCACAGAAACTTCATAACATAAAATGTGTATTACCTATAAAACTAAATAGGCCAATAAAAATCTGTCTTTTAGTAAAATAAGGTGACAAAAGGGCACAAAACCCTATAGTGACAAAAGTGAGAACACACATATAAAAGGTGGCATAATAATAATCACACAGACTATAGTTAAAAGTGGGGTGTTATTTAGTATTAAGAAGTTATGTTCAATCAAACAGAATTTGATACTAGTGATTTAGAAAATAACACACAAACAATTGTTTAGCAGTGTGTAACCAGTTAAATGTAGTAAATTATAATTATTAAGATAAGGAGTATAGTTAAGAGTTTCGTGTTATATTAAAAAAGTTCTTGTTACTAGCAGATGAAGTTAAATTAATATTGTATCAAAGGGTCATAGTCAACTGCCATCCATCATTCTAAATTGTTTAGTAAGATCCACTAAACTTAATAATATTAAGTAATGGATTATAAGTAATCCATTAATACTTATTGTAAAATCCACAAGATACTAGTTTTTACATGACCAAACCAAGCCATGTTTGGTATCAAATGATTTATAATTTTATTTGGAATAACCACATATAAATTTTATTAAATATTATTGTGTTATGATAAAAAGGTAATTTGAAGGCAAAATATAAAATGTAATGTATTTTAATGATCATGGTAATGTAACACTTGAACTTTGCATAATAGGCCAATAAGAATCCAAGAAATTTTGGTCAGCTTCTGTGAAAAAAAGAAGAAATTGGGTCACTTGATTGTTAACCACGATAGAATACGGTTGAGGAGTGCTGATAAAAAAATAATGTAAAAAATTTGCAAGAAAGGAACCAAACTCAGAAGGATGAATTACCAAAAAAAAAAGAAAAATCATGAAGTCATTACAATAAGTCATCTAACGCAACATGAACGACTACCAGTGAAGTTAACGAAAATATAAGGAGATCAACAAGAAGGAAGCTAAATTAAAATTAACTAAAGAACTGTATGTATTCTAAAAAAATTTAGCCAACCAGTTCGTGTAATCCAAATACGAATAATCAACAGCAGCACCAACAACTCACACCATATTAGTAACTGATACAACATTTTATAAAAGAAAAAAGAACAGAATATAAGAAATAGTGAACACGAAGTGACAATATTTTATTAACTTACATTGGGAACTAATTTACCCTAACTACCGCTGGTCACTCATCGGCCATGATAATGACGTCACTAACCAACCAGCAGGCCTTGCGCACATAACGAAAAGAAATATTATAAATAGCTGTTCAAACATTAACAGCTATTTATAATATTACGATAGATAATAAGTATTAATCTATTTCCATTGTAATGTACTCTTTATTTGTTTTTTATTAATTAATTACCTTGCGTAGCAGCCAAAAGAACTTCACTTTTATATACTTAATTCATTTGACAAATGACCCTGAGATAATAATCGATCATTGCTAACGTGAATATCGAAATAACAATTTTTTACTAAAACTGGATAAAAATTTTAAAGATTAAACATTATTATTACCAATATAATTTCCATGTGTTTTGTTCCTCGAAGGTAAAGTATAAATAGAATTTGCTATATACGGACGAAGATCAAGAAGACGTCTGCGAGTTGTAAAAATAACAAAAATTACGAAACCGAAATTAACCTCAACGAATCGTTTGAGATGGAAATCGGACGTATTCATTAAGAAATTGTTTTGGGACGATACAACCGCTATATTCAAACATTTGAAGCAGACGAACTGAAGAATTCTCTTCAGTTAATTCTAGAATTAACCGATAAAGAAGATTCATCCATAAAATAAAATTATAATTAAATAGAATTAACATATATACGAGGAATAAACACGCAACCATTAGTATCAATTGACAAAAGCAGATACACATAGAGCAAAATTATTTATTAAACAATCCAGTTTTTATTACATATTAACACTCTTAATACGAAGGTACACATTTCGTAATAATATTTACCTTTAAAGGCCATGGTTTTGGCCTTTGTTACTGAAGTTGTCAGTGAGTCCTCACTTGCCACTTCTTGTAATTGAAACATAGCTGTTTGTAAATCGTCCTTATTTTCTTGAATAAGAACAATGCCATCCATATATAGCAGAGAACCAGTAGAAATTGATTTGCTAAACTCACTTCACACGAGCGCGTGATGTCACACGCCATCACAAGGTGGCCGCCAAGTTAGAGTGAAAAATCGCCGGTTTCGTGCGCGGAAAAATTAGTAGGCCCTATAGCTGGGGAACGCGAATGCATAGGATGTTATTTGAGATAATGTTTTATAAAGCTCCACGTTTACTATAAAATAAAAGGATAATAGTGATAATAGTAAAAGAACTTAATGAACAATACAGTTACAAGTGTTAAACTTGGAAAAATTTTCCTTAAAATTTCTGAATTGTCAAAATACCCTAACAAGAAAACGGTAAATGCTTATCGCAAACGCTTACATAGTAAAAAAAAAAAATGAATGAGGAATCCAAAAAGATCCCTATAACAGCAGCATAACGAATATGGAGAATGAGGAAGCGTCGTAAAGTCTAAGGCTAACGCCAGTTCACAAACACCGAAGACAGTAAGATAGAACTGATGAAGTGCTACGAAATACAAGCAGATGAGGCTTTCGAGAATCGAGATTTAGCGTTTATAACTCACTGTCTTCCGATGACGGAGCACTTTGAAAAATCATTCTACAGCAACAAGTTGGGTTTTGTTTGTAGAGTTTGTGACCGTAAATGGTTCCAAAATAATTTATAACCGCCTAAGGCAGCTATGTTCCAATTCTTAGAACAATAATTCACAGATGAAGACGTTCAACAATTTATGTTGCTCTACCTGAAGGACATCTGTAAAACAAATAAAGTTATCAAAGTTTACAAGCCGTTTATGTCGGCGAAGGCGTATTAGTGGAAGTTGCCCAACCAATTGAGACTCATTCTAGAGTCAGTCTATTTTCATCCATAAACACCACTAAATTACGTCAAGTATTTCGCTTCCAACTGATATTTTACTACAGAGAGCATGTCAGAACAATAGTTAGCGACTGGCCTGCGATCCCAACATATCCTTTTGTTCACCCTTTAACATTGAGGCGTCAAACAGTTTCAGGCCGACAAGTTTAGATTGGTGTTGGCCACAGATCCAACTGACTTCACATCTTTAAAATATACCACGATAATCTTAACGCTCTCTAGAGATATAAATGTAGCATGTAAGTCTTACATGTTGTACTACTCGTACTACTGTCCTGTCTTTAACAAAATTTTACAAATTAGTCAGCATTATGAAAAACAAAAAAAAGACATACAAGCTCGTTCATTACTTTCTTTGCTAAACCTACAAACACCCCGTTCCAGCAACATCGCCAGGGTAAGACGTCTTCAGTTAAAAACCTCAGCGGTAGTGACCACGACACTACCTACCCCTTTTTTAGTTCACAGTCAGAGTACACGAAGTAACTGTAAGACAGTATTATGTAGCGACGACTGGAAACAATTATCAATAGTAGCTTACGTGACGCATGTTGCGTGTTTGCCAGTCAGCAAAGAGACTGACTGTTTCACAGTCGTCCAGAGCAGGCTATCATGACTACTTGGCTACTTGGCGCTGCTTGCGTGTCCCCATATTGCCCAATTATTCTCCACTCGGTGGAACCTAGATCACCTAACACGCTACAGGTGATCTTCAATATAAAAAAAAGTGTTGTTGCAGATTCCGGCTAGGTGAGATCCTCGGACTGCACTAGTGAAACCGATGCGTTTAAACGTTTTCTGAGAATAGGCTGGGAGTTGATTACGCAGAAGTATTAATATAATATTATAATCCAATATTATCTATATTTTCAATCTCGTACAAATTACCTCCATACTGTTTCCTGTTTACAAGACGTTTCCTTTCTGGGTTTCTACGCTACCCTTCTCAACGGTCTTTTCCCAAAGTTCTTCTGATTGATGTTGATCTTCGCATCACGCTACAAATATCCATAAATATCCTAAACATCTCAATGATTTTCTTTTTAGAAATTCTGTTATACTTAATATCTGTATCTAATATTTAGATTTTCTCATTCTGTCCTTCTTCGTAGTTTTGATGATTCAGAAACTTTATCTGTACCGCCTATACTTGGTACATCTCCCTTTTACATTTTACTTTTACTGCTAATTCAAAATGTTAAGTAATAAATCTATGAATGTTAATAAATAAGTCCGAGCTTGTTTCTCTTACAATTGTTGAAAATTTATGAACTTTTTAACGTTAATGTAAAGAACTGATTATTCACCTTAGACAAATGTCACTTGTAGGCCTAATACAAAATGGAGAAGTACTGTATACAGAGTGCCAAATTGTCAAGGAGTCTTCATTTTAGCCCATTGTTAAAAAGCCAACTCACGGACATTTAACTTGCTTTTTACCTTCCGTAACTCACATTAAGCATACAATTTATTTTATAAAACGTATAATACTCTCTGGTAACATATATTTGAAATACGTAATAGTGATTACTATGAGTACAGAATATGAATTTTGTTTTGATCTTATAGAATTAATGCATCTTACGTTAACTGGAAAATAGTTTGATTTTTAGTTATCTATAAATGATTAATTAAATTTAATGCTGAGGCGTATTTTACTGTTGAAAAACAATTTTAAGGAAACACGATTTTATAAATTATAAGTTTAATTGAAGCTAAAAGGTACGAAATATTACACTAACTTCTCTGATTTTTTGTGCTTTGGTACTAAAAATTTGTAATCTCAGAATTGTTTTAGCTCACGCAAATATCATAATAAAAAGTTAGGTATTAAAAAAAAACAATTATTTACAGAATTAATTATAAACTGAATTTTCTAAATAATTCAACATCTTAAATACCTTGTCAGCTTGCTTTAATAAATCAAAAGCTTTGTTAGCGAAACAAATAAACATTAGAACTGGTAAATTAAGTTACTTTATCTGTCTTATTTCTCTTAGTCTCCGTACGCTATTTGTCTGCATGAGGACACAAAGATGTAAGTAACAGAAATCTAATCGCGTGATAAATGTAAATAACAATCCCTCTCATTTAGAAAATGAGCCTACAGAGAAACAGGATAAAGAGAAGCCGTCCCGTCATTAGTTTATCTTCTAATTTAAATCTTAGTCGGAATCGTTTTGTAGAAACAAAATTACAAATGAACGTGTTACTAGGGTTGTTAAAATAAAGAAAACATTTATATTTTATTTAGATGTTTTTGCCAAATCTATTGACAACGATGTTTAGAAAAAAAGAAAATAATTTAAACTTAACCACACTACAACTACTAATTGCCAATAATGATAAGTACAAAAATATTATACTATGCTCGGCATGTTAAGGCCAACAAACACACACTACGACTTGTTCTGAGCTAATTTATTTCCACTCTGCATTCTGCACTGACTTGTTGAGGACATACTAGTGAGATGTTTACAGAGACAAAAGAAATTTAATGTGCTTATCAATTTAGTTGTTTTTTTCACTTTCTTTGTGTCTCTGAAGTTCTGCAGGTGTGTGGGTTGCTTATTTATGCGGTTTCATGTCGAGACGGGTCTAATATACTCAAAGCGGTGCCGGCAACCGGTATTCCAAATCAAATACTTTTCAGAAAACTGTTATTTCAAAAACAGTTTTCCTGACTTACAACTAATCCATTCGCCTGTCCAAACCTTTATATGGTTTCCCGGCTTCTATTTACTAACATTACATTGTTAAGATCTCGTGTCGCGCGCGCGCGTGCACGTGCACGTGTCTGTTTGTTGTGTGACAGCACAACTTCATTAGTTAGTTTTGTCAAAATCAATCGATATTTTGCCTGTTTGGTCCATAGTAGCTTGCCAAAGTAGCCTCCTATTACGGCATTTCTTAAGTGACCGCCTACAAACAATTAAAACATGTATTTTTTTCAGTATCATCGTTTGATATGTCCAAACATCTCTTTTCTAGAGAAATTTTTAAGAATGTATTTAACAAACAAGTCAGTGACATCTGATAAAACCAAGAAGTATCTTTACTACGTCAACTAATTATAAAATAAGAGAGATTCCACAAAATAAAATCCCGTTCTTACAACAAAAGTCTCATTATTAACATGTATGAATCTTAATAATCTCCGTCCAGAGCGCAAGGCATATTCTATGATAAGGTTTGTTTATTTTAAAAAAATTATTGTATTCAGTTTATAGGTCTTTGAAAATAGCATTCCTAGCTGACGAAGTAGCGAGTGTTACGTAAATTAATTAATTTTTGTTAATCTAACAAATATGCTTTATACCTCATATTATTTTATAATTTTTCGCTATGTGTTTAACGAACTATCAGAAGATATTGCGAAACGTGTAATAAAACAGTTAACAATAGTTTTCTATACGCTGTCCATATAAATTAAACAGACACCCTGTTTCGTCACTCGTGGCATGTACTTGGAGTAATAACATTAGGTTGAGGGAGGAAGGGTGTGTAATGAATTCTCGTAGGTATCACGACGGGATTTCCCTCAGCCTGCTCAACGTTATTGGCTGTCTCTGTGTAACCTTTCACTAAACAAGATTAATATAATCCACATGACAAAGAAACGAGCGCAAGTGGGTCGTGGTCGATTGGAATATTCTGTTTCCTCTTCTGTGTGTGGCAAAGTTCTAGCGTACTGACCCCCATACAGTTTTCATTCGGTATTCTTTATTTGCCTTTGTAACACGTACAAACCGGATGTCAATTGAACTCTTTCTGACATTAATTTCTACCAACTAGTAGACTTTCAAACGTTTCTGGTAGATTTTTTTTGTTAATTCCAAGTCCCTTTGACTAATTCCCTGTTACGCTTCTCACGTAGCCTGTTATGGTAGCTATATTCATCACCGTAAACATCTGCTTTTACTTCCACTAAGTCATACTTTTCCATCGACTGATAAGCCCTGTTCGTTTGTTCTCTGTGTATCTTCATTATTGAAGTTCTATTGAACGTATTCGTTAAAATTGGATTTCTACATTTTTATTAAAAATGTATTTCTTATTCAGTCAAACCGGACACAGCTTTTTTATTTTTTTTTTAGAAATCCTAATAATTGGACTTTCTTTTTTTGTTTGAAATTGGACTTTCATTTTTGTCATTATAAACTAACAAAAATATGTAGAATAAATAAAATATAAACGTGGTTGGCAGACAAGTGGATATGGCGGTTGGCAACTAATCTAGAAGTCCCGGGTTCAGGTCTTGGGCAAGTTATTGTTTACTTCTCTTGAAATAAGTGTTTGAGACAACACTCTGGATTGATAATAACCGGCTGTGGAATAGAGCTGGCCGCACTGGCTCGGCAGTGAGGAAAGAGGAATAGACAGACAGGCAGAGACAGAGTGTGAAGGGGAGTGAGCTGGGAGAAAATATATAATGTAAAACTTGTATCCCGTTGGGTACAAGCAAAAGGCGTAGCTGGTATGCGGAAGTGTGTCGCATTGCGATGATGTACAGCGTGTTAATGTAGGCATGCACGGAAGTTATGTGCAAACACTTCCCATATTTTGTTACTACAGAATGTACTATATACAGCTATCGCTTTTTAATAGGATTTTACAAATTATAAATTGTGTCCTAATATTTTCCACTTGTTTGATTTATCTATTTTGCTTGATAGCTATTTGTACCAAACATCACTAAACAGAAATTCTTTACGCTCTGAGGCTCTGGCGACTCGTAGTTTAACCGTTGGGAGTTGTCAAGATTATCAAATTTATTGTTTTAGGAGAAACAAAATTATTTGCTTCAAAGTAAATAAAGTAGTTAGTACAAAACCTAAATCTTTTTTATGTACTTTTTGACGACAATTCAGTAGATCGTCGCTACCAGTTTTTGTGGCGTCACAAAATGTTTGCCACAAAATTTTAAATTTCTTATTTTGATAAACCTTATCTATTAAATTTGTTATCCTTATTTTCGTTATTTTATGTCTAACATTCATTAATTTAGACTTCATGTTCTAAAATTAAATTAAATGGAATTATAATATGATATAGGCTATATTAAACATATAATAGAACGGCAGCAATTATTATAAATAATTATATAATGAATAAAACAAACATCTGTTTACCAGAAAAGATTCTTTAAAATAATTGAAAATAACATTACATAATATAATCAGAGCGTTATGAAAATTACATAACGCTCTCGAAATGTTGGCAGACGCAGTTATGTCGAAAGTTCTACAGGTTTCTCGGCTAGGCGAGCAGATGGAGTGTCCATCACCTGCGGGATCTATGTAAGCGTCTACGGCCGACTGAGTTAGTTAGTTAGGTTAGGTTAGGTTAGGTTAGTATGAGTGCTTGAATTTAAATAACCGTGCATAGTTGGATTTTATGTTATTATGTGAAGTCTGATTTTTTTATAGTTCTGATTTGTTATTTGTGAAGACAAATAACAATATACTGAATATACTCTGCCATAATAATAGTATCATGACACTAGAAAATAAAACAGGTGTATATAAATTGTCGTGTAATGATTGCAATTGTTTTTATATCAGCCAAACTGAGAGGGGTTTCCTAAAGGGATTTAACGAACACACGCAGAACATAATAAAGAAGCAGACTTCATTTAATAACATAAAATCCACTTATGCACAACATTTAATTTCTAACATCAAATTAAAAAAAAACCCATACATATTTGCAATAAAGGCCAGTATATAAACGCTTAAGATTTTTGAAATTTACAAAGCACACAATAACATACACAGTCGGATAGTACAGTAACATATACAGTTGGATTTTTAAATCCAACCCGCGCGATACGATACGATACAGCCTTGAACTTGCACAAATATTCATAGACAACTTCAGTATCCGGTCGGCCTTGGAAGGATGTGCACTCATACGGACGTGTGTAAGTACAAAGTGATATGATTTTAACATTTAACGACTTCAATTGAGTAATTTAATCTGAAAAATGAAAATATTTTTGAAAACGCGTCAATTTAAATAAAAAACGAAGTCACACGGCGCATCTAAGGTCATCATCATCATGCTCATCAAGGTTTAAACCAAGAATGGTTTGTCCCGGTCTCAAATAGGCAAATATTACAGCTGGTCACTCCAGCGCTTCCTCGGACGTCCCACACCTCTCCGTCTCCTCGGCTTATAGTTCTATAGTTGTTTTGGGATTCAGCAGTCATCCACTCAGCCAAGGTAATTTATTAATTTATAAATAAAGAAGTTACTCGGATACCAATAAAAATATGTACATCATTATCTTACGTACGGAAGCTGGAAACGATGCCTTAAAGCTGAGAACTGTCGTCCAGTATAATTAAAGTGATATTTACTCTAATTAATTATTGTAGAGGATGTTTAGCAATCAGCTTACCTGGTGTCTTGTCAAACACGGCCTATGGTCAGTACACCAGTTCACTGAATATGTATCTCTACATACTATAAAATTGACATAATAAGATGCGTTTAATACGAATAATAATAACGACTAAATAATAATAACGCCTTATATATAAAACTCACTTAATATTCCTACACACCAGTTTGTACATCTAAAATTTTGGTCTACACCAAGATACTGTTAGCAGTTTCAATACTGCAAGATTGTCGTATGTGGTTGTCGAACCGCTAAGAACTTTGCGTTTGAACGATTCTGTCAATGACTCTATCCATATAAAGCCCTGAACCACACAATAGGATAGCTTAGGTAGATGTATGTGTGCGTGTGCGTGTGTGTGTTTGTGTTTGTGGGCGCCTGAAATACTTTTACGTCAATAAAAAATAATATACTCGTCATTAATTTAAACAGTCGTCAATTCAGCTCTTCAAGGAAACTTGTCTTGTGCTAAGACAATCTAATGTTTAATCGTTGACACTCTCAGAAGATTCACACTGTTCTTGTAACAGCCCAAATATGTATGTTCATTACGAACGCTAACAGATTTTTCTTAGTAATCATTGTCTCCTTACTCTTGCAACACTTGAACACTTTTGCCTTCTTTATTTTTCCATTACAATTTAATCTAGCTAGTTTATTTGTATATTCCAGTTGTCAAGATCTGCTTTCCTTGCTCTTTATACCTTGATATATATTTTTAGATGTTTTCACTGTTTTTTAATGAAATCCATAGCCGCAACTTGGTGCAATATGCGTACACATTAAACAAAGAGAAACGTACATCGTGTCTTAACGTATACGCACAGTGCACCTGTTCATACAATAGTGTGTAAACATGTCGTGGTTTCCATTTGATGGGGATAGTTTATCGTCTTGCATTTAACACTAATATATTTGTTAAAAATAAAATAACAATTATGCAAAAGTGAATGTGGTTTTTAAATTGTACTTTACCTCAAAGAAAATACTTGTTCAGCAGTATGAAAAGACGAGCCATAGTATTCGTGTTAACGTTAATTCACAGCAGCACAGTGGAGTGATTGATGTCTCGTCTACTTCTCAGCTTTCTGCTCTCGGGACATGTGGAAGCTTATCTCTGTCGCTATGATTAGACACTACTCAGCCAGGGAATATAATAACATTAATCATATAATAAACGACACTGTCATTGCGTCTACGTACACTGTTACTGCTTCTAAATTTGCTACACACTGTGTTTGACATTAGAAAACTATTAAGTTGTGTCAACACTTCCATTGATGTTATTTCAGTATTTGTCAGTAGCATCCCTTTGAGGGGGCACACAAGGGTAAAGTTTAATCCACATTTAACTTTGGAGAGTTTTTGAATAATTCATACAAAGTAATATAATCATGGGGGTACATATAACGCAGGTATATAAATAATTTTTGTCTTGAAAACAGGAAAGTCTATAAGGTATTATAAGGGAAAGCTCAGAGAACTATATTTTTGCAGATTACATTCAAAATATAAATTCAAGAGATAAAATTGTTACTCACTATCCAAAATCAACATTAAAGATAGTGTGGTTTTACCTTCAGTTTTATGGCGCAGAGTAAGTTAGTATTGGAATGACCTTTGTTAGTAACTATGACTGGATGCGACCTAACGAGTAGTCTGTTCTTACAGAAGATTGTGAAACGTGACTAATTCATTTTGTATATTATATTTATGTACGTAAAGAAGAGTTGCTGAATCTAAGTTGAAATTAATTTATTATTATAATTTTTAATAACTTATTGATTACTGCGCAACATATGAATTTACCATTTTAAACTAACAAATCGTTTCTATCACATAAAGTAGAGACACCCAAATTTATCAAATTACAGATGTAAATTTAAATAAATTAAGTAGAAAGACAATGCAGCAACCGTAAAATACCGTTGGTTGAGTAGATTTACAGACCCATATAAATTACATCTTATATAGGATATATTATCTTATTAATATAAATAACGAAATTGTACAATGTTGTTAAATATAATGTTGCTTAAATAGCGTAACTATGAGATAAGTAAAATATTAAATCTCTCTTCCTTAAATCGATGTGATGTATGTAGGAACTCGGAAGGTTCATGCAAGAATATATGATTACATAACGTTTAAGGAAAACTCAATCTAAACTTTTAGTGAGGCCGCATCTTCTTAGAGTAACATATTTAACAAATTTAAATAGAGGATATATTAGGAAAATAAATTTTATAGCCCTTAATATCAGAAATTTCAGCTGATACGAGCACAATAGATTGTATTTACTAGCAAGGCACTTGATAATGTTTTATTTTATTTTGCTTCTGATATTAACGGAATACAAAAGCTGTCATTTTTAAAAGAATTCGCGTACCTAATAAATTAACGTGACGACATGGTAAAAACACAAAGATAATAATATTGTTACGACGGTCTAATGGTCGTCGTATGGTACAGTGGAAAATAAAATACAAGACACTAATCACCAGTTTTAATTATAACAATTAAACAGTTTGTAATTAACAAGACAGTCTCTACAACAAATCAAATAAAAATTGTTCACACGCAATAAAAATGTTAACTGATATATAACACAATTGACTTACAATTATCTCGCACAATTATAAAAACACAAAACACTTCTCCACGGTACTTCAAACCGCACTGATATAAATCGCAACAATAACTGAAGTCAACGTCGTTGTGTAGTTGTATTTATACCCCGCCGAAATACTAGAATATTCCATACTGCGGATCAACAATAAAGGAAAACATTAGAGCGTAATTCATTGCGGCCTTGACTCAGTTCGCGCGGCTTCAGGCCCAGTCTAGCTAATGCGACGAGAATCACGTACGCCACACACATCAGACCCGGATTCCTCTGGAACATTCGATAAACACGTAGACTGTTCTGTAATGTCGTAACACTGCCTCCTCCTAAGGCCTGTTCGTCCCGAACTGGCAAACCGTCTCTGAAGTAATACTTGGCCAGGCGATCTACGTGGAATACTTTGAACTTTCGCTGCCCTTCCTGTTGAATCCGATACACAACACCGTTGATTTCTTTTTCACAGTGTAGGTCCTTCCCAGTTAGTCTGAAGCTTAGGTGAGCGACCACGACGGCGCTTTGGGTTGAACGACTCAAACCTGATCTTCTTCTTGGAAACCCACACTATTGCTGCGAATGTCGTACCGATTTTTCATTTTATCACTGGCAATCTTCAGCCGTTTTCTTATCAAGCGAATCATTTCACGCAGTTGGTTTTCTAATTGCGAGGAATAGTTCTTTGGCACTTGGGACTGAGTCTCAGGTGATCCGAACATCAAGTCCCCAGGAAGACGAATCTCCCACCCAAATACCAATTTTGTTGGGGCCATCCCGGTTGTGTCGTGTATTGATGACCTATATGCCATGAGGAATAGTGGTATACGTTGGTCCCAGTCTGTTTGGTTCTCGTCATCAACCTTTGAAAGATGCTGTTCAAGTGTCTTATTGAATCCCTCAACCATTCCGTCCGACTGAGGATGCAGAGGCGTTGTCCTGGTTTTTCAAATTCCGAGTAGACGGCATAATTTTTTTAAAAACTGCTGATTCGAAATTTCTTCCTCGATCCATATGGATTTCCATAGGCGATACATAACGGCAACAGAAGTTGTAAACTAACTCCTTCGCCACAGTGGTAACCTCCTGATTTCGAATTGCATAGGCTTCTACCCATTTAGTAAAGTAGTCACATACAACCATGATGTACCGGTTTCCATCGTCAGTAACTGGGAATGGTTCAGCAATGTCTATGACAATCCCCTCGAAAGGCAGTCCAACGTTATATTGTCTTATTTTTCCCCTGCTTCTTGTTTTGTGGGCCCTTGCTTGCAGCACATATTTCACATGTCAGAAACCATTCCTCTACGTCGTGGCGAAGATGAAGCCAATAGAATCGCTTCCGTATTTTGTCAAGAGTTTTGTTAACGCCAAGATGACCTACAGACGTTCCATCATGAATCTCCTTCAAAACAGACTGCACTTTACTTCGGGGAACTATGAACTGCACGACCACGTCTCGTCCATCTGCACTTTTCCAAGCTCTTTTCAGCAATCCGTTGTCTAGGGTAAGGGATTCTCATTGTGCCCAGAAGCCCTTCAGCACTTCCGAACCATTGTAGATATTTTGCCAATCCGGGCGGCGACATTCCTTTTTTGCTGTCAAGATCGGTTCAATGTCTTCATCAGTCATCTGTTCTTGTCGACAATCTTGTGTCGTCCAGCCGCCTACCAGGAAGTCTACAGTAATGACTTGAATATGTTCGCTGGCGTTTTGTTCTTCCTTTCTGTGTCAATGTCGGCAGTCTTCCGGGCATGGTATTCGTGATAAGCAATCCGCATTACCATGCAGGGGCCCCCGTCGATGTTGCACCTTGAAGTTGTACTCTTGCAGACGTTCGAGCCAACTTGCCAACTGCCTTCCGGATTTTTGAATCTTAAGAGCCATGCAAGCGCGGCATGATCGGTGCGTAGTGAAAACTCCTTCCCATAGAGGTATTTATGGAAGTGTTCCAAAGCTCAAACGATTGCCAGCAACTTTCTCCTTGTAACGCAATAATTTCTGTCTGGTTTGACAAGCGTCTTGCTATAGTACGCTATTACTCGTTCTTCACCGTTTTGCACTTGAGACGAAACTGCTCCTAGACCAGTATTGGTTGCGTTTGTGTCTACGATGTACTTTACTTCCGAAACTGGGCAAGCGAGAATTGGCTGCGAACATAATGCAACTTTCTTTATGCTTGGTCACACTGTTTGGACCACTAGAAGTTTCTTTTATTTTCCGTTAGCTCATGTAATGGTTTAGCAATTGTAGCGAAGGCTTTCGCAAAACGTCTGTAATATGAGCGTAACCCCAGAAAACTCCGAACTTCGTGTCTACTCTTCAGAACTAGCCAGTCTCTTACGGTGTCTACTTTACTAGGATCCATGCTAACAACCGCTGCCAAAACCAGATGGCCCAGATACTGTACTTCCTTCTGGAATAGAGAACACTTCTTCAGGCTCAGCTTTAGTTGGCCACCGTTAAATGTTGTTAGAGCTACCTTAAGGTTTTCCAAATGGTCTTTTAAAGTCCTGTCGATGACAGTGACATCGTCTAAGTAAACAAGGCAAGTTTTCTGTGTGAGGCCTCAGAATACCAGATCCATCAATCTTTCGAATATTGCCGCTGCATTACAGAGTCCAAATAGCATGACGTTAAATTGGAATAACGCACTTGGGGTCGAGAAAGCTGTCTTTTCCTTGTCTTCTTGATGAAGACCCACTTGCCAAAATCCACTCTTCAGGTCCAATGTGGAAAACCACTGATCTCCAGACAGCGTGTCGAGAGTATCATCAACGCGAGGTAACGGATAGCAGTTTTTCTTTGTAACGTCATTTAACCGTCATTTGAAACGCAATCAACCATCCTTCTTTGCTAGTAGCACTACCGGAGAAGACCAAGAACTTGACGAATGTTCGATTACCCCCTCTGTCAACATGTCCTCTACTAACCGAAACATTTCCTCTTGCTTAGCTAATGGAGGCCTTCGAGGAGGTTGGCGTATCGGTGTTGTGTCCCCGGTATGGATGCAATGTTGTACAAGTGAGGTTCTTCCCAATGACTGTCCCCGAACTGCAAAAGAATCTTTTAGTTCATGTAAAAACCGTCTGAGTTCTTTTATCTCACCACTTGAGAGGTCGTTAGAAGATCTTTTCAATAATCCCTGCAGTTCCTCTGGTAATTTGGAAGTATCCAAAGCACTGGATCTTCGTTGCGTCATTCCGGCTACCCTGGCCACATGAGTCAATTTGCCTAGGAGGCAAATTTTTATATTACTTTGTAAAATGACAGCTTGATCCAAAAGATTCGCCACTCTAATAGGTACATTTCCGATTTTGTCAGGTTTTACTAATTTTCTGGCAATTAGTATGCTCGGTGTGCTGACTACCTGTGGTTCGAATATAGAGCACTGGTTGCCCCTAGTATCTACCTCGGTTCTAACCATGATGATCTTTTCGGAGTTTAGCGGAACAGTTGCGGCCACTTAGTTTATCACGTCCATCGATTTTTCTGGTGTATTCATTCTGGAGAGCATTACCTCTTCTTTTCCGATTCTCAAGACATGTTTTTGGAAGTCGACTTCAAAATACATTCCATATGCGTTCATAACGTCCACACCAAGAATTGTTTCATGCAAAATATCTGCAACAAGTACTTGATGATCAAACTCAAGTCGACCGAAGCGTAGGTGTATCTCTACAAGAGTATGTTTTGGCTGTCAGGTGCCACTTTTTGTAGTAGTTCTGCCGCGGGTCCTTTTAATGCGAGAATGAGTGCAACTGCCTTGTCTTTCTCTGTCCAATTACTAGCGCATGCAGCAGCTTCAAATTGGCGGAGGTACGTTGCCCAGTGACTGCTTCCGTCAAAGTTTGGAGCTTTAAAATGATCTGTCCCTACTGCAGGCAAAGCGATTTTCTCTATTAACTTATTTTCTGCGTCTTTTTCTGTCTTTATCATTGGCACAGTCTGTTTACAAAGTTGTTTTGGTTGTATCTTCAGGCACTGCTCAACTTCATTTGTTCACTTATGTTTGCCATTGAGTTTTCTACTGCAGATATTTTATTTGACACAGATTCTTCTATGACAGATATTTTTTTAGACATCGATTTTTCTATGACAGATATTTTTGTAGACATCGATTCTTCAACAATAAAGACACATTTTTCTACTTCAGCTATTTTTAGTATCATTGATTCTTGTACCTCCGATATTTTAGTAACTTGCTTATTAAGCTCACCTCGTAGGAGTCCCAATTCTGCGGTACTATGTTTGTTCGACTGTTTTTGCTTCTGTATTAATGCTTTGATGTCTTCTGTTTCCACCTTACCTTCTTTTCTTTCCTGTCGGCGTTCTTCTTTTGTCTCTGCCGGCTCCTGTCGTTTTTCTACTTCTTCTCTTTCTTGTCTTCTTTCTTCTTTTTGTCGTCTTTCTGCTTCTTCCTGTGTCTGCCGCAGCATCGTTTGGAAAGCTTCCATCATCTGACTGGCATCCGTGTTTACAGATTAATTACGAATGAAACTAGTCTTGTACAAATTGCCCACTGTTTCCACTGCTAGCGGTTCTGTCGCACTTCTGACCCACTGTTACGACGGTCTCCTGGATCGTTGTGTGGTACAGTGGAAAACAAAATACAAGACACCAGTTACGTCATTAATCACCAGTTTTAATTATCACAATTAAACAGTTTGTAATTAATAAGACAGTCTCTAAAACAAATCAAATAAAAATTGTTCACACGCAATAAAAATGTTAACTGATATAAAACACAATTGACTTACACTTATCTCGCACAATTATAACAACACATAAAACTTTTCCACGCTACTTCAAACCGCACTGATATAAATCACAACAATAATTGAACTCAACGTCGTTGTGTAGTTGTATTTATACCTCGCCGAAATACTAGTATATTCCATACTGCGCATTAACAATAAAGGAAAACACTAGAGCGTAATTCATTGCGGCCTTGACTCAGTTCGCGCGGTTTCAGGCACAGTCTAGCTAATGCGTCGAGAATCACGTACGCCACACACATCAGTAATGTTTAAGATAGACATTAGGTGTTCAACCGATAACAGATACAACAACATGGTATAAAAAGGCGGAGGAACCTTGTTGTCTCTTGATAGAATATCAACGCAGAATATGAGCTACCTGCCAAACCCGATCTCAGCTCAGAGTGAGTCAGAGGTTTGGGAACGTTTTTTAGCACTTCTATCCCGGAAGAGCCCTGGATCAGACGGTGTAACGAACACTGCCCTACAGCGACTTCCGGACAGGCAAAGTCGTTTCCTGGTCGACTTGTTCAATGCCTGTTTCCGGTTCGTCTACTTCCGTGTGAAGTGGTGCCAGGCGACAGTCTCAATGATCGCAAAGCCAGGTGAATACCCCAAGTGCACTGTAAATTTTGTTATATCAGATTGCTGTCTACCACGTCAAAAGTCTTCGAACGACTTTCAGCGGCGACTTCGAAATTCGACATTCTGGTCTGCGAGTAATTTGAATTTCGAGCCGGGTACTCCGCGACTCTCATTGGAGTGCAGACCGTTGTCGAGCCCGGTTGGTCGGGAGTGTTCTTGACCGTCGCCGCTTTCCTTGATCTCGAGGAAGCGTTCGATCGTGTCTGTTAAAAACTGGACGTTTTTAAAAACTCACAGAGGTTCTCGTTCCGGATTGTTATATTCATTTGGTTACTAGCTTTCTTTGAAACACAACCTTGCGCGTGACAGTAAGTAGACAGCACCCGTTCTTTCAGAAGGGCAATTAACAGTGGGTATCTCTGGAAAACTGCAATTAGCCCGCAAAACTGCCAATCGTCTATACCAGATTAGACTCCTAGGAGAACTTACCGTCATCACGTATGTGGAGCCGATGCCCCACGCGTTCCCTGTATGGGGTTACTTGGCTAAAACCTATAAACGTAAGCCTGAGTCTCTAATGGACCGAGGGCTGCGCTGAATATATAAAAACCACTACTTTACTTTTAACAAGACCAAGCGAGAGTCCTTGCATGTCTGTTCCCTGAACAGCAACATACATACACTTTCCAGAAAGTTTTACCGCCGCTGTGCTCGTCTTCCGAGCAATCTCCTAATTAGCACCCTCGCCTGTGTCATGTGTATCTTGGACCCGGCCTGGGTAAGCTGTCATTCCAATTTAGACTTGTCTAATTGATACCCTGCGGCCGGTAGCAGCCAATACCTAGTAATCCAGTGAATTGCAGCCCTCGCGGCGGAAGCTCTGTAAGAAGCTAGAAACGCGGCGTAATAGCGGGCGACGAGCATGTCCTTCGTCCCACACAACCCGACATCTTGGGCTATGAGCTATAAGCCTGAGGAAGCGAAGTGTTGGGAGACCGACGATGAGATGGTGAAAAAGTAACATACAGAAGTGCCTAATCTGGGAGGCAAAAAAGAAGTATATAGGCTAAACATACGCGCTCCCTCTCTCTCTCTCCCTCACACACACACACACACACACACACACACACACACACACACACACACACACACACACACACACACACACACACACACACACGTCATTACATCTAATATATGGATTGTTGTTTCCGACTATACTTATATGTATTCTATGTTAGCGTTAAGCTCGGTAATAATTGCTAGAGTTGGCTTAATGCTGTAATTAGTGATGTCCCTGCGGTTATAAAACTAGCTACAGCGAATAGGGTATATTGTAACAGTGTTCTGACAGCATGTAGCTGATAAAGGATAACATCGATAGAATGACAAGAAGTGAACAAAGCATCAACTGTCCAAGAAACACACGCAGAATGTACACTCACTACACAATCTCTGTATTATTGCTTAACTTAATTACATTAAATTGTGCTTGCTATTTCGCTACGTCGGTTTAATCGTTTATAATTTTAAAGAAATAAATGAAATTTTTACACTTACAGTATTTTTGCATAAAACAAAATGTTGCTAAGCGAAGTAGTTCTGACAACTTCAGAGTCTTGATCACGTACCAATAGTCCTGTGACGACGGGCCCCGCGCAAATAAATAATACATGGAAGATGAATCTAATAAATTCTGTAATTTTTTTCTTGCAATTGGGGTAGGGTCTCTGTTATTTTATCTTCGTTTGCGTTTGCTAGACGGCTAATCCTGCGTTTAGGTTACAAATGCCCTATACTGCAAAATGAAGCAGATGTTATCAACAATACAGAAACCTAAATAACAATAACTCCAACATATTATAAGTAAACTGTATTACCAACCTTCGTGTCATGATTTTTCAAGATGATCTGAAAAATACTGAAACGACTTGTTTGTCTGCGACAGATGAGAGCAACATAGGAGATCGTGGGAAGAGGATATTAGGCAGGATGTCTGCATAGGCTTCGAGGGGAGGACAACTGGAACTATGTGGCACGCTTCGTAGAAGAATGAGACACAGTATAATATACAACATAATGTAGAAAAAGAATAAAAAGTCAAGCTAGTGAACCCTAGAGTTGAAGAACAAAAGGCCTACCTCGAAGTAATGTTTCAATCAATTCCAGTTTAGTGTCGTAGAAGAGGATAGAAGAGAAAAGGGGGGTGGTTTTTTTTAGTGGGCCGGGTATAATACTCAAGCCCAAAGACTCCGGAAGTGTGCGTGCTTCAAAACATATGTTCAGAAAATGTTTCCACATACTCACGTAGAATAGAAATATTATTAATATTATTATTAGAATTATTAAAATTTGCATTGTTTTGTGTGAAACTGTGGCATGGTTCTTGTAAAATATTTTCTTTAACATCGTCAGTAATAATGAAGTCGCTTTTCAATCATCTTTCCTGAATACTGTAAAGACCATTAAAGTAACTCAACGACACACTCGCTACGTTATCAATGACCTAGCTTTAACATACGTTTCTCCACCTTAGAACTGTTTATATTGGTGAACAAAATTTCACTTGGTTGCTCTGTTCTCTGTAGCTAACCCATTTGAGGTTTGGCTTCCTGAAATTTTACAGACATATTATGTATTCATACACGCAGATTATGATGTTATGCTTTCTCAGTATTTACGTCGTTGACAGTTATTGGTATATACCGTTTTAATAGTGTAGTTTCTATTGTTGAGTACGCGACTGTAGATTTGTGGCTTTCATGCAGCGACAGAACACCGAGTCACCGAGTTATGTTCCTACAATGTAATACATACTATATGTAACCTAACCAATTACTTGTTGACTCTTCCTTTCTGAATATTTTGTGACTTCAGAGACCAGCTGTATACTGTGTCGTTGCAAAGACAAATTTTTGTCGGTAATCGTTAATTGATATATTAAAAAAGTAACAAAGAAATTATCTGAATAAAGCAATTTGTACGCGGAAATTGTAATCTTCAACACATTCACTATGCACCCAACTCTAGTTTGACAAAATGCAAATATGTATATCTGATATAAAAACATTATTAAAACAGTTGGAGTCAAAAAAACTTATAATCAAAAACAATCTTTAATAAATCTTATATAATTGAGGCTGAAGTTTTTACACGTTGTACAAATGAGTCTAGATGTCTAGATGGGAATTGGTGTGTTTTCACAGATCGTACTTCTACTTATGTAATTAATATTGTGATGTTATTCAATTTTGTTTCTTCTGAAAGTAGTGTAGTTTTGTTTTTTCTTTTTAACAGCTGACACACGTTTCACTAAAAAATAACAGTATCATCAGAGATTTGTAAGTAAATTAATAACAAGCGAAATAATTCTATGTTAATATAGAAACTAACGAATAATTGAATTTGTTTCAATTTTAATGTAAAATAAAATTAATAATAAAATGTATGGCTAGTAAACCCTAGAGTTTAAGGAACGACAGGCCTAACTCTAATTAATGTTTCAAACAGTTCCAGATTAATATCCTTGAAGAGGATAGAAGAGGGAAGGGAGATGGTTACTTTAGTAGGTCGGGTATAATACCCAAACCCAAAGACCCCGAAAGTGTGCGTGCTTCTTTATAATTAATTAAGTATAGATTAAGTACGGCCACGTAGGCTATATATGAGTTAAAATATGTGTTTGTTAAAAAAAACTGATTTACATTTGTGTCAAGCAACTTATGGCAATCGTGTGTAAATGCTTAAGTAGATCAACTTTTTCAGGGTGAGGTAAAGTAAAAAAAATCTAATAACTGTAACAAATGAAATGAAATACACATCAGTATAAAACTTGTACCGACTTCATTAAAATAAGGTTAAGAAACAAAAATATGCGTAAATTTATTTTATAAAAATTGGATTGCGTCAGTCGTTGCAATGATGAGAAAAGCAGGTAAAAGTTGTGTGTTGTGCGTTTGGCAAGGACGATTGCTTGAAGTGAGATATAAATCTGCATTGTGTAGACTCACTTAATAATAAATGCTGCAAGCATTTTTCTAACTAAACTATTCCAATCTGAACAGAACGATTGACAAGTATTTCAAACGTACATTTTCCTGTACAATGCAACATGTACGCCCTTGAGGCAAGAACTGAAGGAATAAATTTGTTTTGTAAAAGACGTTTCCTATCCATGGGATACGTAAAGCGTTTTTCCTTTACCTTTTAAATTTATTCTTTCATTATTTGCTACCTAAAACACTTAAACAAAACTAAAATCCAGCTGCCATTTTCTGGAGGTGTTAAGCAACACATGACAATCGAGTATAATGCCTGAATAAATCAAACTGACTAAAGATGCGGTAAAGTAAACTAAGAAAATGTAAAAACTGTAACAAATAAAATTACATACACATCAGTACACTTGTTAGGATTAAATTGTATTTCAGTCCATTCTCTCGCAAGCGTGTGTGTGTGTGTGTGTTCATTTATAACAGAAAAGTAATTACTTCTTCTGTACGTATAAAATCCTTTTGTTGAAATAACGAAGAGAGTGAAACACATATATTAAACATATGATTGAGCCAAATCTAGGAAACAAATATGTGTGTATGTTAAAATACTAGAGACAGAGAGTATAACCATAAATAAGCGAATTGTCATTTAAAATAATTACATTTAGGAGTTATTACATTTACGATTAAATTTAAAATGCTTATTTTTAATTTTTTAAAGTCAATGTTATTTTATACTCAGGAGGAAATACGAAGGCTATACCTATCAGATGCACAGATGCAAAAGAGTCACGTGATCTACCAGCCAATAAGAGCCAGTCAATCTTTTCTCTTACACAAGTGCATTTAGTGACGCTTTGTTACATTTGTTTCCTTAGTTTTTCTGCTTCAGATTTCTAGTGCTGTGAATTGTATTTATTATTGTAGCCCTCAATATGAGTAATAATGAGAAAAGAATCTACGTGTTACACAACCAATTTAGAGACAATATTTTAAGCGCGAGGCGAAATCAGATACCGGAGCATGTCTAACATTGCCAAATCACACACACGCGCGCGCGCGCGCGCGCGCGCACAGCAATATTTTGTGTTTATATACAGGTCTCTTTGCTCTTCCCCTAATGGAATTGCTCGGTTTCGTGTGATGGTAACAATTTTTTTTCATAAGAGTCAGAATTTTTATATAATTATACGTATTTAATTGTTAGTATTTACTCATGTCTTAACCACAGTTTACATAGACAGAGAAACAATGTCTTAAAAAAAGGGATTTTCTGTCTTGTATAAATTTCATTACAGCTAGCAGAACACACACAACCAAAAATACACATGTTTTGCACACATAGCTCGTTCACCCTTAACAATGCATATCGAGAATTGTTGCAAAGCAATGGCATTCGTCTTTTCCACTAAATAAAGTACTTACAACGATTACAATCAGTATCTTCGTGTTACATATATATGCAAAAGTAATATTATGGCGCGTATGCAAAATGTAACGTTGCTATATATATATAATTTTATAATTATATATTACAATTGTATATAACACATTTCATTTTTTCATATATATTATGTAAGTTGTGTACTTGACTCGGTTTGAAACGTGTTTTTTTTAACGAAAAGTTCGACAACATCCTCTAGCGGCAGCTAACTAAGGTAAAATTAATATGTATTTATAGATTATACTAGTTCAGTAGTTGTTCATTTTACCTTGA
Organism: Magicicada septendecula; assembly: GCA_034769895.1. Lineage (NCBI taxonomy): Eukaryota > Metazoa > Arthropoda > Insecta > Hemiptera > Cicadidae > Magicicada > Magicicada septendecula. Next base: position 108,433,704 of record CM068370.1, read on the forward strand.
CATATTTAAGAATCTAATAGTTAAATAGAAAGTTATTCTAGGTGTTAATTGTTTATTATTTAGACAATAAACATACCTTCAATGAAAATTTGAAAACATTAAAGAATTTTTTAAATAGCAGCTCTTTTGTTTATCCCGTTCTTTGATTCACATTAAAATTTAATTGAATTTTCTGTTTTGTACAAATTTGTAGGCGAACGTGGTTGAGATAAAAGTAGTGACACACAAACAGGGCTACAATTGAGATGTGAATTGGACTGCAAGATTTTATTAAAAATTAAAGGAACACTACAAAACTACTGACTCAGAAAGAGTTAAAGTGCTGAAACCACGTTTGGTTATGTGGGTCAACTACTGCATGATTGTTTAATGAGCCTGTTTTCATTTCACTCAGTCTTTCACTTAGTCTGATGATCAGTGATAATATCAACATATATTAAGAATACAGTTGATTGAAATTTAATTACATTTACATATTACGCAGAACCAAAGTTTCCTATGTGGTTTAAAAACAACAGAGATTATATTGTATACGAACTTTTGAAATTTGTAATTAAATGATATGTTTACAAAAGGGTGAAGTTCTTTTTGCATAAAAGCTGAAAAAATCTTCACGAAAATATTTTTCATATTCAGCCTTGTCGTTCATAATCTAGTTCTTTCGGAAAAATTTTGTACTTTTATCAAATACTTTAAACAAACTGAAAAATATAATCAATACTCGTAATCTTGCAACTATGAACACTAAGCAAGCTGGATGTTATATAAAGTAAAATCAAGTGTCATTAATATACCTCAAGGACTAGACTACGTACGGCTGGAAGTTTTGAGTTCCTACTCAATAATGTCGCTACGGTGTTACAGAAATTATATTTGTAAACACATAATATAGCCTACCAGGAAAAACCCCTATTGAAGAAAACACGTAATAAACTAGCCTATATTCATCTGAAGATGATATTAAAATATTAGAATTTTTCATTACTCTTTTTTCAATACTGCCTAATAATTTTCAAATAAAATTGCAGTTTTTGACATTGGTTTAAATCGAATCAAATTCTTCTTCTTCTTCTTCTTAAATTTTCTAAGCCTTTAAAAAAAATACTTGCATCAATATTTCTTTTATTTGTACAAATATTCAATTTTCAACATACAAGACAACAGTCATCACCTAAGAGAATTTACATAATTGGCAATACACATAAACAAATAAAACAGTTAAAGAATTTTTCTCTTTCTACGCATGATTTTGAATTTGATTTTAAGTAAAACAATATGACAGACTGCTTGGTATATTATTATTATTTACGCATTTTGGTCTGTTTTGTTTTTAATTAAAGTCAAATTTCTCAAATTTGTACTTATTTTTAATAAACATTATACACAACAATTTCTTCCTAAATGAATTCTCTGCAAGGTTAGTTAGACATTTTTATTTGTTTATTGGCAAATTAGCGAAGTTATTGTATCCCCAGTAAGTATATTGCATATGAGGGAAATGTAAAAATGTGTGTTTTTTGACTCAAATATTTTGGGTTTTACACGGTTTTTCTTAGAAACAAATTGAGATAGAGCACTCAAACCCATTTTATTCTATTGTTTAGATAAAAAACCATAAGAAACCACAAAATTTTCTCTTTACTATATACCCAAAAAAATTTCAGTATGGTGTCATTTTACCGTGGGAGCAGAAATCAGGGCGAACTGGTTCGCGAGCCGTAACTCGCTAACGAACCGTTTTCGGACCTATATTTATATGAACATTTCTTCTTAATTTTAGCTCTAGAATCAGCATACGAGTGATTGCCGTGTAATTTTGAATCACCCTGTATATTGTAACCAGTCAAAATGTTTTAATCGAGCGAAACAAAAAATTTACAAGAAATAACTTTTACACTGAGCAGCCAGTAAGACACATCGTTGGTCAGGTTGACGATATTGACTTCATAGGACTCTGACTGGTTGTGTAAGAAACTTATCTGATCCCTGTAAATTAACTGAAGCAATAATTTGTGTTTTCCGAAAGCGTGTTGTGCTATTATGCCCAACCATTAAGTAATGGTTCTTTTAAACAGTTTTTCTCAAGCAAAATATTTGTCACCTAACTGGATTCTATTTTTTCCGATAATGTACACACTTTCAGTTAAGTAAGCAATCGTAGGATATTTGTTCTATACTAAAATATATAAATATATTTGCATGGTAAAACATATAAAAAATGGTAATATGTCAGTGTTCATCTGCTTGCGTTTTCAAACCTAGGATGTAACATTCCAAATATCAGCATGTCAAAATTTAAGATTCTAATGACACACAAGGTAACGATTACACAATTTATTTTAACCATATCTTGTTTATGTCTTACTAAGTCATCAATAATTTTCATTCAACACTATTAAGATAAGCAAGGGAAAGTCAGTTTTACAACATTATTAAATATTTTAAAATTCTAACATGAAGTATTCTAAAATTTCTTCAATTTTAATTAGACAGTTTAATGGGAATGTTGCAAATTTTATGCATCATAGTTTACGCACGAGCCTGAGTTATTTGTTACAGATAAATGAAGCTGCTGATTAACATAATGTAAGTGCTAACGTAGGTCAGACGCTTTATACTGTAAACAGCAGGATGTGTCTGGGGACCAGTGTGCCAGGACATTCACTGGTTACTGTGCTCAATTAAACCAGACTCTGGGCCGAGCGTGCACAAGTGGATTATATGAAACAATTTACAGCTGACGCAAATGCAAGCTATCTCGTAACGATTGCTTTGTTGACTTGACCCTAGCCATCTCCAAGCACTCCAGTCAATTGTAAATGAAATTCGAGTAAAGTATAAATTCAAATAATCAGTTTAGTAAAACTTTATAATACATAATGTTGAAACAATCATCAAGAAATCAAATGTTTTCAGTACGTTCGTAAAATATTGTTGTGGTCACACTAGACAATATTTTAAAGTGTGTAGTGCAAAGACACTTATAATTTTTAAAAAGTGTAATAAGTTACAAAATCTGTAGGTGTGTGGAGACAAAATCTTTTTTTTTTTTAATGGAAACTCTACATAAAGTCAATCTTGTCTTTACATTAGTTACCCTATGTTGTTCATCTATAACAGGTTTATTCAGTCACTCAGTATGTGAACAAAAATTTTACTTACTTTAAACATTGTTAAACGGTTACAGAAGTAAACTATTAAAACTTGCAGGAATACTGAAAGTCAATCGTTATAAACATTCCTTAAAACTGAGTGTAGAGAGATTTCTCTGTCAGGGTTTAGACAAGCCCATCCAGGGTTAAGTATGGCATAACAAAGGCTATAACTTACAAGACGTTTAACATTGACTAGGAGGTTTTCGGAATCTGCGGACTTGTAACCCTCTTTGCTGAAGGGCACCGGAATAGGTTATCTGGTTTTTTACAGATCGTCATTTGATAGCTGCACAGTACAAAGGAAGCAACAGTACTTGCTTTTAGTGTTTTAGTGTACTAGGCTGTTACGGGGTGTCGCCGGAACGGCGAGAAGAAAACTCATTTAATATAAAGAAGAATTTTAGTTTTGCGGTATATTAGGTTTAATAAAATTGTAGTTTAATATCAATTAAACAACGCTCGTGTTACTCGTAATATCATAAAAATATCGTTCTCTGTACAATTATAAAATTATTTGAAAGTAATTCTGATCAAATAAACGAAAGATACAACTACCTCTAAAATTATAAGTATCCTAGAAACGTTTTAAATTCGTCCTTCATAGTGTCAACGGCAATATAGATTCAGAGTTCTACGAATAAGCGTTTTGTGGACTGCCTACCTAATGATTATCAGATGTCTCCATATGGATTGGAGTTGTTGCACTTGTCTTCACTTGTTGCAGAGTACACGTCTTCACTACACAAAACAACATCACAAAACTGAAACTTGACCTAACTTAAAATATCAAAATACAATGACAGAACTCATCAACAATTCCAAACAATATGAACACAGAAAAGCAGAAACTTTATCTAGAACAAATCACATCGGAAACCCACTGCTTTGAAGTCACTTACCAAATTTTACAGATAAACTACTAATCCCTGAGAATTACAAATTACTAGTTCCTAACACAATAAACTACAGAAATGCCCGACAATAAAAACTTAAATAATTTTAAACAAAAGTCATTTAAACAAGCTGATTTACATGATGACATTACTATCTCAATGTCACACTCGTCTCCTTCGACATAGAAAAACAGTTCACGAACATTCGTGCCTCCAAAACAAACACAATGCTGCACAACATGCTCAAACAAATCAACACAGCTGATTAATTAATAAAAGAAACGACAATCTTCAACATAATTACAAAAAAGAATTAACCTCACTTAAAAAAAAACAAAGGAAGTGAAGGACATAAATAAATGAAGGACTTCCTATGGGCTGCTTGACTCTAGCGTATTAGGTGAAATATTTTTATGATACATTTAAAAGAAGAAATCTCACAAACATTGACAGACAGATACTCAAAATAATATACTTGCAAGCATGTCTGGATGATATCATACGACTGTACAATTGAAACAGCAGGTAATGTGACGACAATCATTCAAATTAAAATATTTACTAACTATTACCTTCATCGATAAAAGTAAAAAGAACGGTAGTTTAAATTTCTTAGATATTTTAAATACAAAGCTTAAGCTTAGACACTCAATCTGAGTACACAAAAAAAATTATTACAATACACACACAAATACAGAGCTACTCAAATCTCTGCACGCAACATAAACTTATGGCAAACAACATTCTGGAGCTTTCCAACTTTTAGCTAAATAAAATTCTTAAAAGGGTTTCCGTCGTATTCAACATAGTGCTATCGAAGACTTAGTTGTAGTCACGATGGAGTCACAAAGATTTCTGTAGATCACCACGCGAAAACCAAAGTAACTTTGTAAAAAACGCTGTTTTAACTTCATTTGTCACTTTATTGGTAATACGTCGCCAATCAGCTACACCACTAGCGTCTTAGCCAAGGAGCCTATAAGTGACCAGTTAAAATGTAGATGACAGGGCCGAGACTATCAGTCATTAAAGGTGGACCGATGTAGTTGAAATCAAATTGTCCTTCTGAATATCAAATAACATGGATTGTGGTTTTAAGACGCAGTTCTGAAACTTATTAATAAGACACTGTGGTCTCCGTTAATTTAATGGACACCACTAAGATAGGTAACTTCGTTCATTATAAATCATAGCCCAAACAATTAATTGTTACTTGTAAACTACCTTTGCACATGGAAATGAGAAGCTTTTCAATTAATTAACAGTGACAAAGAAACCCTAGGAGGCTTTGCTGTTTATCAGACAATTCGTTTTCTCCGTTGTCATTGCGTAACAAGAAGCCCGTATCAATTGCCTTCAACAAAACCACTTTTCCTGCTTAGATGTTTAGAGACAACTTTGATTTACAGCATTACTTAGTATGGAATGCTTTGTTTATGTACTCCATTTCTTGCTAGTCGTTTGCTGGAAACTTTACAAGACTGGCACAAAAACGCGTATTCTGTATAAGAGAGTATACTATATGTAAAATTGTTAAATTCGTTGATACATACATATGTTTGTGTATGGGATTAGCTAAACTAGTCCGTACTAATTTGTACAAAATCTTGTGCTTTCTCTATTTTGCAATATAAAATACTAAATAGCGTAAAATTTTACATTACTGTTTTATTTTACATAATACATTTCTTTTCAATAAAAGTTTTGAAGTAATTTATCTAATGTATTAACTGATTTAAAACATTGATCTGTAAGTTTAAGTGACTTATGCATTTAAGACTATCCACATAAGAGGGAAAAGTGAGACAGACTTCACTATATAATACGTAATTTATCTTGTACGGAATTTTGATTCTATTGTTAAATGTTAACTAATTTTTTAGTTTTTCTCTGTGTAACAATTGTACTACAAAAATTAAGCTGATCTTGTGACGAATTACAAATATAAGCAAAGGTAACATTGTTGATGATGTTCACAGCAGGAAGGTAATGTGTAAAATGGACGGAAAAGAAGAGAGCGTCAGAAAAAGAAAATATTCTACAATTACCTATCACCAACAACAAGAAAGTGTGTTATATTCGCAAGTTCAAAAGAATATAAACAAAAGTATTTTTAAATTTATCGGAAGATTAGATAGAAATAAGTCTTGAACTTATTAGTTCTCGTTTGAACCTAGCCTCTCGTTTGAACTGAGGTTTATGTCAATTTCAACAAAGTATGAGAGCAATCACGTATTTGTAAGCCCGTAATTCACTTTCACCTGATACAAAAATACAAGTGGACCGATTAAATTCTATTTGCTGCAAATTGTATATAGCGTACTTTAGGCGAAGGTCTACTAAATTAATACATTTCATGATTTGTTTCTTTGATGACTGTTAAATGTTGATGACTAATAATGTAACTCTCATATTTTGTATACTTACTTTATTGATTACAAGAAAATAGTATTAATTCTTTCTCTTTTCATGTCTGCAGTTTTGTTTAGAAAAGTCTAAAAATTGCCTAGCACCACCTTGTACATCAATAAAAGTACTTCTAGCTACGCTTCTTAATTTTTTAATAACTTTAGTTATTAAATGTAATATAAATTACTTATGTAACAAAATCAAATACAGGTGTAGGTAACAAACGCAAAACTCCATAATTCGAAATTTTGTAATCGTATTTTTTGTGTGGTTCTTTGATTTGAAATTGACAAGGTTTTACTATATATACAAACAAGCCACCTGTACTGTAATTGAAGTGGAATATTATATATTTGAGTGGATTAAAATATTTACGTGTCTCTTAACGTATACGAATAAATAGGCTACTAATAATCCAAATGATTTCAATAGCTTGTAAACAGTAAATTAAAGACTAAAGCATAAAGTTACAAAGCCAGAAGAAATAATTCTTTGTTAATATAACAAGTATTTCATTAGTATTCATCTATGTTTTTCGTGTGTAGTACTAACGGTTGTTTAGTTATAAATCTATTAATGGGGTATTTACTTTACTTCTCTTAACTATGATATATTGCGCATTAATTGTCAAATCGGAAAAAGTAGGATTTGATTTATTTGACGTGTGTAGAATGTTTCATTCAGAACAACCAATACGTTTAATTGTATATGGTTGTGTTGTGGTGTTTTTTTGATACGCTAATATTACACTTTACTAAGCTGCCTGTGGGAGAACGCATTAACTTTTCAATTATTGGATATTGGTTTAACTCTGCTACTTCCGTTGTTCTTTTGGCTCGCAACCAAGCAGCCACCATTCAAAGAACGGTTCTGATTTTATCACGCGTAGATGAAGCAACGAACTCACGTTCAAGTACGAATGGCGTAGGATTTACAATAATGTTAACAGTTTAAGATTACATGGATATGTTTTATAATTATGATAATCAAGAACGCTGTTTCAAATTCGTTTACTTCAAAACATATTTTTCTGGAATTTTCTGATTTGTGTTAAATAATTTGACTAATTATAGCTTTACCACATGCATCTTTTAGAGAAAAGGCAAAGTAAGAATCAGAACAGCATACAAATTAGAGATTCTGTTGCAAACTAACTAATCGCTGCATTATCAGCGTAGTAAATCATCAATAGAAATTACAGAGATTGGTTCAATAGAACTTAAAAAAAAAACACTATTTTCTACGCAATATATTATTGTCTACTAGCTTTTTAAAAACTGTGTACCTTAAGGTGAAATAAATAAACATAAAATAAAAATTAAATGCGGCAAATATCAGGTACTACGAAAGGATACCTGGATTTAAAGTATGATTTAAAATATCTGATTCCATTTTGTGCTCCAACATATTCCGAAGTAACTGAAAAATAAATCAATATTCTGTGTTAAAAATGTCAGAAACTTAAAAATACTTACGATCGAGTTCACTACAGTTATTCGTCTTTCTACTGATACAGGTTTCAAATAAATATTGGTGCTCCGTGAAGAATGTTTGTCATTATAGTCCTCTGTGACTTAAAACAACTATTCTGTATTCTTAACTTGCGTGTTCTGCTTAAGCACAATACATCTAGAAGGCTGAAAAGCTAAAAATATGACATACCTAATATTCTATAATATTAAATTAATATTATATGTACATAAATTAATTCTATAAATTAATATAAAATACCTATAAAGATTCTATAGGTAAAGTAGCTCTAAAATTAACACAAAGGGCATAGTATACAATTCTAGGAGATAAGACTGTTAATATAATAACTGTCTAAATATAATCTAATTAATTAAAACTTAAATGAGTAAAATGTTTGTAATTTTGGCAGGGTGGGATGGCATTTATTAAAATATTTATGTTTATTCTTACCTTTTTGCTCCTAATTAATTTGAAATCTGTAATTTATCGGTTTTGTTATCACACATTCTGTTACAAAAATACAAACTAACAAAATATATTACATTGTGAAATACGTATATTAACTTTTACTAAAGGCAGTTATCACTTTGATCTCATATAAAGTTTTCTTGTTACACGTATTAAAAGTCATGCCGGTGTAGCTCCGTGATAAGAAAAATAAAATAATAATAATAATAGTAACATAGTGATAAACAAATTTGTTATTCTTATACTAATGTACTTCTTTGTACATAGTATATGTAATAATCATGAAAGAGGCAACAACTGACTTAAATAAACTCTCAAGATCAATTAAAAAAATATGATAAAATATCTCATGTGACACACAAAATCAGCAGTTGAAAAGTTACACTGACCGCAAATGAAGGAGGATTAGGACTAAGAGTTATCGTAAGTAAAACCATAAATTTACAACACAAACTTTTCTCATGAAAGCGTAATTTCAAAACTTTTTCTTCTGGATACCTTTTACCTCCATATAGCAATGAGAATTTTAGTAGTACATAAACGTAATACGCTGTGCACAAAGTAAGATGTCATTGAGTATATTGTGTAAGGAGTAAATGAAGATGGCAGCCAATGCCAGGAGCTGGCCGTGTTCCCAGGCAAGTATAATTTGCCGCCACTCAGTCAACGTAAACGTGGGCATGACAAGGCACGTGCAAGGGAGAGTACGTACTGAATACTACTTTAATTATATTTATCAGTTATGAAAATTATCTATACCCACACTTTTAAACATACTCATAATTTCTTTCCAGTTTTGTGCTCAACCAAAGAGTGGAGAAACATTTTTAATGATTCTTAGTTCCTTATATTTTTGTGATTATTAGTTCAATCCTAAATTTTAAATGTAGTTCATTCACATGTACTTGCATTGTTACTTCCATTCTTTACAACTACACCATGTAGTACTGCTAATTCTAATTACTACTACCTTTTCCATTACGTTACAGTTTCTTTAAAATGTAAGTAAACTATTGATTATATAGTACTTAACAAATAAATTGAAAGAATTAATTATGATCACATAACGCTAAAACAAGAGTAGTGAATACATGTTAGCGGTCACATAATGAGCATAGTTAATCTTACAGAAAAGGAACTCTGGATTCAAAAATGTGTACGTTGACTTCGCGTGTGTAAATACTTGTTTCAAAGAAACGACTAAAATAAAATTCTGTCTATTTTGTCGTGCACAAAAAGTGACACAAGAAAACGAACATTACCAACAACTAAAGTTGTATCGGCTAAATACGTCTACAGTATGATCTTAAAATTTCTCTACACAAAACCAATTTAGGCTGTGGTTTTCCAAGGCAAGCCTTCTGTAAGCTCAAAACTAGTTATCAACAAGGAGACAAGTTAGCAAAGACAAGTTAGCAAGTTTATTATGCAGCATACTTGATTCCCTTACGAGTACAACTATAACAATGACGCAGATAGAAAAATACTTAATTTCTAGGAGGCATGTAAAACAATTATTAGAACACCGAATAGAAAAAACAGAAAATTACAAAACCTAGATTTCATTAAATCATGATTATACTAATGTTTAATTTTTTGATAGTAAAAAGTGGATAAACGTAAAGAAAAATGATAATAAAACGATAAGATATATTAGAAATGAGATTTCTGAGAAGAGTAGAGGCTTGGCATGAAGAGAACTTTTAAGATTTAGAAACGTGGAAAGAGACCAAAGTGTAGCCAACCTACTTAAATGGCACAATCTTTGACTACAGATTCAAGTGACTTATGATGATATTAACCCGATGAAAAGGTACATGTAGGTGAAAAAAGGAGATGAAAATAGTTCGATCTGACACATTATACATCGTTAGGTTTTCTTTAAAATATGAAACATATAATTAACAAACCAAAGATAATTTGATGTAAAAAGTAATAAACCTTATCATAGTTATTTTGATTGTTCATCATCTTTTTTCACAGCACTAAACTTTATAGAATATTGAAACTTTCAACTTGTGAAACTTACTTGTCTTTTCTTCTCGTACGCGTTTCGGCGTGGTGTTCGCCTTCGTCAGCTTTGAGACAGACTGCCATTAATTTGCAACGGTTTTTAAGGTATAGTGGGGGTGGTGTGTGGAGGAAGGGGATTGGCGCGGGGATCCAAAATATTGTTAGTTTTTTGCATAATTATGTCAAAAAGTGTGTGTGATTTATACTGTAATTGGTCGTTACGTATGTTGTTTGGTTGTGTTGTGTGGTGTTTGTATATTTAGGCCAGACGGGAAGATCTTTTTCATCTCGTTACTCTGAACACCTAAAACTTTATCCAACAACAATATACATTTCGCGTTTGCCACACACATACACACAAAAGACCACAGCTACACCAACGTAGATACTAAACTTGAAATCGTACACTACTTACCCAAGGTCGAAAACTTAACACAGCAGAACAATATGAAATATACAAACACCACACAACACAACCAAACAACATACTTAACGACCAATTACAGTATAAATCACACACACTTTTTGACATAATTATGCAAAAAACTAACAATATTTTGGATCCCCGCGCCAATCCCCTTCCTCCACACACCACCCCCACTATACCTTAAAAACCGTTGCAAATTAATGGCAGTCTGTCTCAAAGCTGACGAAGGCGAACACCACGCCGAAACGCGTACGAGAAGAAAAGGCAAGTAAGTTTCACAAGTTGAAAGTTTCAATATTCTATAAACCTTATCAAGTTACGAGGGCGAAGAAATTACAGGTTGTTGTTAAGCTAACAATAAAATGTTAGTGCAAGTCGTTATCTTAAATTCTATAAGCTGTAACATTCCCAACTAACAGTAACACATTTTATGTGATATAATGGTTGGCAGCTTTTCAAGTGGCGTATGTAAAATCCAGAACAGTGTAAAGTCACTGTGTTACGAGAATAAAATTATTACTAAAATCTGGAACAACGTTTTATTAGTAATAGGAGACCAGAATATAAAGTATTTGACAAATTAATCAAATTATCGTGATAACGTAATTCTCCAAAGTATGATATTCGTAATCTTACAATAGTGGAATAAATCTTTAAATCCCGGAAAGTAAGCAACCATAATTCATATTTAACAGATAAAATAATATCTTAACATATGTTACATAAAGTTGCGTGTATCTGAATACATTCTGTATATTAAACCTGTTTCAATTAAGCACATTGGATATATTTAATTATATAATATATCCTGTTAAATTTTAGTCTAGTGAGATGATAAAGCAACTAGTAAATTATAGATCTGAATTATCACGAGATATATTTTTTAATGTGCTTTTGCTTATTAGCAACATCCTTAATATTGTAGCACAACGAAGTTTTTGCCTTATTCTACAAGTTAAGATCATATAGGGAAAGAAGAGAAGAAGTCATCTAGAAGGAGTAATATCAACTTAAATAAAGATAACAGAAAAAATAATTACAATCATAAATAAAAGGACTTAACAGAACTAGGAAAATCGATTCAAAGTAATTACACATAGTCAATTTATAGCTAAAATGTGTTAAAAGCAAATAGTATGAGTATCATCTCAGTAAAATAATTAGTAGACCCAGTAAGATACGGAGTAGTAAGGAGTAACAGCCCAGGACAAATAAATTAAAAGGAAATAATATTAAGATACACAAAAACTTATTTTCAAGACAGAAAACTCTATAGCGGTAAACCACATCAATGAAGGAACTTAAACCATATTAGCTATACAAATTTAGAACCAAAAAGTAACAAAATAAGAGAATCCAATACAAATGATCAAAATAATGTAAACTGAATTATGAATAAAATAAGTATGTGATTGAGGGGAACACCCCAAACAAGTTTTAAAAAAGGACAACAAAAGACAATCATTAATATAAGGCTTTAATGTGTTTATTTATATAATTATTATGTGTTATTATTTTTTTGGTGTATACCATACAGAATATGTTGATAGTAGGAAATACTAGATGTTAGTATGTAAGAGTTTATTGTATTTGAATCATGTTAATTAATGTTGTATTTTGTGAAGTAAAGAAAGGCAAAATAATAATTCAAACAACCCATAAATAATGAATCAGAAAATATAAAACTAATAAGGTGAATTAATAATAACATTGCTAGGATAATTGAAAATTGATGACCAAGACAAATTCAACTTTGACCATATAAATGAAATCAGAGAATATAAGTTAATAGGATCTAGATTAAATTGATGTTGATTATCCCATTCAGAATACAAATACTTTATCATAATGATAACAACAACCTATAATAGTGATTAAAAGAATCAGCATGTAAAATTGACTTAAATGATGATTGTACCAGATAAAGCCATAATCAGTAAAGTACACTAGTAAAATACAAATAAATTGTTAAATGTTTAGAATAATAGGCAAATATAAAAAGTAAATTACAAGTATATAATTAGTAATCGAGTGTGAGTAATATTGTAACATAAAACATATTGTAAACCATATAATAGGTAATTATGTGAATCAAAATAAGGCCTAGAGGTAATTTACAAAGAATGTAATTCTGAAGCTTAATTAAAACCAAAATAGGTCAAATTTAGTATTAACTTGTATAAAATAAAAGCAGGAATATTTTTATATAATTAGAATTACATAAAAGTACTAAACAAATAATTTATACCCAATTAAACATAAAAAATGTCATTTTTTTATATAAGATTGAATTACTAGATACGAACAGCTGATGGGGAAGAATGAGAAATGAGACCAAAATCTTATAGAATTTTCTTTATGAAGGAACAAACATAGTATATTTGATTGTTAAAAGCCAAGCAGGACAGACGTGTCAGAATACATTCCAGAGAATTATGAACGGAATTTTTTAACTAACACAAACCAAGATATATGATGAATTTATAAAAAGATAAAAGAATATAAATTAAAGTAAAGAATACTATAATAACGGTCATTGAAACCTTAAACTAAATTAAACACTAATAAATCGAGCTGTCACTACGTATAAACACGACTGAAGAACGAAATTAAACTCATACAACCAGAAACTGATTGAAGGGAACCATTTGACACAACACAACTATTACCGAACAAAATCCAGTGGATGAATACAACTACACACTACAACTTGTGGATATTCCAATAGCGGCATCACAGAGGAGGAATTAAACAACTGATACGTTTATTTGAAGTAAAATCTCCGCGCTGAATTTACATAGGAGAACAACACATTGAGGCAGCCATCTTGTCATTTTGAGTCAAACGCATTCAACATGAGAGGAGACGTGGTGACGTCAAAGACATCAGCTGGTTCGAATATCAACTTTACTATACACTATACTTTATTATGTTTTTGTCTGTTTAATGAATACGTTTTTTTATAATTTGTAAGTATTGAATTCTCTTGCCTTTCCTGACTATTTCTACAGTTAAAAGAACCCTTATAATATAATACGAAATTTAATTTGAATACTTTTATATATGTAATAATCGACCTGGAACCTAGTCTCCAATCAGACTCTAGTTAGTCGCGGCAATTCAAATAATTACTTTGGACATAATAAACTTAATTATTGTTTTAAACGTTGTTTTATTGATTGTTTGAGTCATAATTTAAATTACATTAATTATTAAATGCTAAACGTGAACTTCAGAAGGAAAGGAACGAGCAGAAGAAGAAGTACAGATAGTGAATCGGCCGCTACATGCATGCGATGCTACATGCAATCGATTTGGCCACGACAATCTATTTAACGTGAAGAAACAAATAATTCTTCATCAGAGAATACACAGTTATTAATCAGTATTTCTATTAATTGAACATTGACAATAAAACAGTAAAAACAAATAAATCAAGTAAACCAATTAAAATTAATTAATGATATAAAAAATAAATAAATAATAAAAATTTTATTCGATAATTATTTGTAATTAACTTTGTTTTATTACAATATTCAGGATGTTCTTTAGTATTTAGAGACAAAAATCAGTTTTGAAAGTTAATATGTTCTTGGGGTAATATAATATAAAAATCTCCACAAAAATAAAAGTAATCAGAATTCGAAACAAGAACCATACCAATAAAGTAATAATAGATGATAAATTGATATGAACTAAGAAGTATAATACACGCTCAAAAGTTACATCTTTAGCAGGAATTAATAGAACCGCTTGACTCGATGACATAATAAATAAAGTTATAAAAAAAGAACTACGTGATTTTAACTTATGACACATTACAGGACTGTAAGCTGCATTACAGAAGAATTTAGTAAGAACATTTAAACATTTAGTAATAATATGAGATACAAAACTGGTCCATAAAATATAGAAGTGTAGAAGCCATAAAGGTGTGGGTAGACCCAGGAAGACAAAGAAGTTGAACTCTGGAGGCGGAACAGGCAGCGTGTTGCTTATTCCCTTACATGAGGAAAAAGAAAAAGAAGGGATAGTCATGTAAAAAATATTATCACATCATACATTAATAATTTTTTCCCAATACGCTCTACATAGACAGATAAAAGCAGTGTTCAAATTAAAAATTATAATGTTATGAAGTATTTTAACAGTATATTATAAAACGTTTACTATACACACTCTAATCCCTTGCATGAAACAACTCACATAACTAACTTTTGTTGCACGAACCTAACATTTCTATTCCACTTCAACGTAAACAAAGTCATAATCGATACAAAGGATTTATAATGGTAATTTGGTGTTTGGGAACACTGTAGATACTCATTGGTTATTCACGATTCAATGAAAGTTTCCGTTTTTTTGCCTTAGTTAAATGACTGATTTTATCTGGTAATAGTGGAAAGGATGTACCACGCTACAGCATATACGTATACCCTACGGCTACCTAGATAGCTCAACAGGCTATGATGATGGAAAAGGTTAAGGGAAGATAATTATAACAGTGATGATGACAACAAGCATAACGACAACGGCGATCTCAAACTCTGATTTCTCTTTCTGCTTTTCAGAATCTATGGTAATCGTTCTCAGATTTTTGAAACAAACTACAAAAATTTAGAAAATTAATTCCTAATTAGAAAAATGGTAATTATCTTGACATTATTTCTTGTTTGTCAGCTTTTCTTAGTGAACTGTTTGAAGTACATGCTTTAATTTTTTGGATTGTTTCAATGTCGCACTTAAAATTATGCAGATATTACACGATATTTTCCGTAAATAAATTGTAATATAAAATATTTGTTTAACATTCGTATAATAATGTTAATAAAATATTTAGTTTTACTGAGGTTAAATTAAGCTTACAAACAAAGGAGATAAAGTTAAAGTTACTTATATGCTAATCCACTGATCGCTAAAAGTTAAATTGAATAAGGAACGTAAACGGAAAAGAAGACTTTATTGCTATCTTTTGTCAAATAGGGGTGCAAGAAGCACAAAGTTAGTTGCGTGAAGTTTTAATCCTTTCTTGCGCGGATTCCTGAATAAAGCTTTAAATTTAATTTCTCTTATTGCTAATCATAAAAAATGTGAAATGGGCCATATCACATTCAAAATATGCTTTAGGCTTCCTCTGAGATGACGTGAAAAAGAGTGCAGATTCTCGTAAAATTTGTAAAGGTTACACCGTTGTAAGCTGTTGTAATTAAAAACAGTTAGTTCTACAAAAAGTCATCAAACAAAATGCTGTAAGCAAAACACTTATGTCTGCGTACTGCAAAGCCTTAAATATTGTTGTTGCTTTTAACAAAATTAAAATATATCTCTATTTTTCTGGAATCCATTGCGGACTCTAGTTCACGTCGTGCAGTTTCCGCTCGTCAAAATCAGAAGTTAGGGTTAAATTCGACGCGACAGCAAAATTTTGTTTATCGAATCGGTGATTCTGAAGCAATGAAAACATTTTCTTGAAACGCTGTTCCCATAAAACTACATAGAGTTTAGCCTTCAAAGAATGTTTAGGAATACTAAAGTCTTTCCGAATAAACAATTAAAAAGCTCATTAATTATATACCTAAAGAATCGTATTGGAAATATTGCAAGTCAAACAAATTCAATGTTGCTCTCTTGACAGTTTCGTTCGCTGCTCTCTACGCTACAGTCCAGAGCTACTTCGGACGTTCTACATATCTCCGTCTCTTCGGCTTATAATTCAATTTTGTTTGAGACGCAGCAGTCATGCATTCGGTTAAGACGTTCTAACAAATTTTAGCTGGTTTTGTGCAATCCTGTCAATTATACTCATAATATTCAATTCCTAAAACAAATCAGCATTTCTTCTACATTCTTGGAGAGTATATCATGCCAAATGCCTGAGAAATCTCATTTCGGCCGCTTGAATAAAGCTGGCCTGTGATTTTCTTAAAATCCAGTTGTCAGATACATAGAGAAATGGGGAGAAGGCCACTACCTAGTATAACTTTTGGGGTGTTGTTTCTTTACTAGTTGATTTTAGAATTTTTCTGATGGTGTCGCACGTTCCAGCCAGGTGTTTGACAGGAGTCAGCTGTGTTGTAATAATAAAAATAACAATAATAAAAATAGCAACAATGATAAAAATATTATTTGTAGGAGGGACATAGTGGAAAACTAATGTTCGCCGCACTTCTACGGTGTGTGGGTCTCGCACCCACCAATACCACAAAACATTTTTCCATGGCATGGATCGACTCGGGGGACTCAGCTTTCTCACTAATTGTGGACAGTGCCATTTGTTTTATGTACAAGTAGGCATTCAAACATTCTACAAGTCCACTGTTTTTGATATTCTATCACAGATTACTTAGTGTGATACACGAAAGTGTCAAATAATAACTCTTTTATCTGTTCCTCAACTTACCGAAATTAAACTTATATTTTTTTATATAATTACTTGAATTACGATTCAAAACAATTATTGTCTATCATCAGAGGCTGTGATTATTCACTTTATATAAGTTTTAATCTTTCTAATAAATGTTTACTAATATTAAGACAACAGGAGTTATTTGTTAAAATCAGTTTTGTAAATAATACTATAAGAAATAAAAATTGCACTATACAGCTTTTTTTGTAGTCACCATTGAACTTCAAATGGCATCATTTTTAAATCAGATATTTATTTGAAGCTTTCGTAAAGTGTAAAGTTATTGTTTAAAACAAATCGTTGCTTATATTAAGCAAATAAGGCAACTTAGAGTACAGGTTCTGGTTTTCCCCTCTGTTGCAACTGCTTTTTCTCACGAATTGACTCAGGAAGTAAATTTGCATTTGTGAATAAATTAACTGCTTAATTCTATTAAATCCGGTCTTCCATAAGAGCGTTATCTGACTTCTGACGTTTTGTCTGGCCGCCTGTTGTAATCCCCAACATTACTTGTTGTGAACACTGCATTTGGTTGTAGCGTAACGTACGCTTAAAAATATTATCATGTTTAATTATACAAGCATTCCAGGCATTAAACATTAGGTTTGCAAGCAATGTAATTATTGAGAAAACTGGAAGTTGTGATTAACGGTCGCAAGGTTCTTCGTAAATTCCTTGCCTTGATGAACAGTGATGATTGCTTCCACATAGTATTCAGTCACTTATATCATAATGTGTAGGTTATTATGTTGGTTGTTTGGTAGTCAATGTATTTCTTGTTTAATAAATCTTAAATTACAATATGGTTAAACAAACTGATATTGGCCTAATAGCAAACATAGTCAGCAGTAATTTTAAAAGCATCCGTTGATAACAAATCAAATTGTACAAAATTGTATTTAATAAAAGAGGTGAAATAATATTTTTTCACTGTCTGACGAGACATTTCGAAGAGTGGTAACATGGAATTACAAACGATCCAAACATTCTGCTCTGTTTCCTTAACTAATCTTAATCGATTTGTTTTTAATACACTCTTGTAGCATTTCCGTACAAAATGTATTAATTTAGTTACTTCTTAGTTACTACACCCGTAAGATTCAACAGCTAGCAAAATATTTAAAACAACTTTTATTCACTGTAGTTACAACCGTTTGTAACGGTTCTAGTTTATCGTTCTGCAATGTTTAGATGCAGAACGGCTCCACCCAAAAAATTTCTATCATTCCATCAAAATGTACTACAAAATTTCATGAGGTCCAACAAAAAAAAAAATACGTAACGTCCAAATAAGAAATAATTCCTCAAAAATAAACTAAAACATCTTCAAATTTAAATAAGCAACTTTCACAGTTATGGTATTAATATTGCTTGGTGATAAGATTGACATTTATTAAACAAATTCTTCATTATTATAGGCAAATTGAAACCTACTTTTCTTGTCAATACCAATTATTTTCTTCTTTATCTCTGGAGTTTGTTTATTTGTATTGGTGGTTTTAACGAATTGTAGTTCTTGCGTTTTCTCTTGGTTCATTGTATATTCTATTTATATATTACATTCTTTTATTCACATTGATTCCATACTATTGTTAAATGATTCCCCCTATACTAATATGGTATTATGAATGAATATCGGCGTTGAGTGGCCCTTTTACGTCCAATTGCTCATCCGAACATTCACATACCTGGTACAGTGCACTTTGGCTGCTGCCCATAAAATAATTTTAGAGTGGTGCCTTAGCTTTCTACACTCTATAAATAAAAATAATTAAAAATCTTATCATTATACACATCCTTGGAATCTTTTAACTTCTGAATATTTTTTCTTATTCTACCTTGCCTCCCAATATCTCCATTTATTTATTATATTCAATATTACTGTTGGTATATTTCTTAAGTAGATTTCTTTCTCTTTTATATAACTTCACTTCAGAGTTCAATGATTTATTAGCCTTAATGTCATTCGCCTTTGTTATTCAATACCTCTTGTAATATAGTAGTTTTAATTATCCTTCTATTATTCTATCTGTTTTTATACTGCAACTCTTCTTCAGCAAGTTCATTTTCTAATTAGTTTATTAAATTTCTCTTAGGCCTATTATCATTAATATTGTGCTCCATTCTTATTATTATATTACTATATATATATTATTTATGCTTGATTTCAATAGATGCGATTATTTCTTTTAGAATTTTGGTGTCGTTACAATATATATAAAGCACTGAAATAATTATTCGAAGACTTACGCAATTTTCAATGTAACAGATGTTTTTTAATTCACAGATAAATACAAAATAAGTCAATACAAGGTAATTTATAAAAAAATATTAATAGTCACTTCAAATTAAATTTTTAATACTACAAATTAACATATTTTACTATAAGATACGTAAGCAATACTGAACGAAACATGTGAATGAGCCTATTAACGACCAGCGCCACTGCTATTATCTATTATCTTATTATTACCGCCAAACTCACACAAATGTTAATAGAATATATTGTTTAACTTATTTAAAGGCAATTTTTTAATTAAGCAAGTTCTAAGGTAAAAATATACAATAATGAATACTTACTTGATGAATTCATTTTACTACCTGTTGTTAGTAAAATTTCGTGTTTTAATATAATTTCCTCTTACACAATATTTTTCTGTATAAAAGAATGTCAGAAACGGACCAACAAGCGGCTTTTCCCCAGCGTATATTTGTATATACAGTTATATTGTGCAATGTGTCAAAAAGTTATATTAAACTTTGGCGCTACAAATTGAGAATCATATTTTACTCATGTTACCCCCAGAAGGTTGGAGCTGAAATGGAACTGACGTAATAAATCAAAATGCTAGATTTTGCGTTTGCTGTAAAAAAGAAAACAAGCTTTTGTTGAGATGCAATATACCAGCAATTCCTCCATTCATACTCATCCATACACGTTTGTCGGTGTCTTTAACGGAAAGTTTACAAACGTTTGAAACTTTGTAATCCACGTATTAATCCATTTATTGAAAACTTATTTAATCATTTATTAAATATGACGTAAAGAATAGCGTAATAATAAGTAGATATATACAAAGTTGAAAGAATTACCAACATTTTTTAAGACGCTAAAAGAGAAAATGCTCGTCAGGTAGAAACGCAACCAACAATGAGTAAGTAGAGCAAATTAAATGCTTAATTATAGGAGACGTGGCAGAAACGTAAGACTGCTAGTTTATGACACATAAATATAAACGTGTAGAATATTAGTCAATGTATTTCATATTTTGTTGTTGTTTAATATCAGCCATTGTTTAACGGTCTAAGCTGTACGGTACGGTAAAAATTTAATTTTAATCAGCAAAAAAAAGAATTTTCTTTTGTCTATAAACCGATAAATTTAAAGCAAAAGTAAACGTCTTTATACAGAAATAACACTGTTGCACATCACTATAGAAACATTTTACCGATTAACGCTTTCAAGCTTCACAGCTCAGTGTTCACAGTGTTTACAGCTTCACAGTGTTATTTCTGTTTGCGATTATAACCACTAACACAACTTAATTAATTAAGTAAATAGTTTTACGTATTTCCTCTTTAGACTGAAGTATACTCTTTCCGCAGCAATGAAGTATAGGTTACACATTCATATCATATATACCGCGAATTTACCTAATAACACTGGATATCTTCTCAAATCTTCAACTGATAGAAAAGTCTTAGCTGCTTCATAAATTTACTTACTTTATATTGATAAGATTCTAGTTAAAATTGATTTAGCTTAAGGCATGTAACCACTATTTTGTACAATGATTCTTCTATTATAATCTACAGCTTTTTTCTCCTTCTTTTTGCTGTTGTTATGTTCATTCTTAATCCAGCACACTTTGCGTCAATTTCTTACTCTGGAACCGTCTGTCTCTTTTATAAGATTTTGTCGAGTTACCTGTTGTATATCATGTATTCAACATGTTCAAGCCATCAGAGCTTTTCTTCTTTCATTCTTTGAATATATTCAGGTTTGTATGCAGTTTGCTTATTTAGCAACATTAAAATATCGTATAGAGGTGGACTAGTTTCATATTCTGAGTAAACCAACACTGTTCATTATATGTAAAGTAACGAACATGTTTGTTTACAACAGCTGTGCCTTCAAAATATTTGCCATGTGTTCACAAGGAAGGCTAAGTAGTTCCCTGTCTTGTCGTGAGCAAGATTTGTTCTGTCTAACACCCATGTTATGACTACGTGCCGTGAATAACATGTGTTTGCAGGCTGTCGCGTAGCAAACATGGAACAAATATGTGAACAAATAACAACATACAGCGGCGTTATGAATCGACATGTAGTTTCTATAGATAAGCTGACACATGTCTAATGCACTCCTTGGCTACCTAGTTATAAACACGCTGTGGCTGTAGTTCTGTCAGTTCGTTCATTGTATTGTTTACATCGTTTTACGCAATGTTTTACATCGCATTCGGAGGGTGGAGTTTAATTGGTAACGAGTCTGATTCAAAATCATAATTACTTAGTTGTTCTATTTCTTTAACTGTATTGTATATTATATTAAAAAACCTAGTGAATGCTACTGTCTACTATGTAGCTCGTATCATATATCAGCTTAACATAGGAGAATGAATGTTACATAAATATGATTGCTTCATAGAAACGTTATTTTGCTCACTTTTTCAACATAATAGGCCTATATTTGTATTCTTCTTCTTTGTTTATCGCTGAAACGTTTCTCCCTTATGCTTCAAAAACGTGTTGAATGTCTTGTAATCATTGAAACTCGCAAACTCTTTAAGTGACTGCCTATCTTTTTTCAACTTTACTTCTGCACATCATTATATTGTTACCTGCAGGTTCACGCCCGAATCTCACATTATAATCTCCACAATCAACGATTGATTTTTTCCAAAGTACTTTGAAGGTTATGGTAAAAATGTTTGAAGGTCGTGATAAAAAGGAGCCTATCCTACATCTAGCTGTGCATGTCCTCTCCTTTATCTATCTTCTTCTTCAATTTCACATTAAACAATACGGTCCATGCTTACGTTCTTATATATCACTGTATATCATCACGTATTTACTAAATTCTTAACTTTATTTTAATCTCTTCTTAGTTTTTGTTAAACATACGATATTTATACTCCTTTCCTGAAGTATGTCACGAAGTTCCATTTCTTTAGTTGATATCCAACGTACATATCAGTTACGACATTTATATGTTCTTATATATCAACTCGTGTGTCCCTTTCCATTTACAGTCAGTTCTACAAAGATCAGATATGGATTTTTAAAATGTCTTAAATAATACTTCAGGCTTTTTTGGGCTCTGGTCTCTTACAGTTTTAAATTACTATAACAAATACTGTACTCAGATTTTGATTCAGAGTATTTTAATTTGATTCCTACTAGGATATTTGCATTCTTTTAAAAAATTTTACTCTCACGTTTTCCTCTGCTCATGGTTTTTATTCGGGGTGATGGGAATCAATTTCAAAAACAAAAGGTTAGACGTGATGAACGTGTAGACACACATGCTGATACACCCCAAATAAATAGACTAGTAAACAGACACACACACACACACACACACACACACACACACACACACACACACACACACACACACACACACACACACACACACAGCCAGACAGATAGATTGACAGAGACAGACAGAAGACTAAATGCGAAACGGTTGATCTGAAACAAAGAACTCGCTTTGCATGTTGCACAAGAATATACCATTTAAACCACCAAGTTACAAAGATGCGCTAGGATAAATACCATGCTTAATTTTTGTTTTAAGTTCTGATAATAAGTTTATAAATTGGTATCAACATCAAAAACGTAAACATTTTAACATACTTGATGTTCCATTTGTATAGATTTTCCAGTTAATATTTTTTATTTATAACACAGAGAGAAGCTAGTCGTCTTGTCTACTAGTTGCCAACTTCGGACTCTTTGCAATATGGCTGTTATCTGTTCTTCTTCTTAATAATAAATGTCACTTTCTCAGAGATTTATACTTTCTATTTTTTTAAATTAATATACCCAACCGTAGGTTATACAGTGTTGCTCATTCAAACTTTGGAACGTATACAGAAGGAATTTTGCATTTTATGTATAAAATAAAATTCGTAGTCGTTCGTATTATGTGTAAAAACCATAATTGAAAATTTGAAATATAAAAATTAGTGTGGCAAAATGAAGCAGTTACAGGAAGCTTAAAATATGTAAAGAAAAACAACATACGTATAAAGATATATACATATCGATAATGTCAGCTTAATAACTGATATACCCGCATAATTAGGATAAATGCGCAGTATTCCTAACGTCATGCTAATTGGTTTATGGAACATAGAACATTCGTGAAACCAAATAATTTAAGTACACTAAATACGAACGAATCTGGAAAACAATGGCAATGGTTTTTATTTCAGTTTGTTGTGGGTATCATAAGTGGTTCAACACGATCTAATTGGTAATCAATTTCCTGCCGAACATGACAACGAACATCAGATGCAACGTTATCTTTTGCTCCTCTTATTCGCTATTTAGGTGGTGCTTCTGCACATTATGGCGATGTTTTGGGGACACTTTCTTGATGATATTTTTCTACTTCGCAACAAGAAATTAAAATGGCGGAAAGAGCGAAAAATTCCGGCTCACGGTTTCTCTCGCGTGAACAACGTACTTGTCCTGACTGAGTCGGTAGTTCATGGAAGTAAAATTGCGTTTATTTAATATCGTATGTATTACACGTCAAAGAACGCTGTGCTGAGATAAGACGTTCTGCGGCACTGTGTTGTGTATTGAATGAATTTTCAGTCGCTAAAAGTGGTTTCTACTTTTATTGCCAGTAACATTATTATAATAAAACTTGCTGGGAATTAAGGACTTTTAGATTGTTGAATAATTTTATATACAATTTGTTTATTCATTGGATAAAAGTAGAAATGACTCAAGTCAATAGGTAGGCCTATATTTCAACGGTAACAATTGTTGAATTTGTTATCACTAGTCAGGCTACTGTAAAAAAATCAATTATAAAACAGAATTATAAGTGAATTGAAGAAGTTATAATGGAAATTATAAGTAAAGAACTCTAAGTGAAAAGTTAGTTATAATAATGTTAAGCAAAGATTAATAATATGTGTTTGTGTGTATCAGTGCCCGCGAGAGTGTGTATGTCTACGCTACGGACAAGGTAGTTTTATATTTTCTCTGTTTCGTAAGACAGTAAATTAACAATATTTATTGTTGTCATCGTGTGCCGGTACACGTCACCAGGATTGTTCCTCTTCATCAACGCTTCAGTTGCCTTCCCACAAAACGGAGTTTTTCAGTTTTATATCGATGTAACTTTTTAATATGCGGTTCTTATCTATTCTGGCAGTCTAATTAGGTAGTGTTCATTTTTTAAATAAAGTACAGCGTTTTGGACAACCGTGAGCTTAAACACTTGTTTTGATACAACTGTTTACTGTTGTATTGTTTTTTCAAGTTGTCATTAAACTTATAAATTGCAATCTTCATGTGTACTGTTACTTAACTTTACATTTTTAACGTAACACCGTTATAACACTATTCTGTAAGTTTCTAATGTAAAATCGGAAACAAAATTTCGTGGCTTAGTATGATTTGTTTTAAGTTACTTTGTGATATTCACTCGACAATTTTACCATTTTTTTTTAATTTATTTTATTTTTGCAATCTGTTTACAAAATAAACAATTGGCAAATTTGGTGACAATATATATGACATGTAGAGGGTGGTCCATTGATCACTCCTCCTTAAGCACTAATATTACATAAATCTAGCCGGAATGTCCACTTGTTTGTGGCGTTTGAATCTTCTTGTGTTGGTGCCTGCGTCTTCCATGAGCTTTTACGCTAGTTCGTTGGGGTGCGCTGCTAGTCTCTTACTGTAGTTAACAAAGAAACGTTTGATTTCATGACGGATAGAAGTCACTTGGAGGTCGTTCTCGATGACACTATTCGGTACGTACCAAGGAGCTTTGACCATAGCTCGGAGCACCACATTCTGGAATCGTTGTAAAATCTCGATATTTGAAGTACTCGCTGTCCCCCACAGCTGGTTGCCATATGTCCAGGTTGGCTTAAGTATGGCTTTGTAGATAAGGAGTTTGCTTTCCAGAGTTACAGGGGATCTCCTTCCGAGTAGCCAATACATTTGCCTGTACTGTAGTCTGAGCTGTTTGTTTCTGGTAATTATGTGCTTTCGCCAGGTAAGGCGGCGGTCCAGATATATACCGAGGTATTTTACATCTTCCTTTTGCGGTAGTTGGCAGTTATCGAGTGTTACTGGCGGGCAGCTGTCACGTGTCATAGTGAAGGTAACGTGTGATGATTTAGTTCCGTTCGCCTTTAACTGCCACTTCTTTAACCATTGATGGATTTCATTAAGGTTGATCTGTAGGTTACGTGAGGCGCAGGCAGCATCTGCGTGCGAGACCAGGATCGCCGTGTCGTCGGCGAAAGTTGCTGTCATAATATGATTTGAAGTTGGAAGGTCTGCGGTATATATTAGGTAGAGCACAGGACCCAGTATACTTCCTTATGGGACTCCAGAGTTGACTTGATGCAAGCTTGTAAATTCATCTTGATGTTTGACAAAGAAGTATCTGCTTTGGAGGTATGATCTGATTACAAGATAGTAATCGTGTGGAAGGAGTTTCTTCAATTTGTATAGTAGGCCGGTGTACCAAACCTTGTCAAAGGCCTGGCGTATGTCCAGGAAGGCTGCAGAGCACTATCGTTTACCTTTGAGATCGCTGCTTATTTTATTTACAATGCGATTGACCTGTTCTATGGTGACATTTTTTTTTCTAAAGCCAAATTGGAAATCAGGTATTGGCTCCCTCTCATGTAATATTGGTTGGAGTCTTTGAAGAAGAAGTTTTTCAAACACCTTTGATAAAAGAGGCAAAAACTTATGGGCCTATAGGATGTTATAGGATGCGTGCATTGGTTTACCGGGTTTGGGCAGCATTAAAATCTGCGCAACTTTCCACTGGTGCGGGAAATGGCCTAGGTCGCAGGATGGAATTGAAAATCTGCGTTATCGCTTTCAGACATTTTTTCGTTATCTTTTGTAGCACTTTGCCGGTAATCAGGTCATACCCTGGCGCTATATTGGGGTTGATTTCCCTATTGATGACTGCTTGCACCTCCTTTAATTTGAATTTACAAGCTGGTAACGACATCTGGAACGGGACATTTAGGAATGCAGCTCTCTCGTCATCGTGTTCAGGTTCATCAGAATGATATGGTTGAAACACCGTATCCAGATAGTCTGCAAATACGGCGGCTTTTTCTTTACCATCCCTGGCCCATTGTCCACTGACGTCCATAATTGGGGGTGTGGATTGTTGCGGTCGTTTAATACGTTTTGTGGCTTTCCAAAGCGAGTAATTATTAGCTTCTGAGGCTAAGAGGTTCTCCAGATATTCTTGAAGTCCTTGATTTTTCAAGTCGTCAAATAAGTTCTTCAAGTCCGTCGAGGCTTTACTTAATTTTTGTTTATTGGCCGCTGTTCTGTTCATCCGCCATTGTTTCCTGAGCATGCGTTTATAAGCAATTGTTTCCCTAACTATTACTTGGCATGATTCGTTGATTTGCGTCATGTTGCGGTCAGGTGTGCTGCGGTCCACGCAGCTGTTTGTATGGATTTTGTGATGGTTTCGACCGCGTATTCTATGTGAGTGTCTGTTTTGAATGGGATGTTCAAAGTTATTAAATCGTCTAGATGGCGTCTGAACAAGTCCCAGTCAGTTAGGCTGCTATATAAGGTTGGCTGTTTTTGTGTTCTAACAATTTGGGAGTGAACTGTAACTATCACAGGGGAGTGATCGGAGGATAGGTCCAGGCTTGTCTGTGTCCGGATTTGACTAATGTTGAGACCTTTGGTGATACAGAAATCGAGGATGTCCTGTAAACGGTTTCTATCTGTAGGCCAGTAAGCTCCCGTGATGAAATATAACTAAGATTATGAGCTTGAATGGTTGCCAGGAATGCAGTGCCCTTGCCACTTGACCTCCATCTGGTGTGATTAGCGTTATAAATCCCGCCAGCGATGAACCTATTGCCAAGTATCAAGAAGAAGTCTTCGAAGTGCTGTTGCTGGTTATTGTGCTTCGGCGGGCAATAAATGGCGCAGAGTGTTAGTGGTCCAGTACTGATGTCAACCACGATGCTTGTAGGTGTTCGGTCACATATTTCTCGGTTTCGTAATGTTTTACAATATTTTTAACTATGAGTGCGGTGCCCCCGCCAGCTTTACCATCAGGGTGGTTGGTATTGTAGATGTTGTGCCTCGGAATTTTTATGAAACTTTTTTTTCTGTTAAGTGCGTTTCGGAGATAAGCATGATGTCGATGTTATGGATTTGGAGAAACGTCTTGCACGTGCTGACACAGGCCATTGGCATTCCATACGTCTAGTTTCAAGACCTGTGCCATTAGCGTATCTTACTAACCAGGGTTGTTATAAGGTCTATCATCTTACCCATACGTTCCATAAAGTTTTCCATCATTTTTCTATTTTTATGCGGATGTCCGTTTGTTGTGATGATGTGATATGACTCGGTTGTTGTGCGTTGGAATAGGATTGGTATTGTTGTGAGTTCCGGTTAGCTATCTGCGCATAAGATACACCTGGTTGAAGTGGTTGCAGGTGTAGCGGTCTTCTAGGTGTTTGGAGAATATCCTGGTTTCCCTGTTGAGTTAACGGTGGTCGTGAGTAATGCCTCTGATGGAGTTGTTGATATATTAAACAACCCCTGTAGTTAGCAGGGTGGTTTTCTTTGCAATTTACACATTTCATGTCATTGGTTCTTTCAGTCCCAGAGCAGTATTTTGTAAAGTGATTACCCAGGCATTTGACGCAGCGGGAATTTCTTGTACAGACGTTTTTCGTGTGTCCATATCGTTGACATCGCATGCATTGGGGTAACTCTTGTTTAACATGCGGAGGTTCAAACGTAAAAATTAAATTCAGTAGTTTACGTTGTTACAAACCAACTGCGATTATTCTTCTTGTGTGTATTGTTTTATTTAGTTATGTTTAAATTCTTCAATCCCGCGTTGGATTCGTCACGTTGTAATATAACCTTGTGATGATCTTAAAAATGTTTAATTTGTGCTTAATTATGTTTAAGGTTTGTTCGAAGTAGAGCTGGAAATGTTTGTTTAAAAAGGACTGTTAAAACTCTCTTGAAGCACTGGGTATATTTACTGTTTCACTTACCAATGGTGAAGGTTGTCAGTCTTCCAAAATAGGCCCTGTAATACACTGAAAAGTCACAACACAGTTTATGATATGTCATCGGTTTAATAGTGTATGCACAGTAAACAATCTGATTCTGTATATTCGATACTGCTTTAAAATTCGAATATTGGCCGCTCTAAGGTCGGGCTGCCACTTTGAAAATAATTGCTCTGTAAATAAATTTTTCTTTCGCCTACTTTGAAATAAAGAAACTGATCCAAGGTAAGAAAATTATTATTTTATTGACAATAAGTTAATTTGAAGTTATTATCCTTTCAAACAATTAATGATCATCAAAAACGATTGAAATAGGTACTGAGAATCTTACTGCTCAGGGCTGGTAATACTGATTATCATATATCGTATAACTGTTAATCTAATTTGGTTTACAATTACCAAAATTCGTGTGTTCTTTTAGTGAACATGATACAAGGTACAAAAATGCTGAAATATAACAATATTACTTAATAGAGAGTATTCAAAATTCAAGAAAACAAGTTTAATTACGATATTGGAAACTATCGTATTATGGTACCACTGGTATCAAATTATCAGTTAAATAGTTATGTGTCTGACACGGTTACAAATGTTGTGTGTCAAAATAATGTTATTTGGATTAGTATTAATAATGAAAAGCATTATAATGAATTCAAGAATTCTTATTAACTGAGTATATTCAAGCGATTATAGAGTTAAAACATGGTTAAGTATGGTTAATCAACGTTCGTACCATATAGGTTAGACTACCTATTATTCAAAGTGATTTAATAAAATATTCATTTTGCTTGCATTTAAACTCTTAAAACTATACATAATATTTATTACTGACAAGTATTTGCTCTACTGACTGTTCTCTGTTAATTTTCAACAAATGATCTGTTTTCGTATTAATAGTAGTCAAGTTAGCACCTATATTCTGCATTGTTTACATTGATATTCATTGTAATGTTATCTTTATTCATCATTTCCTTCTAAAAATTAATAATGTTTTATTTAAATTAAAACGATTGAGAACTTTTATTCAATACTGGTTAATTAACTTTTTATAAACTAGTTTAACCATGTATGGCTGTACTTGGTTAAAGTAGTACAAACGAGAAAACTTTGTTGGTAAACATTAAATTTGATTAAAAAAATTGTTAATAATAATAAGTACTCCCTTAGTTTCCCACTCATCATCGCCTTTATTATACACTGGCGATAGTTATTAATTTATCACGTCACTCGTTGCACTTTCACACGTAATGGTTATGCACTCTGGTTAGGTTAGAATACTTGTTTATACTGGGGGGAACGCGCACTAATTTAAAAATCTGGTCACCGACTCACATACGTTCTGTCTGCTCTGATGGTCCAAGAACAATTAATGCTTTCTTCCGAAGCTGCTGTCGGCGTCTCCCGAAATCAGCTCTTCCTATTGGTTGAGAAATTGATAATCTCGACACCATATGCCTTAATAAAGTTAAAAATTTAATTTCTTAGCATCAGTCTTTGGTTTCGAGAGTATGCTATGACGCGTTCAATCCTTTTCGGAATTGACAGAAAATCTTCAATTGTTCATATCTTTCTTAATATTTTACTAATTAAGACGTGAATGGTATCATTGTCTTGCGGACGCTTGGCTCATTATTTAGAGTTCAAACAAGCTATAAATCCGTTCAAAATTAACCTATGTCACTTTTGATAATTCACGTTTCCTGGTTCTTAATCACAATTAAGTCTTTTCCACCTTATTATGCTATAGTATTATTATAATGCTTATTCCAAACTGTTTAGAGTCCATTTCTCTTTATAATTATTTATAGATATTAAAATATTTACACTTTTGTCAAATGCTCTTTGGGCGTATAAACCCTAAATGTCCTTGCATTTGTATCTCTTATTTCTAGTACATTTTTTCATATTAACACATTTCTTAGGTGTTTAGTTTGTACCTCAACTATTTTTACACCTTTAGTGCAGCTTTGTTTCCACTTATTGCTTTTCATATACTTATATTAGATGGCTTTAACATACCATGTCATCATTTTGTTATTTTTATATACATAGTTTATCATTAATTGTACTTAATGGATGTGTTTTAATCCATTAGAGTGTACATAGACCTTGTACATAGTTTGTCTATAGTGTATAACACTTTTTTGTTGTGTCCAACATTCATTAAATTACAGTAAGATGGCTTTTTACATCTAGCCTCCTGTGTCATGTATACTTGTTTATTATTGTTTACATATATACTTGTGTATTTAGTGCTTGTTAAAGGTTCTCATAGAGGAATTGAATACTCTAGTTGCTACTTTCAACCTACTTTCCTTTCTTTTATCAAGTTTAAGTGAGTAATTAGTCTAATTTTGATGGTCATCTTGTGGTTTGTTAATCTGGCTATTGTTTGTTTAAATAATATAGATTATATAGATGTATTTCTTTATTCATATTGGGTTCATCAGGTTACTCATTTACCCTATTTTGGTTGTTGATTTGAACAGTTACTTATAATTGCAATTTTCTAATTATTACTTGTGGTTTTATGTTGTAGATCCTGCTCAGTTGAGGTTATGTGTCTCTTACTGATTTGACAACAATACACATCCTAATCTGTTCATCATTCTGCTTAATTATTATAACTTTGTTATGAAAATGTTATTACTATTGTATATTACAATATTCTCACTAATTTATACACATTTTACACTATTTGTTCATACATTATTACATAATTCTTACTTGTTATAATTGTACATGTTATGTGCCTATATTTTGGCTTGGGTAACTTGTCTTGTCTCTCTGTAGCAGATTGTCTAATTTACAATACATTAATTATTACATTAAATATTGGTTTTTTACTTTCTACTCTTTTGATACTTAAACACATATATTACTAAGGATTTTGTATTCAGTTTCAGTTGTTATTGAGCAATTATTTCTCCCTTTATTCTCAGTATATTTGTGGTCTTACTATGTTTGTATTTTGTCATAATCTTGGTTCATAAAACATACACTAAATATTTGTGTCGTTTATTTGGGGTTCACTATTTTTACTTGTTCACACTTTTTATCTTCCTTTTACATAAACATTACACTTTTATTGTCTGTGGTGTTTATTTGGGGTTGTGTTATTTTACTATGAATCGATGCACTCATATAAGACACTCACTATCATTGTTTGTGGCTACTTATTAAGTTGTCAACACTTCATTCTCGGTTATCCCTTCTTTATTATATTCTTCCTTGTTGGAGGGTATTATAATCCACTAGTCCGGCATTCCTCACACATGCCTTATTATCTTCCTGGTCGTATTGCATTCCTTACACTGGGAGTGTTATTGTCTTGTCCATGTTAAATATTCTTCATTATTTATTATACATTCCTCTTCTTCTTCACAATATGCACATCTCCTCTTCTAGTGTTCAGGTTTCTTCTTCTTCATATATATATGGTTCTTCACTTATAGGGTATTTGTTGTTTCCTCACTTGTATGATCTATTCGTCGTATTGATATTGTGTGTTGTTCCCTCACTTGTATGATCTATTCGTCGTATTCATATTATGTGTTGTTCCCTCACTTGTATGATCTATTCGTCGTATACATATTGTGTTGTTCCCTCACTTGTATGATCTATTGGGCCTTTGTTGCTAACGTATTTGTTTGGATTTTTATATACTCTCCTCTTCTTATCACATTGATGCTGCTTTCATTATAGTTCTTCCTTCTCCTGCGTTGGTTTGCTTCGACATTACTTGTATGTGGATACACACTTGGCTTTAATACTTTAGGTATTTTTTCTCATTTTGGCTCAGACATGTTCGTGGTATATTCTTATTCAATGTATTAGATATTATTAATATGTAACTACAATTTTGTTACGTTACAACGTACATTATATTATTATTATTTTTTTTTTACGAAAGTAACAGGTAATATTCAAGTTAAGACCATGAGATGAATGCTAGCCATCGACGACTGTTGAGTCGAATGATATTTCATTGACATTGACTGATAAATCTTAGCTGTTAGGTTCCGGTAAGTATCGCTGCCCAATTTGGGTTTCTGAAATATATATAGTTAAATAGCTATTAAAAGCCACCGTTCTGTTGTTCATTGTCAGCTGGGTTGAATCCTAACTGGATCAAGTCCTTAAAAAACTTGTTTTTTAAGGACACGAAGAGAATCGAAAGATTTTTTCATATGGAATGATAATAGAAAAATTAGAATGCGAATGAGACTGTATATTTACATAATTGAAAGACTCTTGATGAAAAAAGCTTTGAAAACACATCAACATAAACGATTTTGTAGAATATTTGTTTTGATTACCGTTAAAGGACAATGAGGTTAATGGTTACGTTAACAAAGTAGCGCTGAAATCGGTTTCATATTTTGTAATCGTAGTCAAATAATATACACACCTTCTAGTAAGATTACTTCTCAGCATGCTTTCAACGGTAAAAAGGATTACGTTTAACTGTTTAATTAAATAAAAACAAACAAGGATGTTTGTCCTTACGTAATGGACAACTGACGAAACGGGACATTTCTGTACAAATTTACATTTTCCAATAGGTATACAGACACTTTCAGTACCACGTTTTAAGATATGACTGCCTCCAGTAATGTCGCATTCTGTAAACTACAAAGGAAATTATTTACATTATAATAATTACATTGCAAGGAAATTATTTTTAATTATTTGTAAAAAGGGTACATTTATATTTAGACAGACTTGAAGGTAGCTTTAGTCTGTCAGTCGTCTACACTTGCGTATCGAAATATACTTGCAGGGAATAGAAAACGGAATTTCAACGACAGACAAAGAATACAAAACGGCATCATATTTGCTCCTCTACCGAAACATGATGAAATTGTCTGTTTGATTCCAAGAAAAGTTACAGTCAGGCACTTCAAGAACAGCCAATTAAGTAGAAACCCCCTTCAGTCGTTAAAATCGTCTACAGAAATACTTAAATGTGTACTCTCTTACAAGAATTTTTGTATGTAAATATTTAGTACTAAAGTTTCCTGCATTACCTGACTCTTCTGCTGCCTATTACATTTTATTACACTTTTTATTTTAGTTTAAAATAAGTTGATATTGCTCATTATACACGTGTTTTAAATGTTTTCTTCGTTTTTATAAAAGAGCAGAT
This sequence comes from Magicicada septendecula, assembly GCA_034769895.1. Taxonomy (NCBI): domain Eukaryota; kingdom Metazoa; phylum Arthropoda; class Insecta; order Hemiptera; family Cicadidae; genus Magicicada; species Magicicada septendecula. Next base: position 108,467,385 of record CM068370.1, read on the forward strand.
CGCTGCGTTATTGCCTGTTACTTTTATATGCGCTACATAAGAGTTCTTTCGCCCTTAAATTTCTATTATTTGCTTTAGATAAAATTTGTAGAAGAAACTTTACAATATAAATGGTAAGGCGGTTTCTAAAAAATTTAAAGATGTTTCTAAACTACTAAACATAATATTTTGTAAGCTTTCATGGCTGTAATAGTCAAGAATATTTGGAATAATTTTTAGCAAAATTTTAGATTTTGTCAGATAAAAGCTTTAATATATCGTATTTAGAAATATTTAAAAAAATTTTTTTATATTTTTGTTTTACAAACGTGATAAAATTTACGTAAAAGAAGGAAAATAATTGGTAGAAATAGATTCTTGCAAACAGGGAATATTTTTATTTAGAGACCTAAGTAGAACCCGGCTAAGACTGAAAAGTGTGCGGGTACTTACAATAAAGTGTATTACCGAGGCAACTGTGACATTCAATGTGTTAAGTAGCTGGCAATAGGAATCAAATAAATAGAAGAAATCAATTAACATTTACTATCTATTTTAAGAAATGAATATTACCTTACACAGTAGTGTAAAAGACTAGTTAATAATTACCTCTCTGCAAAAAAAAAAGTATACTTACTTTAAAACTTGAGCATTGTAACTTGACGTACACATTCTCAAATGGAATTTGTTATAAACGGAAAGCTTCGCATTTTAGCCCAGGATGTAGCTCAGAAGACATTTCCTTAAAAAAAATAAAACAAACTCCTTCCACAGTTTAAATATAAATTTTGACTAATTGAAATAAATATATTTAACTTATTTGTCGACAGCTATATGGAGACATTCGTAATTCTGAAAACCACTAGCTAGACTGATCAAATGGAAAGGTGTTTGCAGATATTACGGTAACCCGTAGCGGTCTTGGAAGAGCAATAATTAACGTGATTTCAAGTTACCTCTGTCTTCATGTTACATGAATAATGAAAAGCAGTTTACTTAATTTGAGTTGCCCGTTTCATGTAAGGACGAATATTCTGATAATCGGTAACCTCAGGTTATGATATAATAGTATTAATACCGCATTTGTTAAATAAAGTGTACCTAGGTGTACACTATATTGCCTCTAGTCAGTTCTACTTCACTAATTTAAAAATTAATAGCATTAGTCATTGTAAACAATAAGCTCAGGGTAACGTGTGCTGTATTGTATAAATCAATGTCAGATTAAATCGCAACATAAGAGACAATGTATGCTTTATACTCTGGGCGTAAATATATTCTCTTGTTCATTCTTGCAATTAACTGATATAATATAGTAATTTATACAAATAACACAGCAATAAAATATATAAATATTAATACTATGATTTTTATAATAAGAATTTTGATAGTTACGAAAAAAGTGTTTATTATTTCAATTTACGTATTAATACAATGCATAGATTTTTTAATATAATTTGACTCTATGAAGTAAAATTTCTTTAAATTATGAAACCAAATAAAACTGGTAGGTGTAAATGAGGTGAAGAGATTAAAGTCTGGTTATTTTTAGAGACAGACAGACAGAGATAAATAGACTGGCTGACAGATCCTTGTTACTCTAAGCGTATAGAGAAAACATCCTATCCGACTTGATGTACATAAATGGGTAACTTAGTATTCAGATATCTGCACCATCACAGAGATGTACAGGAATCCGATAATACGTATGTCAAGCCATGAATCTACATTGTAAGATGTCTCCGGTTGTTAGTGTACACATTGTAGCTACAATATTACATTGTATGGTGTCTCCGGTTGTTAGTGTACGCTTTGTAGCTACATTATTACATTGTATGGTGTCTCCGGTTGTTAGTGTACACGTTGCAGTTACAGTATTACATTGTAAATGTCTCCAGTTGCCAGTGTACACATTGCAGCTACAGTATTACATTGTAAGATGTCTCCGGTTGTCAGTGTACACATTGTAGCTACAGTACTACATTGTATGAAGCCTCTGGTTGTTAGTGTACACATTGTAGCTACAGTATTAACTTGTATGATGTCTCCGGTTGATAGTGTACACATTGTATCTACAGTATTACATTGTATGATGACTCCGGTTGTTAGTGTACACATTGTATCTACAGCATTACATTGTATGATGTCTCCGGTTGTTAGTGTACACTTTGTAGCTCCAGTATTAACTTGTATGATGTCTCCGGTTGATAGTGTACACATTGTATCTACAGCATTACATTGTATGATGTCTCCGGTTGTTAGTGTACACATTGTAGCTACAGTATTACATTGTATGAAGTCTCCGGTTGTTAGTGCACACTCTGTAGCTACAGTATTAACTTGTATGATGTCTCCGGTTGATAGTGTACACTTTGTATCTACAGTATTACATTGTATGATGTCTCCGGTTGATAGTGTACACATTGTAGCTACAGTATTACATTCTATGAAGTCTCCGGTTGTTAGTGTACACTTTGTAGCTACAGTATTAACTTGTATGATGTCTCCGGTTGATAGTGTACACATTGTATCTACAGCATTACATTGTATGATGTCTCCGGTTGTTAGTGTACACATTGTAGCTACAGTATTACATTGTATGAAGTCTCCGGTTGTTAGTGTATACTTTGTAGCTACAGTATTAACTTGTATGATGTCTCCGGTTGATAGTGTACACATTGTATCTACGGTATTACATTGTATGATGTCTCCGGTTGTTAGTGTACACATTGTAGCTACAGTATTACATTCTATGAAGTCTCCGGTTGTTAGTGTACACTTTGTAGCTACAGTATTAACTTGTATGATGTCTCCGGTTGATAGTGTACACATTGTATCTACAGCATTACATTGTATGATGTCTCCGGTTGTTAGTGTACACATTGTAGCTACAGTATTACATTGTATGAAGTCTCCGGTTGTTAGTGCACACTCTGTAGCTACAGTATTAACTTGTATGATGTCTCCGGTTGATAGTGTACACTTTGTATCTACAGTATTACATTGTATGATGCCTCCGGTTGATAGTGTACACATTGTATCTACAGTATTACATTGTATGATGTCTCCGGTTGTTAGTGTACACATTGTAGCTACAGTATTACATTCTATGAAGTCTCCGGTTGTTAGTGTACACTTTGTAGCTACAGTATTAACTTGTATGATGTCTCCGGTTGATAGTGTACACATTGTATCTACAGCATTACATTGTATGATGTCTCCGGTTGTTAGTGTACACATTGTAGCTACAGTATTACATTGTATGAAGTCTCCGGTTGTTAGTGTATACTTTGTAGCTACAGTATTAACTTGTATGATGTCTCCGGTTGATAGTGTACACATTGTATCTACAGTATTACATTGTATGATGTCTCCGGTTGTTAGTGTACACATTGTAGCTACAGTATTACATAGTATTAAGTCTCCGGTTGTTAGTGTACACTTTGTAGCTACAGTATTAACTTGTATGATGTCTCCGGTTGATAGTGTACACATTGTATCTACAGTATTACATTGTATGATATCTCCTGTTGTTAGTGTACACATTGCCGCTACAGTATCAGGTTGAATGATGTGTCCGGTTGTTAGTGTACACATTGTAGCTACAGTATTAGCTTGTATGATGTCTCCGGTTGATAGTGTACATATTGTATCTACAGTATTACATTGTATGATGCCTCCGGTTGTTAGTGTACACATTGCAGCTACTGTATTAACTTGTATGATGTCTCCGGTTGATAGTGTACACATTATATCTACAGTATTACATTGTATGATGTCTCCGGTTGTTAGTGTACACATTGTAGCTACAGTATTACATTGTATGATGTATCCTGTTGTTAGTGTACACATTGTAGCTACAGTATTAGGTTGAATAATGTCTCCGGTTGTTAGTGTACACATTGTAGCTAAAGTATTACATTGTGTGATGTCTCCGGTTGTCAGTGTACACATTGTAGCTACAGTAATACATTGTATGAAGTCGCCGGTTGTCAGTGTACACAGTTTAGCTACAGTATTAGGTTGAATGATGTCTGCGGTTGTTAGTGTACACATTGTAGCTAAAGTATTACATTGTATGATGTCTCCGGTTGTCAGTGTACACATTGTAGCTACAGTATTTCACTGTATGATGTCTCCGGTTGTCAGTGTACACATTGTATCTACAGTATTACATTGTATGAAGTCTCCGGTTGTCAGTGTACACATTGTAGCTACAGTAATACATTGTATGAAGTCTCCGGTTGTCAGTGTACACAGTTTAGCTACAGTATTACATTGTATGAAGTCCCCGGTTGTCTGTGTACACATTGTAGCTACAGTATTACATTGTATGAAGTCTCCGGTTGTCAGTGTACACATTTTATCTACAGTATTACATTGTATGATTTCTCCGGTTGTCAGTGCACACATTGTAGCTACAGTATTACATTGTATGATGTCTCCGGTTGCCAGTGTACACATTGTAGCTACAGTATTACATTGTATGATGTATCCTGTTGTTAGTGTACACATTGTAGCTACAGTATTACGTTGAATGATGTCTACGGTTGTTAGTGTACACATTGTAGCTAAAGTATTACGTTGTATGATGTCTCCGGTTGTTAGTGTACACATTGCAGCTACAGTATTACATTGTATGATGTCTCCGGTTGTCAGTGTACGCATTGTAGCTACAGTATTACATTGTATGAAGTCTCCGGTTGTCAGTGTACACATTTTAGCTACAGTATTACATTGTATGATGTCTCCGGTTGTCAGTGTACGCATTGTATCTACCGTATTACATTGTGTGAAGTCTCCGGTTGTCAGTGTACGCATTGTATCTACCGTATTACATTGTATGATGTCTCCGGTTGTTAGTGTACACATTGTATCTACCGTATTACATTGTATGATGTCTCCGGTTGCCAGTGTACACATTGTATCTACAGTATTACATTGTATGAAGTCTCCGGTTGCCAGTGTACACACTGTAGCTACAGTATTACATTGTATGAAGTCTCCGGTTGTCAGTGTACACACTGTAGCTACAGTATTACATTGTATGAAGTCTCCGGTTGTCAGTGTACACACTTTAGCTACAGTATTTCATTGTATGAAGTCTCCGGGTGCCAGTGTACACATTGTAGCTAAAGTATTACATTGTATGAAGTCTCCGGTTGTCAGTGTACACATTGTAGGTACAGTATTACATTGTATGAAGTCTCCGGTTGTCAGTGTACATATTGTAGCTACAATATTACATTGTATGAAGTCTCCGGTTGTCAGTGTACACATTGTAGCTACAGTATTACATTGTATGAAGTCTCCGGTTGTCAGTGTACACATTGTAGCTACAGTATTACATTATATGAAGTCTCCGGTTGCCAGTGTGCACATTGTAGCTACAGTATTACATTGTATGATGTCTCCGGTTGTCAGTGTACGCATTGTAGCTACATTATTACATTGTATGAAGTCCCCGGTTGTTAGTGTACACATTGTAGCTACAGTATTACATTTGCAAGGCTTCCAACAAATTACGTATACGTTTGCAACACTGCCTTTAAAAGTGTTTTCTTTATAATGTCCAACAAAAAATTTTTGTTTATAACGTAAATAACAGACGAATGCGTTACATACATGTGACTCTTATAGAGATACCTGTACCTTATTGTTACTGTGCGATCTTAGGACATTCGCGTATATTATGACGCAGCAGAGAAATCGATAGTCATAATTTCTCTTAATTCATCTACAAAATCATCACACTCTTCATATACTTATTTGCCTGCGTTATCCTTTATGTGCTTACACAACACAAAATAACATAAAATAATTTCATAAATAGACATACTGTAAGATAGTTGACTACTTATAATAGTTAAAAAGTTTATTACAGTAATCTAATCTCTGGCAAATTTTGCAGAAATGCTCAACTAAAATCCAGTAACTCCTTTTATTATTACACTTAAAATTAATATATTATTAAAATTATAAAAATCTAAATAATTCAGTTCATCTCTTTTCATCTGTATAAGAAAGTTAAATACCTACATTGGGCACCGTTGGATTAAAATTAAATTCCACAGGCAGAAATTGACTGGAAACGAAGGAATTTGCATATGTACGTGCTCGCAGTCCGTCCTTTGTGAAGGCTCTAGCAAAGAGGCTGCTGTAGATGAGATCACTTTGTTATTAAACAAGTTTTTTTATTCCCCAATAAAATATATTGCGAAACTATTTTCTTTGTAATTAAAAGAAATCTAAATGAGTTATGTAATAGGTATAGTTTATTTACCATTCTTGGAAGATGAGTGTATAAATAATTTCTCATTAAATTTAATAAAATTTATGTATATAGCAATTTTTCTTTTTATATAATTATTTGTCACATTTTGCATAACATTTCTAAATGCTACATATAAAAATTTAATAAACACAATAAAATTGATTTATTTTATATTAAACAAAACTACATCTGAATGAATGCAATGTAATTATAGATGGTAATTTCTCTTGTGAACTTACTTTGTTGTATTCCCTCATACGACGTTTCGGTGTGTCGTTCTCCTTCTTCAGTGAGGTTTGTATACTGAATGTGCCAAGTTGTCGGTAATTTGTAATGGTTTTTAGTTAACAGGATGTGTGTGGGTGTGGAGGTGAAAGGGGATTGGCGCGGGATTTTGAATTGTTGTATGTGTTGTTAATTACTGTGTCGAATAGTGTGTTTGATTTAAATTGTAAATGGCCAGTGAGTATGTTTTTGGTTGTGTTTTGTTGTGTTGTGTTTTGGTGTGTTCAGAAAATCTGGAGGAAAAAGATCTTCCTGTCTGGCCTATGTAGAACTTAGGGCAATCGCACTAACCAATAATAACATATGCAACAAAGTAAGGTCACAAGAGAAAGTAACATCAATAGTAATAATTATAAAGTGCTGTGAACAAAGTAGTGATGAACTTTCAAAATAGTATGGATGCAATGTTGTAAGCCTTCCCATAGTTTTTCTAATAGTTTGTATAGTTCTGCTACTTCGGAAACCAATTGGTATACGTTTGTACCATTGATTATACTTTCATGTTCATTTTATGTTATTTTTACTTGTGTATTTTTTAATAGTGTTCGTCACATATTTACTGTGAAAGGTTTCAATAACGTTTAAGATGTGTTATGCTAAAGAAAAAAAGTGTAGACTAAAAACGTCTAATAAAATAACTAAAATAGAGTAGAAACGGTGGGTATCTTATAAAGTAGGTAATTAGCAACATACTTAATTTCACTTTTGTAGAAAGCATTTTTTTCAAGCAAAGTCCGTACATATAACTATATAGAGCATTAAAAACAGCTTTTATTACCGAATTCGACTCTACTACGTTTAGAAAAAACTATGACATTTACATTTTACATTGTAAATAAATTTGTACTTATACTATAAATCCTAAAATATATGTACTCAATCATGTTTATGTTTATGTGCAAAACTACCTACCATGATTAACTAGGTAACAGACCTTCTTCATATACTCTATACGTTAATATTTGTAGTTATTATTCGATAAATAAATTACACACATTATGTATCTTTACTAAAAAAATATTTTATAAATGTTTTTGCTCAATGAAATTGATGTAGAAATGAGTAAATAAAAAAGATCAAAATGATATAAAACAACTACTTTAGACAGAAATATTTTTCTGTAGTAGTTGCATAACTTCGTGTAGAATAATCAAACGTTTTTAAAATTAGTTTGTGTCTGATAAAAGGATTTATTAATGTTCTTACACATACTTTGTTGTATACAAGTTCAAAAAACAGAGAACAAATGTTTTCATGTGTGAGACGGTTATTTTGGAAAATATTTTTATTAAACAACGACACTCACTATCTTCATTGTTAATTTTACTTGTTCCGTTTGATAAAATTATAAGCTTAGTGGTAGAACGGATTGGGAAGATTCAGTGGTGCACGGTTGCTATAATACTTGATGCATTACTTAATACCTAAACCATGAAATTAGTGTAAAATTTACACTGTTTTAGGTTAACCAGAAACTTCGAGACGAAAGGAGGACCAGAGAAATACTGGACGTTTACAAAGACATCTTCAGTCGACGATAAATGCAGGGTTTATTCACACAAGAAAAAACCATTAATTAATCTCTTCTAGTATTAAAATATGCAAGGCATGACTATAAGTACACAAGCGACCAAAAGTCGGTGGTCACAAATAAAATAAAATCCAAATCGTGAAATACATACCCTATGGCAATTAAAAATTTTGAAAATTTTTCAATAATTTTGTAGGGATTTGCGTAATGGATAAGAACTATTCCTCAACTGCCTTTGTGCTAACTTAAATTTAATTGCATTACATCTTTATTAAGATTCATAAAACAATTTTTAAACATCTACCATTCTTATCACACCTTTAGCTTAATTTTAATGATAATTTTAATCCTTTAATCATAAAAACATTATTAAAATTAAATAGGAAATAAAACTAAGATAAATAAAAATACCAAGGCTTTCTGAAAAGCCAGATTTTGTTAACGTGGAACGTTATTACATTTTCATAGTAAGCCAGGTTAATGAGTTTCGACTTGAGATAATTTCAATTAAAATAATTCCGAAAATTTCAATTCAGTATAACACATAGTAGTATTACATTACGTAAGAACAACAATAAAAATGTTTAACAAAAAATAAATAATCATTTCATTAAACGAAAATAAATTTTTGTCATTAATATGTACATCAAATTAAACATGTTATCAAGCTCAGGCCTGTTATTAAATTATACGCTAATATATATTGCTGAAAAAAACTCATAAAAAATTTGTATAACATTAAAAATTTATAATCAAACGTATTTATAATTATTGCATATATGTGTGTGCTGTAAGTGCACTAGCGCACGTGTGTGCTTAAATGTGCAGTAGGAAATTAACGAAAATTGTAATAAATATGTTTAATTAGTATGAACTTGTCATTTGGAAATACTGCCTCTCATCGCTTTTCAAGAGGAACAATCAGTGATTGATATGTACTGTTCTACTCTTAGTTTACGAACTTTTACTTAAATTGACAATTCTCTCGCCTACTTGCCTCTCCTTAGAAAGGGAAAACCCAATGACTATACTAATAACATGTAAAGAGAATTCAGCGTAGATGCTGGATTGGCGTGTACATTGTTGAAATCATTGTCAGTGGTGACATAACACAAGGAAAATAACCCGTAGACCTTAATAAGCTGAGAGTTTGCGACATGAAAATATGTCTTTCATTAGAGGACAATAATTATTACTCCAAATGCTAATCAATTATTTAAAAATATATTTAAATTTTAAAGCTTCAGTACACTAAATTTTATTAATATCAACTTTAATATACATTTATTAATGTCACTTATGGAGGGATGAATTTAAAGGAGGTAAAATGTAATAAGCTACATTACGTTAAAAGCACGCTTGTCAAGTGCCGTGTAAAAAGAATGTAGGTTATTACTAAAGACAAGGTAAAGGAAAGCAGTATTCTAGACCAATAGTTTTTATAATTTAAATAACAAGAGAAATTGTTTTACGAACGAAACAAGTGGACTTCTCTAATAGACAATTGTTTCTAAATCTATGAAAATTTACTTGCCCTAAAGCATAAATTTGTTTCATTATCCGCTACTGAATTAATTCCATTATTTAGTTTGACTAGTCACATTATATATGATACATATATGTGTAAACATAAAGTAACTAACCACATAATCTGGTAATTCTTATTAGCAAGTGTGTTATAAACACACAAAAATATTTCAATTTTTGTTATAGAAAAAAATATCACAGAAGAACGTACAGAAATATTTTTAAAGAATCTTTATTTAATGTTTAACATATAATTGTGTGGTATAAAAATTGTATTTGTCATAAAAAATAGAAAAATTAGCGAATAAAAAGGAATAAACAGGTATTGTTGTTTACATAAAAGCAAATGTTTCGAATTATAAGGAGTTATTTATGGCTCTTAGAGGAAAGTGCGTAGTCAAAAAAACTAAACCTGCCATTCATTAGGTTTCAAATTCCCCTTTAATAATTATTAATTTACAATTATATTTAGTGATTTTAACTACAAATTCTTACCTAAACTCATTCATACGTTAAAGTTTATAGAATTAACAAAGAACAGCTAAATAAAATATTAAGATAGCAAATTGTAGCCTGTCCAATGTACAAGATGAAAAGGAATGCGGCTGGATGAGAGAGACTACTATTCAGAGACTTTGAAAGCGGGAAACAGGTTTTTCTTGATATTAGAACTGGACAAGTAAAAGAAGGTAAATTATGAGTGAAGCATGAGTAATATAAATGAATGTATTGTTACAATGCAAAACTAACACGTTGTAGCCAGTACAATTATATAACAATCTGATTAGTCCTGCGAAATATTACTTCCAGTAAGTACTCAGTACGTCAATAAATATAGTCATTGTATTATTTATATAGAATAAACGCGTATTCATTGGCTAGACTAACGATATATCAGATTTGTTTAGTTTGTGTTTAATTTTAAATTAAAGGGATTTATTAATAACTGGTATATTAAAACGTTAAATTGATTGTAGCGTCTATATGTTGGGTAAACCCAAACAGGTGTATTTATTCCATACATTAAAATTGTATTACTAACTGATTTTACAGTGAAACGTGTTGTAATGAACAGGTTACCTGTTGTAACAAATGAGGTCACGTTTAATGAAGGATGCAACTGTGTAAAATGTAGAACCTTAACGGGAAACAGTTCGTAATAGAGTGGAAGGAGAAATGGGAACTGTAGAAATTACAAAATGGAATACTTAATATATAATTCAAGCCTTAGTATTTTAATGTTCTGATAAACTTTTGGAATCTCATTCGTTATGAAATTTCATGAAATTCGTTATGAAAGGTCATTGCTAACTTTGAAAATTTAATTTCTGAAAATTTTTTATAGTTTATATTAGTTACTCTTACTTAACTCCGTTGTTTTAAATCCATTGCCGCGTAATTAGAACAATTTATTTAAGTATTTGTTACTTTCTAAGTAGTAATTAACAAAATATATTCTTTATTTACAAATTAAATCTCACATTACGTACTTCTTATTTTTAATCATCGCTGAAATTAGAATCGAAAGATTAATATTAACTACATACCGATGAAATATGATAAAACATTTTTTATTCTGTACGGTTTACTAATAGAGTAATAATTAAGTCAAGAGTCAAGTGTGTTCCGGAGCCATGTAGTGAAACGTATATGATGCTTGCATGTTATAGACGTTGTCAATTAATAAAGATATAATAATGAATTATTATTAAATTTATTAATGAAACTTTCAGGAAAATTGTAAAAACAGGATGTAAAAATGTACCCAGGCTATTATGTGAGATAAATAAACGTGTACAAGGAAATTATGGTACTAGAGAGAGGAGATGCGGGACAAGTTGGAGGAAAGAATTTCACTGGGAAATAACTGAAACGTTATGATAATATACTTCAGCGCGGAAGTGAAAGAACAGAAACGACAGCAAGTATTGCTGGTGGTAGCAGGAGGACGTTAAAGAGGAAAATTAATTGTAAAGGTGAAGACGAAAGACAAACAGGAACCTTTGAAGAAGCACGAGCATGCGGAATTGGGTCAATTTTGAGCTACATAAATAAGTTATTAGAATATCGGAAAGAGACGATTCGATGTAATAAAAGAATATCAGTTGTCACTCAACAAGTCAAAAAGTAATATTAAAGTCAAAAATTTCAAATATATATCTAATATCATTATATATTATAGTAATACTTGAGTAAAAATTATATTTAATATTAATGATATTTTGACAATACATAAGGAACAAGTCGTCAAATCGAAACAATTTGTCAACGAAATGTTAACTTTAAAGACAGTGGCCATACTTCATGAAAATAAAGAATTGACTAATGAAGATGACCTAGATACAATAATTTACTGATATCTGGAAGTTGAAATAAATATGGAATATTTGTAGAGCATACAAGATACTCTTCTCTCTTATCGGATTCTGTATTTGTTACAAAAATGGCGGAAAATAAAAGTTTGTTACAGGAAGCATTAAGTTCTTTCTATCCAACTGCGGACTTAAAACATTGTAACCAGCAAAACTTTCACCTGTCAGAACTAATACAAAGTTTCTTGTTAATTCTTGCTAAAAAATATTGCTGTGTTGTAACCGCACTTCATGGAGAGCATTTATAAATGTTTCCAGATAGAGTTTCATAAAATTGTATTTATACAGAAATAAACTCTATATCTTTTTTTAATGTGACTTTAACTTTATATTTAAATTTTATGAGAGTTACTTACAATTCTGCTAATGCAATTGGTGTAGCAGCTACTGACATTGTTATTGCTTTCTTTACAGTTGATGTTAGTGACATCGCCCAACCTTCTGGTACTCCAAACGCTGCCGGTAGTAGTGACGTCTGTTACTGCTGACAATACCCTTCTGCTGGATTTGTCGCTACTGCTACGGCTGTCAGAAGCGTGGCCTCCAAACTTGAATTATCTCCTCTGAAGTCCAAGGCCATGATGTTAAGAGGACGCTTCGACAGATATAGACCTCCCAGAGTGATCTACAGGGGCAACAGAATAGCAGTTGCTGACCAAGTTACATACCTTGGGGTTATTATCGATGAAAATCTGCATTTCTCGACGCATGTTCAAGAAGAAGAGCGACATAATGACTCCGTCGGTAATTATTACCGTCTGTCTTTCCTCCGTTCAAAATTGTCGAAGGTATTTATAGTCTGATGTAAATCAATAGGTTGGGTATGAAAAAATTCAAGACAAGAGAATAAATAAAAACAAGAGAATGATTATTTGAAATTTAAATCGATCCTGTTGTACGATAGGCCTACAGCCTTGAACTTGCATAAACATCCATAGATAACTTCAGTATCCGATCGACCTTCGCAGGGTGCGCACCAATATAAACGTGTGTGAGTATAAATTGTCATGTGATTTAACAAATAACTATCTAGACTGAGCAATTTATATCTGAAGATGGGATGCGTCTTTTTAATGCAAAAAGAAGTTACACGACGGGTCTCAGGTGATTCTATTAATTTATAAATGGAAAAGTGACTTCGATACCAGTAACAATATGTACGCCAAAAGAGTCCGTATCGTTAAATGCAAATAATTTAATTCCTTATCACTTATTATTTACTCGAGTAAGTAATTTGTCTTTCCATAACTCAGTTGTATTTGCGCAATCCGAAACAAATAAAGTGCCCACACACCGTCTACCTGCACGGTTCAATGGCACTGTTCGATTCACTATAAATAGTATATAATGTGCGAATGGTATGAAATAAAAATACTTAATTAGTCGTGTTTATACCGGTCCGAACCTCAGTTCACTCCCATAACACAAAGAGAATACATACGTTCACAGAGACTTGTAGTATAAAGCTGGTGCGGGCCGGCAGAACACGCGTCACAATTAATACACTGTATACATAATAATATCCACCTTGTTCCCCTTAGTAACGCAGAAGAATAATTTTTCAAAATGGATCCAGAATTGTCTGATGGAGCCTGTTTCACGTTTACACAATTGAAAATTAATTTTACAGTTTATATTATATTTATGTACAAAATGTACGTAAATAAAAGTAACTCTGTATAGTTAAGTAATCTAAGAATGGACACCATTCACATATTTATGCTTGAATGTTTTCGGAGCCATCACACAACAGCGACAGGATGAGAAACTCTATCGGAAGCATAGAAAGCAGAAATTCACTAAAGAAATGAACGTTAGCGTAAACATCAGCATGTAGCTGAAAGATTCCAGCTTTATTGATTCCACGGAAAAATATAGTGTATGGAAAAGTACTGTGTCAGAAATTGATCAACTACAAGGTTATTTGAGTCACGTACGCGGTGACTTCACATGCAATCTGTAAAATAATTTCAAGTAGATAGTTTGAATTGAAGCTTCATTATAAATTCCAGAAAATGATTTACTCTTGTTGAACTGTTAGTGAAAATACTTAAAGTACAGCCATTCAGGTTCATCAAACATACACATAGAAAATCCCTAAAAATTGGTGAAGTCTTGACAGGACATACATGTATTCATGCATACAAAACTGAATTTTATACTGATAGATTGTGTGGCTTCCAACGTGAGATTATTATTACGTCTTGAACTTCCCTGATGAGAATTTGTTGTCGGACTAATTTTTAAGAATGTACAGTTTCAGAACTCAAAACACCACATACAATTTTTAAAATATATTCTCCGGGAGGTGATTTTAAAACCTCCTTTCTCTGTGTGTGCGTGTGTGCGCGCGCGCGAGTGTGTGTGTATGTGTGTGTGTGTTTGTAAACTGTAAAGTGGAGAGTTAAATTGCGAAAGAAAATTTATTAAATATACCTCTCTTTGTTTTATTGACTTTCGCCTTATTTTGTACTAACTCTCTGCCTACACACACACACACACACACACACACACACACACACACACACACACACACACACACACACATACACTCCCTAACACGGTAGTACGTGAGAATTCTGTAGTATGCTTTAAATATGTAACGTTCTTATAGCCAACACAGTTTGTTATTTTCTCTTCAATATTTTATACATCAGATTGGCGTGAAATGTTTAGTGGAAAATTTATGTTTACGCCTCGTAAATTTCAAACACATTCCCTTTGAGGAATAACTTTTCTCTACTTTTACAATACAGCCTATATTGTACAGTATATCCAGTTTTGAAATATCGATAAAATTAACTGCTGCTACTGCTATAACAGTATACATTGTTACACCGACAATTGTAAGCTGTTACCGTTACACGTTAAACCTGTACAGACATTAAAATTGTTTAAGTTAATTTAACTACAGTTTGTGTAAGCTGCATTATTGGGTAGAAAAAAAGGTCTTTTCATGGTACATCATCATTGTTGAAAAGTTTGACTTTTTAAATTTAATGATATGGATAGAATTTTTATATTAAAATATTTTGATAAAATTCATTTTGTTTAGAAAAATAACTTTTGTTGAATAAGAACACTTTTCTTTGCGACGTATTAACAAGCAATCAGATATTCTTCGATGTATATACTTATGTTACGGTGACAGCGTACGTTGTGATTTTCTAACAGTGGAAAACAAATAATATTTTCTTATTATTCTGTAAAAAGCAATGATTTTTTTTTTCAAATAAGTTCAACACGTCTATAAAACGAATCAGAATCATGTTATATTTGCATTCCTATGTTAAAGGCTATATTCCTAGATGTACTCCAAACAGCCTCCACTCGCTACACATAACAGGTAGTGACAGTCTGATATTGCTAAACACAGTTGAACAGTTATAAGAATTCAATATTCACACTTAAATTTATGACATGCTCAAACTAACTGAACGAATTGCAGCTGCGTTTCTAAAGAATGCAGACCTGAAATCGCACTGAGATAGCTGAGGATGTTAGACGTGGTTATTAAATTTTTCAACGAGCTAAGCGAGATCTCAGTGTTTACTCGACTGTTTGGCGCTTGTCTGTCTGTTTGTCTACAAGTCTATATGTTTGGGATATGTCTCACGATAACTTTTGAATAGACAAACAGACAGACAGACGATCATTTTGAATAGATGTTCGTAAAACTTGGTACGCGTGTCCCTAATTTTGTCCCACAGAAAACTATTATTTTAAGATTTATTTGCCCAAAAATAATTGGGAAAGTGGTCAAAAATGGAAGTGGGTCCAAATTTAGGAAAAACGCGAGAGTCCATGTTTTGTGTCACATTAACAATTTTAAGCAAAATGTAAATTTAATTATTATTTTTGAAAATTTTGGGATGCCAGAGCCAGAAAGTGGTTGACATTTTGATAAAATTGCAGAAATGTATGTAACATATTAAGATAAAATGAAATTTAACTAAAATCTGTATGTCGTGTTATTTATTGGAATTTGAAAGCTTCGCGACGCCAAGGCGCAAAATGTTGAGCCAACGTTTGATAATATTACAAATTCCATGTTGGATATTAAATTTAAACAGTTTTAACTAAATCTAAATATACCGTACTGCAAACTTTTGGAAATTTAAAAAATGTTTGGACCACAACGTCTAACATTAAACAATAATTTAGAAACATTGTAAAATTGCAGCCGAATATCAAACTAAAAGAAAGTTAAAAAAAAAAATCCGATTGTTTGCAATTTGTTGCGTTTATTGTATGATTTCTCTCTAGTTGTTATATTAGCAAACAACAAATATTAGGGTAATCGTAATTTTAGTAATTTTACTTATACCCTAATTGAAAAATGACCATCAAAATATACCCAGTAATGTACGCAGATTGTTCAGAATAGTGAGCGAGTTCTGCAGCCTAGAGAGTTTATTTGAGAACAACATAGGATTTTCATGACTAGGAATGTTTCAGGTCATTTACGTAAACCACACTTGTTTGCTGACTCGTCCGTTGCACACCTGCTCTACTACACATGACTGCACCAATATTGTTATCATTATTTAGCTAATTGTACATAATGTAATCTTTATCATAACATTTCTTACATGTTACATGTGAACCTTCACTTACGATACCTGTACTTGTGAGTCATGTCATGGAAAAATCCAATATCACACAATATAAGCTAATTTCAGTTTATAAGAAGACGTGGTTACAGCAATCCGTGTAATTCACGCTTCTTACTCTACGCTGAAAACGCCACTATGTGAAAATGTATTTCTCAATTTTAGGAGTTGGAGTAATGTTTGCTTATAGGGCCTATGCTCGCACAGCTGAGAGTCTAGGAGATACTATCACTGGTTTTTCTGTTACTTTTTGCCGATGCGTCTTGACTCATAAATCCGCTTTTATGTCGCTTACCATTGTCGTTAATGTACAATTGACAATTGATTTGTCTGTTTTAATTTCGGGATTGTGGTAATTACTATACAATATTTTCTTTTATAATTAAGTACGCTTCTTCAGACTTGGCTTCAGATGCGCATCAAAAGATTTGTTTCAAAGTTTGTCAACTTTATAAGTGATTCCTAAAATATTTGCCAACAACAATAACATTGTCAAATTTACAAATATGTTTTCCCATTTTACACCCGGCAGTCAATAAGGCATGCTAAGATTACTAAGGCAGCGAGAACTAGTTAGTATAAGTGTCTCTACCGATAGGACTGCCTGTCCACGGGCAGTGAACTCTCGTTTATTGACTCTCTGATTACGGCTCTTATGGGTACACTCAAAACGCCCTGTACCCTACAAGGCGATCTTAGACTCCAGCCTAGCACCTAAGAAGTTTATAACCATTTTGACATTCGTTGTGGGAGGTTAGGTTCATTTTGTAACGTTGAGTGAATTTGAATCATCAGCTGCTTATTCGCAAACAATTGCTTAAATTTAGAATTTCAGGTTCAGTAACAACTGACGATAAAGGTCTACGATTCACTTTCCGTTGAACAGTAACTGTACGAAGTTAACGTGAATGTTTAACTCTGATATCAAGGAGAACTGACAGCTTAACAAACAAGTTCGTTGTGAACGAGTCACTGTCGACAGCCATCAATTTGACTTAAGTACGTACTTAAACAGTGCACGGTAACATACGTTGTAAAGATGCCCACACGAGTTAATTACATACGTCTTCTTTATACGCAAATCCGCGCGCGCACGCGAGTTGTTCAATTAATCTACTTGTTTGTCATAAGTCTGTGTTCTCTGAACAGTTGGTTTATGTGATGTTTTGTTTGGACGATATAGGAGGGTTTCAGTCGGTCAGTTTTGAGGGGTTCTGTCTTTTGGACTTCTCAACAGCGATCCGACGGGCTAATGTGATCTGCAATATTGCGATCTCATGTGGCTGATAATTATAAACAACTGTAATGTTTCCCTCATTCAATTCAACTGAATCCCGGAGACGACCAAAGCAAAGTCTGTAATATCTTGTAAGTTCAGAAAAACTATGAAACGGCAAGAAAATCAAACTGTGCGTTCAGATTTAAGCAGTGACACTAAGTAACTTTGTACCTAATCAACATTAGTTATTAGAGATGACGAAGAAGAAGGTAATAATTTTTCACAAAAACAAAAGGAAACATTTTTAGTGCGATTATCTTATAAAATGACTCGTTATACATAATCGAACAACTTGTTGTAAAGCACTACCATGTTAGAAAGTCATTATAATATCTTGTGAATTTTAAGACGTTTAATTTACAATCCTCTTTGGCTGCCACTTTGTAATTAAAATTTAATTGCTACTGCAGAGAAGGGAACTTTTACTGAAGTATAAAGTTCTTCCAACGACGATGGTACTCAATAATTAATGGAATTGAGGAATCTTTTATGAGATGATTACTGAAAAGTTTTGTAACTAATCAATGTTTTAATAAGTTCCGCCCACTGATCACATATCCCCAAGAATCAACCGTGTATTTACAAAATAATAATATTGCTAAACAGGTGTGTATAGCCGAATATTATTAGTAAGTAGAAGATGATTAAAGAAGGATTTCATCATTTTCCTATTAAAAATTAGTATGCCTTTAGAGACCTTGTCCTTAGAATTTCTGCTGAACTGGTTTTCTCTTGAAAAATTTTTGTAAAATTTACTTTCTATGAGAGTTTCCGTTAACGAACTTTTGCAGCCCAGATTTTTGTACAAAGTAACTTTAATTTTCACCACGCACAGTCAAGCCTAGAACTAAATTCAAATATAAACATGTACTGTATATGCAAGTCCGCGAACGCGCGCATGCTCACACACACATACACACATTTATATAATTATTGTAATAAATATGTATTCTGTTTTACACAAGAATTTATTTTTGTACATAACTAGTTTCACACTATTTTTTTCGACGGTATTTTTAACGTTCAAAATCTTTCAGTAGATTTCTTCTCGATGACTTAGGATGGAATTGTCTTACACTTAGGCTGCGCCAGTATTTATAATGCTATGGAGTTCGAAAAGTATCTCCCTATTATTTAGTGAGTGATCTGTGTCAGTTTAGCTGCGGACTTCCCTTCTGGTGGTATCCGACTAGCGTTGCAATCGTTAAATGCCTGCTTTCAGAGTGAATGAAGCCGTAATACCGCGTGCGATCTTCCTACACTTAAACTAGGAAGAGTTTCTTAGGTACCGTATCCTATTTAACTATCTCGAAAAAAAGAAAATTTTATTAGGAAAATTACCTTATAAAATGGCTTATTACTGTAAGACTGTATAAAAATTCAGGAACAAAGAAAATGTCAACTATCGTTAAACTGAAACCAAACACATGCACCAGTACCCTCTAGCAGTTAAACTAAGAAAAGTAGCAATTGTAGAAAAATTAATAAAAATTCTGGAATTTTAGTATTGAATCAGGATTTGTGTATTTAAGTAGGCAGAGAACTGGTGGGAACATTCGTGTTAGTAAGTTTGGTTACAGATAGTAATCTTACACCCAAAACAGCAACACTTCTAACCTTCGTAATTAGCAATCAACAACTAAATAAAAATGGTAGTAAAAGCGAAGATGTGAATAAAAAGAATTAATAAATAAGAGTTACGGAAAAAAGTTTCTAAAGAGAATTCAAAGATGACGGAAGAATAAAGTGTGTTAGTGCCAACAGGATGGACACCACAACAAAATGTAAGAAAGACTAGTTTAAATATTAAAATTTTCAAAAATGGGTTTACTCCCTTGTATAAATAAAAATAAATATGATCTAATACAAATATGATTACCTAAGTGTATGTAACTAATCAATGTTTAATAAGTTCTATCCACCAATCACGTATCCGCTAGAATGAACCATGTATGTACTAAACAATAATAACTCAGTTGTGCATAGCGGATAAATTATTAATTAGTAGAATTTGATTAGTTACTTTGAAAAGTAAATTAAAATTAAGGTATTACAGAGCATTTAAATTTTGCTAATTTTCTTTCCTCTTTCGTAACGTATAGCCTGGTAAATGTTTCGGAAATCTAATTTCAGTGCTTCTTTTCTCTTCATTTGATACTTTTTTACTGTACAACACTGACACCCTTACGGCTGCAGTCATCCCTTTTCAAAGCGTAAGCAGTGTGTTTGTCTTGCGTTTGTAGATATTTTATTCATTGTGTCCTCTGTAAAATTTTGAATTAATATCATCTTTCCCTACACAACGGACAATACAATTATATATTAGTAACCTGTTTAAAAATTACCACCTGACAATGTAAGTTTTAACCGACTTAAAAATGACTATGCTTCTGAATTTTGTTTATTTTAATGAGGTTGTTGAATAACAAGTGTGAGTACTCATTATATCGGATTCTCTACAGATACTCATTATATGTGTCTACAGAGTTCTTAAGTTCTTACTTTGCTCCTTTGACAGCTTTGTTTCTTGTTTTGTATTAAAAAAAAAACATTAGATTATACGTTTAACTCTTTATAATTAGTGTTTGGTTAAGAATCTGTTTACATAAATGTAAAATAACGTAACGGAAGTGGTTAATGTTGAAATGGTGAATATATTCTTAAATATTGTAAAATTTACAATGAATTGTACAATCCTATGTAAAGTTACAATTAAAGACGTAATTCAGTTATGCGAACATATATGCAGAAATGTTCAATATACATTTTAGAAAAGCAGATTCACTGCTGTCAAGAATAAATAAATTATATACCCGAAATATCTAAAAAATATATAATTAAATATTTTTAATTGGATTTCCAGTTTATTACGTTTGGTGGAAGGCTCATATGATATTTGCGTGTACCTTAGTATTACAAAGGTCAGAATCTAATGCGTTACATTTTCAACTTTGAATTGTAAAATATAAGATACCTCTACATAAGACTGCTTTTTGAATACTGAGGGAAATGGTTTATTAATGAAAACTTTTAATACGAAATTTAATATTCCGCGCACAAACCAGCTGCACATGAATGCGTAAGAATACTAAGTGTGATTTTGTGTGTGTGTGTGTGTGTGTGTGTGTGTGTGTGTCTGTGTGTGCCTGTGTGTGTGGTCGCACGCGGGTGGGTGGGTGAGTCGTTATATTTCCTCGCGCGCAGAATATTGAGAATAGGATGTAAGGGGAGACTCTAATGTTCTCTACAGCAAATTTTTTAATCTAAAATTTGCAGTTCCGTGATACGAAAGACGAGAAATCCTTCCAGAGTAACATTTTTCATTTCATATAACAAATTCATGTAATAAACTAAATAATTACAATAATTGAACAATACTAGATGAAAATTATAAATTACCATCAGGTTTTTTGCTATGTGAATCTCTGATTATTGTTTATACAGTATTGTGACACGTTTCGTTTATACAAGAAAGAGATCGGGCACCGTAAATAAACTTAACAGATTAATATCATTGAAAGTATAAAAGTTATATTTTTTTAGTAATAACATTTTTAGGTTTCAACATAGTTGTTAAAACTTAAATACCAAGGGAACAATAAAAATGAAGGAAGTTAAAAAATACTTGAACTTAAGCATTACTTTTATAAGTAAATAATTTGTATCACTGAAAGAGAATCGATTGAATAATCAAAATTAAAATGAAAAAAAAAATGAAATACTAACCATTTTAAAACAGAAAAAATGTCTTAATTACGCAAATGATCTGCACATTTGGAATTATTACTATTAAAGGATGGCGCCGATGCTGATATTAAAATAATATAAAATCGTTTAACGCCGAAGGAACCTTTCAGACAATGTCTACTTACATATGTGTCTAACATAGTTGTTAATAATAGTATTAAACTATTTTGGCGTTAATTTCGCTAGAATACGATAGAATAGATTTATTATACTCTATACTTCTAGATAGCAACTTTAGAGTAGTGGCAGGTGATGCAAGATAAAACAGTATTAAATTTACAGAAAACTTCATTTAGAGAAAACTTCAGTCTCAATTGTTTCACCTTTCTAAGTTTTGCACAACGTGCCCAACGAATCATGTTGCGGTTAAAACTTTCATGACAGTTATGCATGCGCGACAACTTGATCTGCACGAACACCGGTAATTTATGCCGTAACATGTTTTTAGGACATTTCAGAAATGTATTGTATCTTCACCAATGCTTATCCATTTGCCTCATAACTTATAACAATAACCATGTTTATGTTTTAAATTAACACATTTCAAATGAATTGTTGAAGTTCAAGGCTCAAGCTTTAACATTTGTAGGTTAGTCGTCACACTGAGGGGCGTTAGCAGTAGTTTCTACAAAGTATTCATCATAAACAGACTACTGTTTTTTGAACTTGTTATTACACAATAATCGAATTCTGCTTAAGACGGTATAATTGTAATATTAGATCCCTTATCCTATGAAATAAAATGTACAACGTAGTCACAGATGAATACAACAGAGAAGATTTTTTGAAGAAGAGTAACAGAGCATTTGTACGTTCTCCTTAGTACTCTTTCGTACTGCACATAGGTTGTAAAAGAAATAAAAATGTACTTAATATTACACAATTAAGAATTAAATATTTTTTATTTTAGTGAGATAACTTTTAAAATATCTCTTACTGCAGAGGGTAGTAGAGTATTAAGGAGAATCATCCAGTTATATCTTGATTTATCATGAAGTTATGCAATGTTCCAGCAATATCCAATAAAAAATATAATTCTAAATTTTTCTCAAATAATAATTAAGATGTGACTGGAGATTTCTCTGGTGTTGAACAATTTACTCTACTTGTGCCCGGTTATAAACAATCTACGTTACCGTAACTTCAACATTAAATTGTGAATGCCGATATGCGCGCCTGTGTTTTTATTCAATTTATTTGACACACTGTAAGGTAGAGTAGAACAGACAGATTGAGTGCGCCGTATATCTGCCAAATATAAAGGGGTCAATAACGCTACACTGAGAGATACAAAAGTTTAGTATGAAAATATATCACTTGCACGGAACAACGTAGAGTAAATTTGTTTTTATAACCATTTTGCACTAATAAAAACAAACGGTTTTTCCTTGAAGTGTTGTTTTTTGCTGCAACTACCAACCAAGTTAAGTGTAACAAATGTTATCATTACCAGAATAAGATTATGAAAGCCTAATAGCTACTAATTGCTGGATAACAGTCAATAAGTCGATGTTTACAAAGCTAATGGAAAGTTAGGTTGTTAAATATTTGAAAGTTCTCACCTACAACAACTCTAAAATTACGACTTAATAAAAACTAAAAAATGCAACGATAATAATAAAAATAACATGCAAAGTTATCTCATACCTATGAAGGTAGTTACACAACATTCAAAATCAATATATAATGGAAAGGAGAAATAAAAATATAGTTTAGGACATACGAATTATAAAAAGTCATACTGGAATCCCACACAAAAACATAAAATAAATGAGTAATTTATATTTGTTTATCTATAGTAAAATTAAAACTAGTTTGGTATTGACACTTTAAATGAAACGGAAACAACGTTGCCACACTCCAACTACGTGGTTTCCACAAGTGGATAAACACGAAACAATGATTCACCTACAAACAACTTACAACACATTCACGAGCAAGGTCATTTAATACTGCTTTTCAAGGCATAACAGTTTACTTTTGAAACATTATATAACATCTCGTACTGTACTTTTGATTACAGTAGGACATCAAGAGATGCTTTTGTAGTGAAGTCGCGTAGCTTATATCGTAGTAAATACGATTATTTAATAGGGTTGCAATAACATATACGTATTACACTGTGGATTACCTTAATCATAGTGCACACTAATCTGTTCACGATTGCGTAAAAACTTTTTTTCGTGAAATAACATGAATCGTGTCACGCAAATTCCAGTTAAGTCCAACTCTCGTAATTTGAGACTTTACTTAATATTGTGTTAAAAGATGTTACTCTATTGTTATATCATTAACTTTATAAATGCATATAATTTGGTATTAAGCAAGCCAAAATATTTGCGAATTCATTATAAATGAGACTGTTTATATAAAGTAAAATAATAATTTATAATTGATAGAATTGTAATATTGAACTATAACATTTCGTTTGTTAATTTTTTATTTAAAAATTAAATTAAACACTTTTATATTGAAATTTTATATTTAAAATTTCTTTAAACATCAAACAAAATAAAAACGTACGTTTATAATCGATGAACTTTGCTTAATGTAGAATCACTGTCTCCAGATTCAACTGACTCACTTGAACAATTAACAGAAATTATAAAATCTTCCACCTCCTGTTACACTACACCTTCATTGTTCAATGCGTCTTCAATAACTGACTTGGTGTGTTCGACTGCCTGCTTCCAATCTTCTATAGTAATCATATGATGGCTTCATTTGTTAACTTTTTGACTTGTGAATTTTGTATTATTTGTGGCAACGTAATTTTTAACCCTGGCCTATGTTAGTTCTATGGTGTTACAGTGACAATGATTTGTAGGCAACCGGATGACTTTATGACCATAACTTTCAGCCATCTTCCTCATTTTCAGACATACCTTCTATTTAAAAGTAAACGCGTGTAGGTAAAGCTGTTACATATTTTAATGAATTTGAAATTTAAAATTGTAGACATTTAAAGAAAATATTTTAAAATAAAAATCACATCCACTAAGTTTCGTAAATTGATAAAGAATAAAGTAATTTGTACTTAAATAAACATATTATTTAAACATGCTTACGATTATTTAGTTAATGATTGATTCACACGTTTTCACTACACTTAGTTAATCAGTCAAAAATCATTAAAGTAATTAGAAATTAGTTAACAATAAATTTGTCTCTGGAATACAACGAAGTATTAAATCAACATATTCCTACGAATAATCACAAAGTGTAACCAAATACACAGAACTCTTAACAAACAGAATTCGTTACATAGAACCTACACTAACAGTTCACTCCGTGGCGCGACAATCCGCACTGTTTTTCATAACAGCACGTGTGGGACATCTTGGCAAGAGTGTGCGTTGCTACGGTTACTGTTTACAGTTTTGAGTACGGCAATTGGTTAAGAGGCACGTAGCAGTCAGTTGTTTACTCAATAGTTGCATCTGTCAGTACCAAACTAGTTTTGATATTACAATAGTTGGTTTGACGTTGACTCCAAGTCCAGGTTACATAGTTAACATCGAAGATAGCTACTACTGAAGCTGCCAAATGTGTATGAGAACATTTATTACATCGGATATAGCTGAAGAGCCCAATATTTTTAAGATTGTTAAACTGAGACGGCCCGTAAGAGCCTTCAAATGTATTTCGTTGTATGTTTGGTATTTTTTCATTGCCTTGTAGTGAAAAATACGCTGTCACACGCCTATTTTATTATAAAATGTAAGTTTACAAGATACGTAGGCAATTATAACTGTTAGAACCTAAGGAAATTCAGCAATTATATATGAAGACGGATTAACTATGACAACCGCAATGCTCTCGCATGTTGACCGCTATCCGTTTGCTAAGCAACTAATTAAATAAATACAGTAAATGCAACGCATTACACTGACTCCGTAAAAGCTCTCAAGTTTTGACAGCTGTATTAATTAAACGTGTATTACTATTAATTAGCCAATCATAAATGAATAAATTCATATTTTCTTTCTTTTAAATTTAGTACGTTGCTCAGGTACAGTCTTTAGCAAGCACTTTACAATTTAACATGTCATAGGTTGTGTTATAGGTTACAAGTATATTAGTTTTTGGACTTATTAATGTTGTAACAGAATCGAGTGGTCATGCTTACAAAACAGTCTCGTGATTTACAAATAGTAGTTCAGATTTTATCATATTAAACAGTAGTCCTACGCGCTCAAGGGATATATTTATTGTCCATACATATTAGCGCTTATCACATATTGATGTACTACGCCCCCCTGCCACCACTACGGTGCTCGAGGCTGAATGAGATTATGTTACTCCAACAGTATTTTTCTGATCGAGTTTCACGTATTTACCTAGATATTATAATTGTTGACAATCAACCCGAATCATCTACATGCAACTGCAAGTATTTTTTGCAGACTTAATGCTGTTCTTTTATAGAACTATTTTTAGGTGTAGGCTAAAGTGTAGGCTATACTATTAACATTATATTGAGTAAATAAGAAGAACTTAGTCACCAGTAAAGTAAGCAAAGCAAGAAACTGAAGTACTGTCAGTCAACGTTACACACCAGAGCTTTTCCGCATACTAAAGATTAGGCCTAGACGAGTTGACAACCAAACTCAGAAACAATTCATATATCTCAGCGTGTAATCCGACACTAACGAAAACTAAAATAGAGCGCTATGTAGGCGGCAGGGCAGTTTTGCATACTCTTAGCCAGTGCGCATTGATAGCTTCCTCAGGTAACACAATTTTCAAAATTACGAAACAATCTGAAAATAGGGAACCTTACACTTACAGTTGGCAGTTTAACGTATAAAACAGTGAAGTAACGTATTGCACACGTCGTTTGCAGAAGGCAGTTACTTCTTTGTATAATATAATAAAAGAAGTCTTAGCCACTTGTAAGTTTTTAACCCCGAAAACAAATCCTGCCGGATGCTGATCTAATTTGCATAATTGACCGGTATAGCAATGATTTATTAAATAAATTCAAAAGTTTTATTTCAAGATACGCCTACAACTGGTCTAAAATTTGCCTGACAGGTAATCAAATTCTGGTTAAGTTACATAATTGTTTTACGATTTTTCGTATTATGGTAAGTGAAACGTATTTTTTCTTATTTTATTATGCAATGTAACTAGCTGCTCATACGAAAATTCAGAGTTAACCGCATTTTGCTGAGAACGTGTCAATTTTATTTACAACGTATCCCTCAACTACAGGTGACTTCTTGGAACAATGAAGGTGTAGTGTAACAGCAGGTGGAAGATTTTGTAATTTCTGTTAATTGTTCAAGTGAGTGACAGTGAATCAGTTGAATCTGGAGGCAGTGATTCTACATTAAGCAAAGCTCATCCCATTATAAACGTAAGTTTTTACTGTGTTTGATATTTAAAGTAATTTTAAATATAAAATTCCAATATAAAAGTGTTTAATTTAATTTTTAACTACAAAAATTAACAAACGAAGTATTATAGTTTAATATTACAATTCCATCAATTATAAATTATTATTTTACTATATATAAGCAGTCTCATTTATAAAGAATTCGCAAATATTTTGGCTTGCTTAATACCGAATTATATGTATTTATAAAGTTAGTGATATGACAACAGAGCAACATCTCTTAATACAATATTAAGTAGGGTCTCAAAATACCAGAGTTGGACTTAACTGGAATTTGCGTGACACGATTCATGTTATTTCATGAAAAATTTTACATGATAAACCTAGAACAGTGCTTTTGCTAGTAGATTTCTTTATCAATCGGCGTTTCCAAGATATGTGATTTTTAACTGTAGCTTTTATTCTGTTTACATATATTTGCAATTTAAATTAAGACCTGTTTTATGAAACCTATTTCTGTAATTATCAATGGTATTACTCCAACTACGGTAGTTTGTGAGTCGTCTGTATTTTGA
Organism: Magicicada septendecula; assembly: GCA_034769895.1. NCBI lineage: Eukaryota > Metazoa > Arthropoda > Insecta > Hemiptera > Cicadidae > Magicicada > Magicicada septendecula. The sequence continues at coordinate 108,494,908 of CM068370.1, forward strand.
TAACTTCTTCCTTCCAACTTCATTTATGTCATTATTCCGTTAGGTATTCAGTGTCAATGTCTTATCGTTTGCTTTTGAGATCATAAAAACTATGGGGTAACAGCTTTTGGTATTTTATTTTATAATACGTTAATAAAGTCACCTTCCTTCAAGAACGATCCGGACCGGTTACCAGACTACCTTTCACTCTGAATATTATTTTGACCACCATATCTTCAGACTCTGAATACGTCTTCAGGCTCAAAGGGCAGCGCACTCCTGTACAATGTATTTTGCTGTCAGTACTCTGCACATATACAAACTTGTTATTTCAAAACACGTAGAGACGTGCCTTAAACTGTATACCTATTTAACATCAAATACGTATTATTAAAACAGAAATTAGCTCTTCTCTTTCTATTTCGTATAATTTAATCAACCAAATTACTACATAGAGTACATTAACGTTAACCTGATGTTACGACAAAACATAGTCGCTTTCCTAACTTAAATTTTGTCTCCAAAAGTATATTACTTATAAAATATTTTGTCTTTTTATGATAGAACCTACTTTATATGCAGTGCATTCACCTTATTAAAAGACAGAAATTCTATAGTGTTGATGTAATAAACTGAATTCCACCAAACAAAATTGATTGCATACGTACGTGTTGGCAGCATCTTTTGTGTGCGGATCACCTCGGAGGCTCTTTTATATAAAACTTCTTTATTTTTCGGTATCTTATATACTTTGCATTCATAAAATACTCTACTGACGTCACCTACATTCCAATAATGAAATTCTAAATTGACAACTATTTTCCTTCAGAAGGATATAAATTATTATTTATTTATTTCAGCACTACCATTTTGCTAATTAGGTCTACAATAATTGGAACGTGAAATAGGTTAAAATGTTCTACGATACCTACGTTTGATCTTGTGGATGTGTAATTTTACTAGTAAAACGTGTTATACAGAATCAGTTGTTATTCATCTGCAGGCTCCTTTAAACGGTTGGAGAAAATAAAATGTTCTTCTGTTGTTTTAATAGAATGTAATTTAACTGATGGCTGAAAACAGATATGCGATAATCTAAATAAATACAATTTGACAGGTAAAGAAACACAAAAATTTACACCACTTTCACTGACATAAATATATATATGTTCGTCCGCAACTCTGTGTGTGTGTGTGTGTGTGTGTTTGTGTGTGTGTGGAGAGAGAGAGAGAGTTATAAAACCAGATTTTACACATTATTTTGCCGCAAAGATAATGTAGACGACATGTACTTAAGTTTGTCTATAATTTCAACCAGAACATATTTTCTTTTTTCTTATGTGTCACAGCCTGAAGTGTTATTTTAATAACAGTCGTCATATTAGTTGGACCTAAACATGGTCCGCGATTCTGGAATTCTAAAAAGTAGAAAATCTATGTATATGAAATCACAATTTTATCAGAATATTCAGCATGTCGTAAACGTTTTCCATTTTTCCTAACTTTACAGTTACTGTATTAGATCCCTTTTTATCTGGCTCGTTTTTCATTGTTTGAAAAGCTTTCAATTTAAACTTACAAGACAGCGCTGGCGAATATCGCGATTTTGTTTACTACTAAACATATTAAATGTTACTTAATAAATTGGTAATAGAATATTCGAGGTAATTCTAAGCTAAGTTGCTCAAAAGCGCTTACCAGGGTTCACTGAACGTTTGAAGTCAAACAAACTGTTTTACATGGTAGCCTGTTACATGTTATCGTATGTTTCTGGCAGCTACGGGACAATAGATGTAGCGTAATGACAACCGCATGCAATCCATTTTTTACTAACCCCCAGAGAGTGAAGCAACATTCATCAAATGTCAGAACAGTAGTACAACATGGCAGCGAATTGTACACGCAGCGAAAATGGGATTAGCAAACAACCTGGGGAAATATTTCAGTTAGGTGAAGAAAGTAAAATAAACCTATGATGTATTTACAAAATTCTACTACAAAATAATATGATACGTAAAATAGATCACTATTACACTGCTCAAATACACCGCCAATCTGTTATTAATATTTTTACACATTTGAAACTAGATTTAAGTCTCACCAGAAATTATGATTCAACTATGTTAATCATATAATAATTTACCTCACATTTTCCCATGCGACTATTGTAGCAATATTTATGAAGCTACGTGTACAGTGGATGTAAAAACATTTGTTTATAACACACACATTAAAATAGCAACTTACTGGTATATAGAAACTAGGTGAGCTAGTGGGTAACTGCCAGTAATTATTTGCCACGTTATCTAATTTATATTAACAACAGCAGTCTGTGGTTCACAGTCAGGTCAACCCCACGCTACATTTGCCAGTCATTTACCTGTCATTTTTTGCTCCACAACCACTTTACTCTTATTTTGCATTCTTACATTTCATTTTGTTAATGTTTAACGACAGCGTTTCTAGCACCGTGTAGAGCGATGAAGTCATTAGTGATTAATTAAAAACGTAAAAACAATACTTTGGATACTTTTATCAACACTTGGCAGCAACCATTATATTTACTACATATTTCTCTTAAATTTACAGCCAACATTTTGTTCAAATTGTTTTCATTTATTAAAGTTATAAAGCTGTAGTAATTTTCTCTCTTGTGATTTTGTGTTGCACATGTATAAAAATACAAATCCACTGAAAAATATTCCTAATCTTATTAGTTAAGCTTAATGACTTTAACACATGGCACGTAACATGTAATTAAAAATAAAAATCTCGCTTTATATCACGTCACAGTTTAGTCAGCGGCGACAACAGAGTGGTGATCGTCAACTTGTATTATGACAGAATTTAATATTATAAAATGACGAAAATATACTGTTACGACGGTCTACTCGATCGTCGTAGGTACAGTGCAAACAAAATAAATACAGGACACCAATTAATTCACTAATCACCAGCTTTAATGTTTACAGTTAAACAGTTCGTAATTAACAACACAGTCTACTACAACAAATCAAACAAAAATTGTTCACACACAACAAAATGTCACTAATATTAAACACAATTGTATTACAATATACTGCCCGATTATAAAACACAACACTTTACTAATAACCACTTGAACGCGCACAGTAATAACTCGAACCGCTCTGTAAATGTATCGCCACTATACTGACTTAAGGCCGCTGCCGCCATATATTTATACCTGCGCTCACAGACCAGAATGTTCGTAATTGCGTCTTAGCGCTCGTGTGAACTACATAACTGACTGCGGCCTTGACACAGTCCGCGCGGCTGGCGCCTTCGAGAAACCTCTCGAAAATGCGTCGACAAGCACGTACGCCACACGCGTTAAAATGAGATTCATCTGGCACATTCGACAAACACGTAGATTGTTCTGTGATGTCGTAATACAACCCCCTCCTTATGCCTGTTCGTTTCAAACTGGCAAACCGTCTCTGAAATAATACTTGACCAGGCGATCTAGGTGAACGTCCTTGCGAAAGATAATTCTCCCGTTCTTCGAATTCAGTCTCGTGTGATCCGAACATCACGTTCCAAGGAATGCGAGTCTTCCCCTCAACCAATAGTTTTGATGGAATCACTCCCGTTGCGTCATGTACTGACGACCTAAACACCACTGGCTGATCCAAGTTTGTTTGGTTCTCGTCAACAATCTCTTGCGTAAGCTCATCTTCAGCCACTTTGCCCTCGGGCGCTTCTATCAGCTCAGCAACAAGCAGGAGATTTGTCTCGACACCCATAGTTGGCTTTACAATCATCTGTTTTGTCGTTACACTTACTTGTATTTCCTCTGCTAGGTCTTCCTCCATTTCCACTTGCAATAGGAAGGGTTCCTCTTGCCCAGACGTGTTGACTTTTTCTTCGGCTAATGCCACTCGCTTAATCGAATGGTTGGTAGACCCTCTCATTTTAGCCATGGAAAGCTTTATCTTCTTTTGGCCAACCTTCAGGACATTCTCTCTTAAGTTCACAACGAATCCGTAGGCATTAATAATGTCCGTGCCAAGAATCACTTCATCGACAATGTCTGCAACGAGCATTTGGTGGCTAAACTCGAGAAGACCCAGGCGTACATGTACGTCTACCTTTCCTAGCACCTTCTAGGGGCTTCCAGTCACAGTCTGTATTGTACAAGAGCTAATTAGAGGCTGGCGGTTGCTGACTAAGTCAGCGCGCACAATGGACTCTGTTGCACCCGTGTCAACTGTAAATGATGTTGGTTTACCTTCCCCAAATCCATTAGCAATCACGTTTCCACTGGTCTTACGCGTATGTAGCGCGGGGAGTGTGTGCTGTTCTGGGGCTTTATTTCTCCAATTGGTGCGATCACCCTCTTCTCTCAGTATCTTCTTCTCCCAACAGTCTACCTGTAGATGACCACGTTTTCCACAGTTGTAACATTTCGGTCTTCTGTCTTTTTCAAATCGTTGCGACTCTCTTGAACTTTTGAATTGTTTTTCCGACAACATTGTTTATCTGCACCCACCGTAACGGCAATGTGATAAAGGGATCTTCTGACTGCAACGTGATGGCACAAACCCATTAATGTAGCGGGACGCTGACTTGGCAGCTTCAAACTCTAGGGCGTGAGCAAGAGCTTCTGAGCTATTTCGCTGTCTTGCCATTCGTAACACTTGCTGAAGTTCACAATCTCCGATGCCATCAATAAATGGCTGCACCGCAAACCTTATTCGGAAGTCTTCTGGTGCTTCAGGATAGGCCAGTCTAATTAGTCTGTCGATACTTGCTTCAAACTCTTGAAGGCTCTCCCCGTCACGTTGTCGTCTTGTTCTCAACTGAGCGTAGTACACCTCTAGCAAATGTTTATCACCGTAGCGTAATTCTACAGCTTTTATCAACTCGGCATAGATGTTCTGGCTGTCAGGTGGCACTTTCTGTAGTAATTCTGCCGCTGGTCCTTTTAATGCAAGAACGAGTGAAACAGCCTTGTCTTTCTCTGTCCAATTATTTGCGCATGGAGCAGCTTCAAATTGGCGGAGGTACGTTGCCCAGTGACTGCTTCCGTCAAAGGTTGGAGCTTTGACATGAACTGTCCCTACTGCAGGGTAAGTGACTTTCTCTATTAACTTATTTTCTGCGTCTTTTTCTCTCTTTATCATTGGTACAGTCTGTTCACAAAGTTGTTTTGGTTGTAATTTCAGGACCTGCTCGACTTCATTTTTAATCTGCTCTTTTATATTAGTAATTGAGTCTCCTATTTTTGTTGACATAGCTTTTTCCACACTCGTGACTAATTTTTCTACTCCACCTATTTTATTAGACTTCGATTCTTCAGCTCTCGAGACAGATTTTTCTATTACAGTTGTTTTTAATGTCATTGATTCTTGTACCTCTGATATTTTAGTAACTTGTTTATTAAGCTCACCTCGTAGGAGACCCAATTCTGCGGTACTATTTTCTTGAATCTGTTTCTGCTCCTATATTAATGCTTTGATGTCTTCTGTTTCACGCTGCCGTTCCTCTGCCTCCTGTCGTCGTCGTTCCTCTGTCACTTCTCTTTCATGCCTGCGTTTTTCATCGTGTCGTTTTTCTGCTTCTTCTCTTTATTGTCTTCGTTCTTCTTTTTGTCCTCTTTCTGCTTCTTCCGCCTCCTGTCTGCGTTTCTCATCCTGTCGTATTCCTGCTTCTTCCCTTTCTTGTCTTCCATCATCTGACCGGCATCAATTGGTTACCGATTAGTTACGAATTACCTCGTCTTGTACAAAGTGTCCACTGTTTCCACTGTTAACCGTTCTATCCCAGTTCTGACACCACTGTTAGGTACAGTGGAAACAAAATAAGTACAGGACACCAATTAAGTCACTAATCACCAGCTTTAATGTTTACAGTTAAACAGTTCGTAATTAACAACATACTACAACAAATCAAATATAAATTGTTCACACGCAATAAAATGTCACTAATATTAAACACAATTGTATTACAATGTACTGCCCGATTATAAAACACAACACTTTACTAATAGCCACTTGAACGCGCACAGTAATAACTCGAACCGCTCTGTAAATATATCCCCACTGTACTGACTTAAGGCCGCTGCCGCCATGTATTTATACCTGCGCTCACAGACCAGAATGTTCGTAATTGCGTCTTAGCGCTCGTGTTAACTACGTAATTAACTGCGGCCTTGACACAGTCCGCGCGGCTTGCGCCTTCGAGAAACCTCTCGAAAATGCGTCAACAAGCACGTACGCCACATGCGTTACAATGAGATTCTTCTGGCACATTCGACATACACGTAGATTGTTCTGTGATGTCGTAACAATTCGATATTATTTTTAATTATAATTTGTGATATGTCAACACATTTGACTGCAGTATACTCCATACAATTTCAATGTCGAAATCACAGGGCGGAAACGTAACGTTACGTAAACATAATAGTTTCAATCACTATTACTATTAATTTATATTTATTATTATTAAGTCATTTAAATCTACGCTTGTCTTGAACACGTCTTGCACTTTCGAGATTTTTAAAATTTTAATCTTTCTTTCAATCAAAGGTTACAACACATGTACAAGTTAATATCTGTGTTAACTTCACTTAGGTTTAAAACAACTGTCAAAACACTTAGTTGTATAGTGAAGTCATTCTTGTTGTAAGTCAAATCTACTAAAGTAGAGTGGCTAGTGAAAGTTGTGGAAGATGTATTCTTCTACTACATCCATTTTTAAAATGTTGTTTTATTGTTGTGGGAGGTCATATTACGTTTTTCATGTCATAGACACTAAATTTTTAATCACCGAAGAATTTGTTTTGAGATTTCGGTAAATAATCATAATGTGTATTAAAAACATGTGAAAAATATTTAGCAATCTTCATGAATACTGGAAAACTATACTCTAAGAGCATAACAAAAATAGTTGTTCAAAAGTAAACTTCAATAAAAAAATACCTGATTGATAATTTTTAATATTTTTAATTCCTAAATTGATATCCATGGGTAGAAAGCTGGTACTGGAAAGTGAGGATTTGCTTACGTAAATGTAGTGATCATGAAGGCTGCGTATCCCACGAAGAAACTTGAAAGTGCATTATCTCTTAAAATTTATTGTCTAATAAGTCACATTTAGTAGACAAAAGTGGCTTTAGAAGAACCTGCAGAAAAAAACATGTAAGAAATCGTAATTAGCCTACTATGCTTAAATATTACTGGAATAACCGTCACACGGTGACAGTAATAGATTATTGTATACTACATAGTACTCTGCCGAGTACGAAAGAATCCTACAATTTACTGAAAGAATCCTTCAGTAAAAACCTCTATTTTACTGAAGGATTTTAAATGTAAAATGCATAATAACACATTTAAAGGGTTTATTTTACTGAATTTTGGGTTCGGCCAGCACCTATCAAGTGAATGGCACGTGATGTCTTGTAGATACTATATAAAATGAGCAGAGAAAAAGTAGCTGGTTACGATTAGTTTCAGCCTTTCATGTCTGAATGAACTCTGTAATTAGTTTTAATCATTTCAAACGTTTTTTCGTAGTGGAAGCTCAATATTACTGATAACTTTACAATAAGTAATCTGATTAGTAATTATGTTTTATAATATTATTATGTACAATAAATGTTGTGTAGTTACTGATACTTCTATGAAGAATTATTAAAAGTGACTGGCTAACTACAGCCAACCTGTTTTTATAACGGGGTATCGCGATTGAAACAACTGCTTAATAGCGATGGAAGCATTAAACTTGTTTACTATGAAGAACAGTACATGCTGTTTCATTATATTGCTAGAAGTTTCACATATGCGTGTAATTTTAACAGTAAAATTAATTCTCCAATGACATTTATTAATTTGAAATACGGTAAAAAGCATATACATATACGTCTGCATTGTGAGTTTGTATTTCTGCTTGAGGTACGTCAGAAATTTCAGTAAATCTGAACCTTCTCTTGTAAACCTCTTTCCGTTCTCTCTACCCATGCATTGTCCACATGTAAGCAATATTACCTTCTTAAAAACAGGTTAGCATTCTGTCTCTTCTTTGTAACCACAGGGTAGTAAAACAAGCATATGGACTGATATGACACTTGAAATTAAAAATCGTTCCTTTATCAGCAATCCGCAGATTGGTCGGTAGCAGTAAGGCTTTCTATCTTCTGTGTTCTCCGTCCAGTATCTCCAATTCATAAAAAGATTGACAGTCAATTTCATTCATGATATGTTTGGTCTCACGGATGACGCCAATCGTGCATCGCATCATATTTGTGGCAAAAGATCTTTGGACGAGGATGGTTCTGCGGCGGAGAGCTGCGTGTGAAGTTCAGTGATTGCCCTCGCTGTTGATTCTGCGCCACAGTCCTATTCACTCGGTAGCAGAATGTACAGCCCGCTGCTCTACTAGTCGATGGGCTTTGCTTCATTTTTTTATCTTTCGTTTCCCTTCCTTCGCGTCGTTTGTCGCAATGAATGTTTTTAGCCTGCTCCTCTTATCGCTCAAAGGTTGGTGTCGGCCAAGCTTTAGCCTGTGGAAAATAAAATGATAGGAAGTATATTTGCAGATTACATATTAAAAACATGATAATGCTACGATAAAGGACATATCGTAATTTACATGTGTAAATATGTTCAGTGTAGAGTAGCTGCTCTACTGGTGAATCATCACGCACTATACGTCACACAGCCTTCAATATCGTCAGGTGCGTCAATAGCTTTCAGAGGTATCATTTATCATCATAAGGGGTCCAGAATATTCCAGAAAGATCGTGTAATAAGTCTACTGCATTTACGGATTGTATCAAACTGCTTTACGACGCCTTCATTGTTTATAATTCTAGCACGCTTACAGCTCTGATAGTCAGTTGAAGAAATGGTTTACAATAGTTTAATGCGGTGTAAGTGTTAGTATTAATTGTTACAATTGCTTAATTGCTCTCCAACATTGTCAGTTACCATTTTAGTGATTTTATAATTGCTTATACTTTGCCTGTATTGGATACTTATGCTACAGAGGAAAATAAATGTACTAAGAATATGTTACTGACATCGCCTTTTATGATTACGATCCATACGATTCTCGCAAGAGTACGTTTTTAATAATAGTGAGCACTGATTGATTTGCCGTGATCAGAAAGTCCATCGTTAATCTTAAATAATGTAGTTTATATAGTTTTTTTAAAGGAAAATTTAAATTTTTTTTTCTTCAGATAGATGTTAGCTTTTCTCAAAATTTCATCTGAATCTATCTGAGGCGTCTTTTTAGTCTCATATTTATATACTGTAAATTGGTGCAATGTTATATCTACACCATTGATACATAATAGTTATGTTTCTTATGTACACTACCAAATGATACATTAACCGCAAAAAAATTTATGTTTTATGTAATCTGTGGTCTGTAAACTACCAATCTCATTTCCACACTTACCATATACCATTAAACGAACACATTTCATCCGGCAATTAGAATTTTAGGAATGACAGAAAACATCCTTTATATCTTAATATATTTTGTTTAATTTATTTTCAACCGTATATACTTTCATGTATTTTAAATGACTTAATGTTAAATACCATCCACGCATCTAATAATGAAGTACAAAAGAATTAGACCCATGGTATTTGCCATACCAGAGGAGACGGTTTTTCCAGCTCTAGCTGTTTGAAGACTCTGTAAGTTCTTATAGCAACAAATCAGCATAATTCGTCGTTATTATAGTGTGTGTGTGTGTGTGTGTGCGTGCGTATTGCAATATATAGGTGGTGCACAGAGTAAGTAGTCGAGATATATGGAATGAAGTGGATTTATTAGTCATGCTATTATTTTTGACAATCTACTGAGATCTTAATACAGTTTATAAAAAATAATTAATCTGTCTCTGTTGACTTTAGTAACGCAAACTAAAAGTTAACTTTTTATAAAATTAAAGAAATTATTATATAAAAGTATTCTTGTCTTATTTAATGTAAAGTCTTTACTGGTGTGTAGAGTCTTTCCCTTAAATAAATATTTTTTTACAATTCTAGATATTTATGTAAGTTCATTTCCATTTTACGTTGCCTGTAGATCCGTCAGACGACGGGTTATTCATGGATGATCCTGGATCTGAATGAGTACGACGGTTGATATACTCTACCTGGCTGCAGGGACTCTTTCCGGCATGTAGGTACTTCTTAGGTCTATGGTTATGTGCACTTTCACCACAAACCGATGATGTTACTTCCAAATGGTGTGTCAGATTTACACCTTCCAGTAAACTTATAGTGTGTATATTACTAATTACAGTATCTTGAACTTTTGCGGATTAGCACAATTATAATATTTCTTGCAGTATCTCAACAGGATATCTAACTTACGTTTCTCGCGATTGGCAGACCAAATTTTTAATACCCGAATGGCATTTATACGGTATCGTTCCGAAGAGACTGATTTATTCGTTCAAAGTCGTTTTCATTGACTGAATTATCTTAATCTGATTAGTTGTTTTGGAAACCCTTTCTATGATTTTCTTACGGATACTAAATGTACTTGTCCAGAAAGGCTTTATAACAGAACAATTCTTGTTCAAAAAACCTGAAATGCTTTACGACCAAATTTATTGGGCTCTGAACCATCTACGAGCTATATAGTATTGCTTTTGTTCGTTTCTTAATTTTTTGTTAACGCGAGTTGCAAAATCATGCATTTTACAAATATAAAAATATCTTTATATACATTTAAGATAATTACTTATTTCACGAATCTAATATATTCGTACTTTTTCAGCGGTGAATTATTGAAAGAGACTTTGTTAGCGAAATAAGTAAACAGTATAACAGTTAAATTAAGTGACTTCGTTTGCGTTCGTGTCTTAATGGTAGTAAGCTGTTTGTCTTCAGGAAAGAGTCTTAATAGTAACAGTCTAATTCCGCGATAAATCTAAATAACCATCCAACTTAGTTGTAGAACGAGCCAATCTTGTACACAGAAACAAGATAAATAGAAGAATTCTCGTTTTTAACTTAAACTGTAATTTATTCTCAGTTGGAATAGTTTTCGAGAAGCATTTTGTAAAAGCAAATGTTTTAGTAAATTTATTAAAATCAGCAACATTCTGACGTTTTTGAAAATTTTGTAACCTACTCATATGCCACGTCAAACGTTTTATTTCTGTACTTTCGCTTTACTGTACGAAACTACTTTTTTTGTTTTCATACTTATAAATCTCTTTATTCACATCCGCTTTTTTGACTGCAAGTTCTTTCCAATACTTAGTCTAAAAATACGAATATTTTCTTTTAATTATTATCAGCATCATTATCACTATCTTTACACCAAGGCATAAGAAAGGTGCTGCCTGTTCCGCCTTCAAAAATCCTACCTGTGTCTACGCATACACGTGTTCTATAAGTTTATATTTCCAGACTTCTAATTAATCTTATTCTATTCTTAAATTATTTGTCTTAATCGGCTTAGTAATAGTGAAAATTCCTTTTTAGACATTTTTTTCTCTTTCACTAAGTCAACAAACTTAATTTTCCTGCACAAGTATATAAATATTGTAACGAGAAGACTCTTAGGTCGTCTTTAAAATGTGTGTATCGTGTGTTCGCCTCACACGTTGTGGTCGTTACTTTATGTTGACGCTGACGTTGTCCGTAGCGATCTCTCGAATTACCAGTACACGCGAGTGGGAACCTTACCTGTTCTTTAATATGTGGTTGTATTTCCCGGGTGGCGCCAAATTGTTTAATCTGAAAACAATTAAAAAGAATAGGACGATTGAGCGTTCGTTCTATGACGGTATGGTGAATTCAAATTACTCCCGCCCTGTGCGAATTTCTTAATCTCGCTGGTAGTTTGCCGAGTTTCCGACGTGAGCGCTTACCGTCACTTTTGCTCGTCCCTATAATACACAAATCATATAATGCACTTTCCTATGAAATAAAGAACAGTGGTTACAACTCTGTACTAGTTTATTAAATTGTGATTAGTAGTTATTCAGTATTATACTACAAAATTATATTTTGTTATTAAACAAATTTGCTCCGACAGTAAAAGACAATTATATCTCAATGCTTGGTGAAATCGACTTTGAACGAGTTATTTAGACATAGCGTCTACTGAATTTTTATTATTAATTTCGTTCAATGAATCTGGATTCTTTTGGTTTACAAAAAAATATCAATTTGATTATAATAAAGTACACTACCTTACATTACTGGTACTTATATACTATAAGATCTAATTACAATTTGTTCCTGAAGTGTTAAAAAGTGTATTTCAAAAGTTCATAATTTCTATACTGGTTATTTTCTAGTTTCATATAAGTTTAGTGTTTTATTTTTAATTAATCTTTGAGAGAAATGAGATCATCAGTTTATAGTGAAAGTTCAAAGTGTTGTGAGAAAAAATTGGAAAGAATTTATTCCTTAAATTCGGGTAACTCAGCAATACTTATCAATCGGTTGAATTATGGTGTAGCGTCATTCAGTTGAAATAGGTTGGGTCAGCTTTTGTCATCAATCTTCCATCATTTTAGGTTTTAATTACGCCTGGCGTCTTTTTCGTATAAGTTGATCGAAATTTATTAATTTGGAATTTATTAATCTGGTCTGTGGCCTCGGTTGAAGGTATTAGTTTCTCATCAGATTGTTTGGTTCTTTATTTTAGTAAATTTGGTTACTTTTTTTTGTTTTAAGTTAAAATTTGAGTCATTTGCGGCTTGGCGTCTCTTCGTCTCGAGCTTCAACAATGGAGTAACTGTTTCTAACGGAATATTCATAAATAACGTCTAGTTGTTATGGCAACAGGTTGCCTCTCTTTGGCTATTCATGACTTAAGCCCATTGTTATAATATTTGAATTTTTATTCGAAATGACTAAATATCTTCTGATTGGTATTATTCTTCTGTCTTCTTATCTATGTCTGAGATATTATCACAACTGTTTATATTTTCTTTCACAGATCATTTTGACATCCCTCAAAGCTGGGTTTGCTTATGTATTAAGGTTTTCTCTCTTAATATTTTCTCTATAACATTTTTCTCTTAATATGATTCACTAATTATCATTGACTAGTTACTTGCCTCGGATTTGCTAATATCATAGTTAATTTCTTAAAATTTGTAGTTTTTGGTTTTATACAGTTAGGCATTTCATAGGCCTAAGTAGTAATTGGCTATCTTTTCTTATTTTATACAAATTAAATATTATTTTACCCTTATACATGTTTTGTTTTGGTGTTACAAATGATTTGTTTACTTTTTGAATTGATTTGGGAATGTTTTATAATAACTGTATGTTTTCATTATTTTACATATTATGGTTTGTCTATTATTTTCTAACTGCTTTTCCAATATTATTAGGTTTGAATAAATTTATCTTTTTTCTTATCTATATTGCCATTGTTTATTATTTGTCTATTATTTACTATTCTCTAAAAAATTTAACACAACATATAGGCTTATGGTCTGTATACTTCCTTCAGCCATATTCCTTTTCATAAATTTAATTGAACAAATCTTTAACAGTTATTATGCTACTCTTGTTTACATTTTGTTTATTCTTACTTATTTTTTGGTGACAAACATCATCACACTATTTACTTTATCTAATTAACTATCCCTTTGAACATAGGATGTATATTGATTTTGCATTTATATTCTTTACCACATTTTTTCTTTTCTAAACTTTACTATCTAACCATGGTAACACTATTACTTTGACTCTTCATGGGATTTTTTCCCTGAATACCCTTGTATTCCTAATCTACAATAATTACTCTTAATCCTAATAATAACAATATTCTTATTTTCTGTCACTTCTCACCATTAACCTTTAGCGTTTATCACTGGTTTTTAGGTGTCTATATCTATCAACAGGGTTTCTATTTATTTTGGGGGTTTACACTGGCACTTTGCACTTTTTTATTGTATTTAAGTGTTACTAGTGGGTATTCCCTAACATTAATTTCTCTTTTTTCACTTAATCATGTTCTCTATCTATCTATCTCTCACTTCACAATGGTTAGTTATACTGTTAACAAGTTTCATATCATTATAGAATTATTTATAACATTTACTCTCTATTTATTTGGTTATTGTACTTTACTTTGTCATTACTTTATTGGATTTTAATAATTATCATTTACATTGATTAATTAGTCGATACTAATAATTATCATTTACATTTATTATTTATTGGTTTCTTTTTCGTTACTTTATTTGAGTGTAACATTTCTCCTTTTCTGTCCTATCTTATTCGTTTGTGTCTTTTCACTTCTTCTAATTTTTTCATTTATATTTCGTTTGTTCCCTTTTCATTTAACTTCTCATTTGGTTTTATTTTATTTCATTTTATTTGGTCAATCACTTGGGTTAGGTCATAGTCGTTTGTCGCGTTATAGTCATTTTATTTTCATTAGTTTAAACATTTAATATAGTTGATTCATAGTTTTTTCCCTGGTATTGGTGTGGCTTTTTGTATTATAACAATATGTGTGATTAATTTCTAATCGTAAATATAGTATGCTGAGTAGATTATTTGAACCTAATGGAATTTAGAAACAGATAATGCGGATAGAAGAGACGAGGAAAGAGAGTAAGACGATGTGAAAATAAACTTCTGGTTTTACAACACATGTAGAGGCGGTCGTTTTTGACGAAACAATAAAAACTATTTCAAAAGCTCTACTGCATTCTACTTTTTACTGTATGCGTTTTATATTTTACTTAATGTTGTTACTGTTAGCGAATTAATCCTTGGTTTTATACAGACAATAGGGGAGTAAGCAACATGACTGTATTATTCAACGAATTTCAGCAATTCATTATTTTAGCGCCTATAAGTGTATAAGTTTTTTGACTTTATTGCCTTATATGTCAAAAATATGAAACAAATGTTAATAGTTATTGAACTAAGACTGCAGTTTACAAAAAAATTTTGTAAATTTAATTGAATACCTGTAAATATTTATGAATGAAATTGGCATATCACGTTTACGCTGCAAGTATTTCCTATTGTTAAATTTAATTTACTTTAAATTGATACAATTTTTTTAAGATCATAATGGATAAAGTTTTGAAATATATAAAATTGTGTAAATAAAATCAATAAAGTAATTCTCCTTTATTAGACATATATATAGGCCTACAACAATTGCCTTGATTCAAATTACCATACAAAAATTTAATTAAATTATTGGATTTATTATTTTATAAGATTTTTAATGTGTATTCAAAATTTCATTGAGAAGAAAAAGTGAAGAAAGAGACTCACCTGAATAGGATTTCGGATGGCCAGCTCCTCAGGAAAATTTGACAATACAATAATTGTATTGTAAGATAATTATTATCTTAAGGGAAGAGAGACAGCAAAATCTAGAAAGGATTACATATATAGAGGTGACTCCATTTTAGGTCCGGAATAGGTCACTTGATACCCTTGATGAAACAAGGAGAAACGTTGAGAATTTTTTTGTTTCGCTACCGTGATTAGTGGTAAATACCGTGATTGGCTTTAAATTTTTTGTAATAATGTTGGCACAACAGCTGAAGGCCTACGTAAAGTCTTCGTTCTTCATGAACATTTTACACCCAAATTCAATAATAGAGTTGTAATAAAATTTTAGTCTATCTAGTGCATGTGTCAGTCTGTATTTATAGAAACCAAAGGCAATATGGTATGTGAATTATGAATTTCCATTGTGTATATTATCACTGTTTGCAAGAAACTACTTTCAATTTGTATTCCTCTAAATGTCAAATCTTACTATGTTCATGAAAACGATTATAATTTTAAAATAATTATTATAGCTCAATATTTTTAGGTTTTTAAGAACTTTGCTTATATGCAACCAGTCTTTAGTCGTTGTAAAATTAAGTATATTTAAAATAATCTCCTATGTAACAATAGTAAATAAAAATATAAAGTTTACAAATTGATTGATTCATTGTACTTGTTCAATGTTTAAGTTTGTAAAAATACAATATTTTATAAAAACTCTGGCAGTTTATTAATCTGATAGATCAGCATAAATGGGTTTCACCTACGCCGATTCTTGCTCCACTGGCAAAATATCTCGGTGAACTTGCTGATACTATGGATAACCTTCACTTCAATAAATTTACACTGCTTTCTATTTTAGTGGCATTTTATTCATTGGCATTACAGCACGCATGAAATCTGTTTTCCTCCTACGATATCAGGTCTATATTCCTCGTTCTCTAAAATCCACTTTGATATTAAATCATGAAACTACATTGGTTGAGCCTTGACATCCATAATCACGAAAGCTCTGCATTGGCATTTGTTAGATATAAATCTCTAATGAGATCATTTAGTTCATCGTATGCAACTCTGTGTGACTCATGTGACACAAAATGGTGGCACAAAATAAGATCACGTGAAGTTTTAAATTTGATGTGTATGCTTCCTTACACTGTATTTGATGTGTATGCTTCCTTACACTGTATTTATGCTTCTTTACCAACGTAAATTTAATAACGTTCTGGAAATGAAAGTAGTAGCTGCTCACACCAAGCTATGTGGGACACGATAGATAAGAGAATAGAATGTTCGGGTATTTCATTGACCACCATACTTTCCTTGACATTTTCCATATGCAATGCTGGAAATAGTTATCTATATATGTTCTTGGCTCCCGTCAAATTATTGGTATAGCCAAGTGCATTTAACGTCATCTAACTTTAATCAGTGAATAAAATGATTTACTGGGTATGTAAAATTCCTCTGCAAAGATCGTCTGCAAATTAAAGATAGTCGGTTATTTTTACTAGTGTGGTGGCGCAGAAAATTTAACTTCACCACAAATATAACACGAGTTGTGAAAAGTACAAACTGAACTCGTTCATTACTAATTCAGTCGGATTTGAAAAATTTCATAATTTAAAATTGTCTATTAATAAAAAATGTACTTTTAATTATTAATACGTCAAGAGATAGCTAAACATTTTAAACGTTATATTAATTTTAACAGCTGAAGTTAATAAGAAATTACTACATCCGAATCAGAAACACTTCTTTCGTTGATCATTGTTTTTGTTATCAAAGCCAATTATTTTCAGAGTATAGAGCTCATTTTTATAGAAGAGTAAGTGTTTACATTTTAAAAGTGCATGCAATCTCTTGAGTAATTTCATTATACACGTAATAAATAAAACTTTCCTTTTTTAATTTTATTCAACGGGTACCGTACTAAAAAGTTTTGTTGAATATGAAATCGACTTTACGAAGAATGTTACTCGCTCCCTACTCTTCAACGTTTAGATAAAATAATTACTGTTTGTTCACCGTCAATTAGCACTGCTACCTCATATTTCTTAATGTTAGACGCGTCATTGAACATCGTTTCCATTTGTTTATTCCGGATAGACATGCCCTTGTCAAACCAATTGGTCGAATCTTTACACTAATAATATAAGCGTGGAGAAAGATTGTTACCTCTCAGTAACAATGTACAACTTAGTAAATAGAGTCTTTATTACTTGATAAAGACTTAATACTTATAGGATCGTTTCTGCTTTTATGTTCCTCTTTAAATGTTTCTGACTGACTATCCACCTGTCAACTTTCCTTTGTTCAACGTTGCTTCCATTTTTGATACTTTTCTATGGACTTATAGCCTGTTATCTACGATATTAAACACATACATATTTTCAAAAATCTGACTTTACACAGCATACAAATTAAATTTTAGAAACAGAAAAATGCTGGTCGCATACAGTTTTATTTATATTTTTAGATTAAGTCCGAATTATTTTAATACGATATGAGGAATGTCAGCATTAATTCAGATAGTGGTTAATTCAAATCTTTTAATAAAATCAATCATGTGATAAAAGAATATAACTAAAGCACTCGTTAAATTAATTGTTCTGACAGTCGTAAAAAGTTACTTTGAGGTTATGACAGCTAACAAACAACTTTACACCACGCACTTCCTTTTAAATATTATTTTTAAGTCTTTCAGGAATGACGACTGACTTGTCTTACTAATCTGTGCAATCAGTTATTGACTTACATGAAACAGCTTTGTACCTTAAACTTGAATGAATCTACTTTTGCAATACTTTGTTTTTGAATGCAACCTGACTGGTCAAGTTTACTCGTATATTCTAAATATAAACACCTTGTTTACTATTTTATACCCTTGGTCTATATTTGTTTATGCTGCGTACTTTTTTTGCTTCATATTACTGCATTTGTTAAGTCTGTGAAAAATGACAAGCAGAAGTAAACGTTCTTTACAAAGTAATCTTATCCTTAAAGAAAATGCTAGTTGAACATTATAAAAAGAAAAGCTGAGCGTATTACATTATGGTTAATTCCTGTTTCAGTTCTGTAATTCAGTGGAGTGATTGATGCCTTGTCTACTTCGCAGCTTTCTGCTGTTGGAACATTGGAAAGCTTTTCCCTGTCGCTACCATTAGAGACTACTCAGCCACAAAATTTACTAACATTAATCATTTGATACAGTACACTGTTACTGGTTTTTTCCGTATCTCTAATCCTGACGTGTACAGTACATAATGTGCTTGCACTTAAGCGTTGACGCGTTTTGCAATGTTATTAGCTAATCTCTTACAGTGGATATACAACTATTATAAATTTTACTCCAGTTTTGCCTTTGTGGAGTGTTGAATAATTGACAAGAAATAATTTATTTCAGCCATCCTTAACAAAAGCTATGGGAAGACGGGAAAGTCATGTGAACTCGCTCAAACAAACCGAATTGTATTTACTAAGGAGCACGTTGAACCTTACAAAAATTAAGACTGAGCTATTTAATAAATTATTTTGTATTATTGATGTTACTTCACCTTAGCAATTGAAGTACAATTATATTAGGTAAAAATAT
Organism: Magicicada septendecula; assembly: GCA_034769895.1. Lineage (NCBI taxonomy): Eukaryota > Metazoa > Arthropoda > Insecta > Hemiptera > Cicadidae > Magicicada > Magicicada septendecula. Next base: position 108,513,748 of record CM068370.1, read on the forward strand.
ATTGCATGTTTATGTTCAAAGGCTGTCAACCATATACGAATATTAGTCATCAAAACAACTCAGTGGCAGCAGAGTACACGACTTCCTCAATGTTAGTAAAGTAAACACTTTATAAAGAAGAAAAATGTTTGCAGCAATTGTATACGTTACAAAATAATGAATACCCCATATAATCACAAGTGACAGGAAACACGCTGTACGGCGAAATAAAAAATGTGTATTTAATAAATGGGCCTACCTCTTGTTAATTATGCAGTCTCTCATGAAACAGGATAAGAATATAGGCTTAACGTTTTTAAAACATAACACATGATATAAATTACTTTATTTGCGCAGGCCTGTATTACTTATGCCGCTGTTATAAAATCTTACAGATCGTTAACAACACATAATACCTCACTGAGCGAAAAACGAGTTAAAGCAATTATTAATTTTCCGAAATATGTTAGGTAGTCAACACAAATGTATCTATATAAGGGTTACAACAAAAAGGCACAGGAAGAATATCTGCAGACTGCGTTTGAAACAAAAAGTCTTTAGAAGATCGTTTGTAAAAAACACAATAATCTGATACATGAAATTAAGATAAAAGTGAGTTTATTTTTAATTGCAGTTTCATTGTGCTGTGTAAATGATTATTGAACAAACGTTGTTAGAAACTACGATTGAATAGGACTTTATGGAGTACTATATTGCTATTGACAATTGTAGTTTGTGTGATTATTGCTGCTTAATTATTGGATTTTTCAATGAATGGGGAAGCATTTCTGAAACGATGTTCAATCAAAGTAAGGATAGTAATTTTTAATCTCTTTTTGATTACTGTGCATGGTATTAGCTTATATTTTATTTTAATGATCATAGTCTATCATGGCTTTAGTATAAAAACTAAACTTTTTTATCAAACTCCAACTGTAAATCAAAATGTTTTTCATAAACAATAAGGCGCGCATATAGTGTCTTACTACAACTGTTTACAGTTTTGATTGATGATATTTCTAGAATGTTAATAATAATAATATACCTCTGCTCAAGTGTCCGTAAAGGATCAAGGCATAATGCGCGGTTTTTGTTCAATAGGACGGTTGCATGTCTAGTACAACGGGTCGCCAGCTGCTAGTTGTGGTATTCACAGCCAGGAGGCGCCACTGTTATCTGAATGGCTACTCAGTTTTTCCTCACGACGCTGAGTGCACGCCGTACAGAGTCTCCGCCGGGAATTAAACCCGGGACAACGCGATCTTGTAGACTTTTAGAATATGTAAAAGAAAACAAAAATTGTAATTCCTCTCAGTACATATAAAACGTAGGGTACAGATGGCGTAATAGAGTGTAGAATAAGTAACGTTGAAATATTAAAAATATCACATCCATCTTTTTCCCCAAATTTTCACCGTGGAAACTATGGAATACAAAGGTCAATGTAAGAATGTGCCCTATCATAACTTGTAAAAAACAATCTTTTGTTTTGTGAGACCACAGGTTCTTAAAACATAAATATCCGACAAGTTGAAAGAAAAGTATTATTAGATAAATAATGAGATAAAAAGTAGGGGAAATATTAATAAGAGACACGTTAATGTTCATGCGGTAAGATTCAACGTTACTTTTGTTAATAATATCATGGAAATACACAAACCATCTTTTCTCAAGAAGTACATAAATAATTTGGAAAATTAGTAAAAACACAAAGGAACAAAGGAAAGTGGTATGTAGTAGCAACAGTGAGTGGTATTTTGAAGAATAATAAACTGTTAGTTTTTATTTGTGTAATAAATCTAAATTTAGACCTATCTCCTATAACACAGCGGAGCGAATCATAGTGGCAAAGAAGAAGAATTAATGAAATAAATTATATAAAGTTTATTGTTTAGTATTGTTTATATATAAATTATATACGCATGATACTGAATTTGATGATAAGCCTACTTGTAGGTTCTCTGTTTTCGTGTTAAGTCTTGTAATATCAATTAGGTCTATAAATGACTTGTATTATGTAGAAACTAGTGATTTTACGAAGAGTAGATAGAAGGCTGGAGCAGTAGAATATCTTGTTACACTAGCCACTAAAAAATTTGGCGGAGAAAAGACGATAATGGATCGGATCACGTTGACGAGACGACATGAAGTAAACGATGCTTTAACCATCCAAACATTTTAGTATGTCTACGATATTTTAAAGAAACGTGTGATCTTCCAAATATAAAATACTGTTTCCGGAAACAATAATTGGATAACCATCGGTATTCTGAAAACTTATTAACTCGTATTTTATTAATAGTGTAATTAACACTTGTAAGTTAGTGCTTCTATATTCGTTCACAGTTTTGTTTTCATGTGTGATTTACAAAAGACTGAGTGAGAGATTTTACTATAGAATTTTATAAATCACATTGTAGGTTCTAGATAAGTGCGTACACAACGATCACTTGGGACGCGCGATTATGTACCGATATTGGCAACATGTAATACCTAATCTCGTACCGCTCGAATCCATTCAATTACTGCTAAATAAACACAGAATTTTGCATATTACGTCTTAGCGTCTATCCTACATACATATTAAGTAACATTAAGTGGGCTGAAGCCCAATACAAGGCGACTGAAGCCTCTTAATTCTACAAAATGTTTCACATAGACTGGAGTAAGAAGTAATAAGTGTTACAGGCGGTTTGATTTAGCTACAAAGAATGTCTTCTTTTATTGTGCTATAGAAGTGCTAGTACAACTTGTGATTATGGATGTAATTGTAGACATCTGATATGTTATTACACGTTATTAGATCACGGTTTTATTACATCAAGATATTACATCGTAACAATATTAAGACCATGTTTGCTTACAACAGTCAGGAAGTGTAATGTTCTCGTTGACACGTAAAGATTATTGCAGGGCGCTATCTTCATTCTATATCTACGGCTCACAGAAGTGTAACGTATTGCCGCGTTACAAATCCAGGGAACCCATCTTAACTGAGCTCTGTCAATTACATGGGCTGCCTACGTTGTAACGAACTGTATTCAAATCAAATTAACTGAACAAATTACTTACTAACTGTGTAAGGAAACAAGGGAAGGTATTGTACTGATTTACGCACTCATTTTCTGTGTGTAACAAGACGACTTGGCTTTATTTAACAACTGTTACTGACAGATCCCATGACATTACTAATTAAACTAAAGTATTTAAATTCTTTTATAAAACTTTGGGATCAAACTGACTCTATTTTGCTATACCTCGGATCCGGGTTAACTTTCTGTATTTGATAATAAAGACTTTTATTTATATTCAATTCATTATCTTAGCTTGCAAGATTTCTTTAACCATTTGAAGAATGGTTCTATTACTTGGAATAATAATAAGATACATCAATATATAAAGCGTTACAACGTATGAAGTTTGAGTTTTTACAGTAAACTCTTAGATTTACATTTTTAATGTTTACGTTAAATTAATTGTCTTTGAAAAGTCTCTTTTGGAAGTGTGTAGTATAACAAATATTATTAACTCTCGATAGACAGGCTATCGAGTCACCTTTAGAATGGAATGTAGAAACCTCGTCCTGGGGTGTCCGTCTTGGGAATCCTTGTACGCGCCGTCATCATCTGGGTCGGGTCTTCGTCAATAAGGTGTCGAAAGTTCACAGAGGAGATTGAAGCTTCTTCGGTGTAAGTATATGCAGATTCTCGGATGTCCTAAACAGCATCTCCTGCCGGGTATACGTGTCTTTAAGCAGTTCCTGCAGATCACATCTTTAAGAATGATGTTGAAATGTGAGTTACTTCTTGAAGGGAGTCGTCATCTTGCTTAACACTCTTACTTTTTGTTGTTACATATTAATTCTTCTTGTTACCACATTTTTATTGTTAATAGTACATGCTACACGCTTTTTGTAGCAGTAGTTACTAAACTACATTTAAATTAAACAAGCAAACTAACAACATTTTATCAGAGCTTTCGCCCGTACGTCTGCACACTGTGAGGTCAACATAGCGAGAGAGAGTTTTTCTGCTCGCTTCAACTGGTACTTAACAAAAGGGAGAGGGGCAACTACTCCGCGAGAATATAGTCCCTACCTTTATTTAAGTTAACACTTTTAATTACAAAAACTATGCCTTAATAAACATATAAAATTTTAATGAGTTATTTTAACGACTATCTGTGTCTTCAGATTTTTAATTATTAACATTATGATTTTTTTATTTTATCCTAAATTACAGACGACTCGGTAGACATGTCGAGTCCGGAATTAACAGGTCACCGCCTGACAACAAGCAAAGGGTTAAATACGACAATAATAACTATTTACAATATGCCTTTTTATTAAAGTTTCTTTGAACTTCTTAACTACTACTTATTCTCATACTTAGTACATACAGGTGTTTTAAGTATCATAGTGAGATTTAAAATTGCTTAATCCCTCGCAAACTTACTTATTTAAAATTCTTTCTTTTTATAATTACTGTTACAATTTAAATCGTCACATACTCCACCGCTTAATTTGCACATTACGGTTTTTTTTTTTTTTTTTTTTACTGGGGACTTGGAGTATGAATGGTGTCAGTGTGTGTAATTTCTTTCACATAGTTATTGGTTAGTATTATATCTACTTGCTTCTTCTCCACAACACAATCTACTTTTATACATTCTTATTAACTACTCTTTTTTTTTTTACTATTCACACTTAATATTTACAAAATACAACACAAAACTCTTTCTTATCTCTATCACTTAAATCTACTACCGGTTTTTTTTTCTGGTTGTCTTACTCTCTTTCTGTAGAGTAACTTTCTAAATCTTTACTTATTTAGAATTCTATCTTGTTTCCATTGAGTACTAGATAACTCATCGAGTTAATGAGTGTTAGTTCCCATCTAGTTAATGAGAATTCATTTATGTATGCTTCGCAGAACTGGAACTCAGGTTGATCAGGCCTCATTTCCAAACTCTACGTTTAACATTTTTCACGGTTTCTGAAGTGTAATTTACTTCACTACCTAGTGTTCCCTTTTCTACTTTGGGTTATACTATTCCGTCTCTTCTTCCTATACAATTTTAGCTGTGACATATGCGTTTTCCGCACATATTTTCGAGTCGCAGGTTCGCACAGGGCTACTGTAACTGGAGTTAGGTACTTCTGGATTCGGTAAGGGCCACACCATCGGAATGATAGTTTAGAGGTGGTCTTATCAATCGCACTACTAGTGGGGTGAGTCTTGTACATTACTAAGTCACCTACTTGGTACCTAATTGAATTGTTATGATTACCTTTCTCGTGGTATCTTCTGGATTTTTCTAAGTTTGCTCTTAAATTAGAGCGGGCTTTATTCCATATTCGCTTTATCTGCTTATCCGTTATTTGCAGGGGCAGCAGATCGTGTATATTCCATCTCGTGGACAAAGGGTGGTTTGGTCGGTATTTGTACAGTAACTCAAACGGGGTCGACTTGTGACCTTCGTGATAAGCTGAATTAAAAGCATATTGAATCCAGGATAGGTTTTGATCCCACGACGTGTGATCGTTCGCATGATAGGCGATTAGCGCAGATTTGAGGTTTCGTAGATACCTTTCAGCAATATTGCCTTGCGGTCGATACTCGGTAGTGGTTATATGGTCTATCCCTAACTTGAAACACATATTCCTAAATTCTTTTGCTTTAAACTGTGGACCGTTATCAGATACTATACGTACTGGAGTACCGTAGTCTTTAAATAGTTTTTCCTGTAATATTTTTACAGTCGTCGACGCTAATGCTCGTCGCATGGGATACATCCAAACAAATTTAGTGAACGAATCTACACAGATGAGTAACATTGTATTCCCTGATTTCGATCGTGGATATGGACCTGAGAAATCTAGATAAAGTTTAGAAAAAGGGGTCTTAGGGATTTCTGATATCAGTTGGCTTACTTGAGTATTCCTGTCTGGTTTACTTAGGGCACATAATGTACATTTCTTTACAAAGTTGGCTATTTCGCTGTTCATATTGTTCCAATGATATTCCTTTCGAACACGATGTATTGTCTTATTGATTCCCATATGGGCTCCTATGGTAGATGAATGGAAGTATTCCATCAGCATGGGCTTAATTACATCAGGGGCTATTATTCTTAATTCCTTTCCGCTCCTTATCTTGTGACATAGTACGTTTCTACTCAATACGTACTTCTCGGATTTAATACCTTGCGTAAGTTGTTCTATAATAGGCTTCAGTGAGGGGTCTTGTTGTTGATACAGGGCAATGTTTGTAAAGGCAAGGGGGAATTCAGTAATTACGGCGTTAGCAAGTGCTATTTCCGGATTATCTTTGTTTTCGGGAGTTTTAGTGGGCGACTGGAACATACGGGACAGGCTATCAGCGACTACGTTTTGAGTACCTTTAATATGCTGCACTCTGAATTTGTAGCAGTTTAACTTCAATATCCATCTTCCAATTCGTCCTAACTGTTTAGGGTGATTCAATAACCAAGATAACGCCTGATTGTCGGTTTCCAAAAGGAATTCTTTATGTTCTAGGAAGGGTTTAAACTTCTCGAACGCAAAAACAATTGCTAGACATTCCAATTCATATGCAGAATACTTTCTTTCCTGATCGCTAAGTGTTCGTGATGCATAACTAATAGGTAGTCTACAGTTATCTATCTCTTGATATATCACTGCACCTAACGCTACACTAGAACTGTCGGTTTGCACTACGAAAGGTTTCGTGAAATCCGCTAGTTGCAAAACTGGGGGAGATATAATACTTTCTTTAAGTTGCTCAAACGCGTGTTGATGTAGTGAGCTCCATTCGAACTTCGTTCCCTTCTTTCGTAAGGAGTTTAGGGGTGCTGCTATTTCGGCAAGATGGGGAATATATTTATGGAAATAATTTACCATTCCCAAAAATCGGGCTATACCTTTTGCATCTCGTGGGGGTGAAAATTCTCTAATAGCGCGGGTTCGTTCGGGGTCAATGCTTACCTTTCCATTCGCTTTCACGATGTGACCTAAGAAAGAAAACTGAGGGACGGCAAAACTTACCTTCTTTGGGACAACAGTCAATCCTGCTCTTAGTAACCGAGATAACACTTCGCGTAGATGTTTAAGATGTTGTTCCATAGATTCGCTGTATATAACGATGTCGTCCAAATAGTGATACACATATTTAAATTTAATATCGTGAAATATCCTTTCTAACAGTCTACTACATACGGAACTTCCTTGAGATATTCCAAAGGGTACTCTAGTAAATTGGTACAAGTTAAAAGGGACTGCAAACGCGGTTAGACGTTTTGATTTCTCAGAAAGGGGTATTTGGTGAAAAGCTTGATTCAGATCCATCACCGTAAAGACAATAGCTTTAGTGAAATAATGAAATGCACTATGGATGTCTGGAAGAGGGATTGATTCAAATTCTATTCTTTTGTTTAATTGCCTATAGTCCACAACTAGTCTGTGTTTATCTTGTCCTTTTGGTACTAAAAAGGAGGGTGAAGAATATGGGGACGGAGAGGGTTCTATGACTCCTTGGTCCAACAACTTGTTGATATGGTTTCGCATGACTTCCATCTTGGGAGGCGACAATTTGTACGGAGGTAGTCGTATTACTTTCTGATCGCTCAGATTAATTTTATACTCTATTAGGTTAGTAAGTCCTAGTTTAGGTGTAAGAACCGAGGAAAATTCTTTTATTAATTTCAGTATTCTCACTTTATCTCTTTTTTCTAGATGAGATAAATCTGACTCGGTGTATTACATGTGCAGTAGAAGAAAAAATTTTTTTTTTTTTTTTATATTACAATCAAATGTATATTTCCGTGTACGGTCGAATCGGAAATAATATTTTTGCTCAAAGATGTCAAGAATCATTCCTGTCTTACTAATAAAGTCTGCACCTAATATTAAATCAGGTCCTAATTCCTTACATACTAACATTGTAAACATCCAGCTTAGGTTCTTGATTTTAACCTTAACGGTAATGCTCAGGTTTATGTTTATATTACGTTTATCAGCGGTAGCACACTTTATATTCACTGGTTGATTCCGTTTTACTAGATGGTGTTTAGCTAATATGTCCGCTAATTCTTGGCTGATTAAAGTTCTACTAGATCCCGAATCAATTAAGGCGATGGTGGATGTAACGCCTAAGTCAACTCGTATTAATGGTAATAGATTTTTAGTCCAGTTACATTTATTAATCGCGTTACATTTTTCACGAAATTCTCTCACATAGGGATCGATTTCTTTCGAGCTTTTTTTTCTTCCACGTTGGTTATAAAATATTTTATTATTATTATTATTTTCTTTGCGTTCACCTGATTTCGAGTAGCTGCGGAAGACACAGGATTTCGGGTCTCCCTGCCTTACATGTTTTTTAAAGTGGGGTGATTCCGTTCCAATGGCTTACTCTTGCAGTCTTTTCTTATGTGCCCATATTTGCCGCAATTATAACAGGTGGGTTTATTGCGAGGTGGGTACTTTGTTTCCGCTTTATATGGTGTTACACTTAACTTACCAGATTTGCGCACATGGTGAGGTTTACTAAAAGCTTGCCTTTCATGAGAGGTTGTTACATCAGGCACTAGTGCTCGCAATTCATTTCTATTAGTTCCAGCGGTTTTCATTGCTTGTCTATTTTGATCAGAGTACCATAAATTTGAAGAATGGATACTGCACTGTTCTAGATCAGCAATTGTATTGGGTCTATTCATCAACGATAGACGAGATCTTTCTTCAGGTGACACTCCTATTAAAATTGTGTCGACCAGTTGTGTCTCATTCCAGTCTACACGTAGTAGTCAAGATGACTCCCTAATGTCGGAGATGTAATGAGCTAATCTCTCTTGACTTCCTTGTACTCGGAGTACTGTCTTTCTTTTTATTTCCTCATAAATGCCGGTGGAAATAAAGTATTTTATTATAGAGCTATGTAGCTCATCTACGGGGAATGTAGAGGTAAGGGCTTCTAGGACACGATTCTTCAACGGGGGTTTACACTTTGGTAACAGAACTTGCAAAATTTGCCAGTCATTCAGCAGCTGTACATCGTTTATCTGGAGAAGATAACTAATGAAAGTTAGTAGTTTGGAAACATTTAATCCATCGGTGTAAGGGATTTCCGTTAAGATTTTCTCCACTGGATGAGTGATTTTACCGTATAGGTCCGCGTTATAGTTCATAGTTGTCATTCCTTTATGAGAACGATTTGATTCATTGGAGGTAATCACTTCATGATTCCCGGGACGAAACTGAAAATCCTCGGGAGGAGGGGCATTTCAATCTTTAGCAGTATTTTGCTCTTGGTTCGCTTGCACTTGCGATACGGTGGGTGAGTTCCGATCAGTGTTAGGCGGAGGTAAATCAGTAGTGGGAGATTGTACTGGGGAGATGTGTAATTTCATTAAGGACTTCTCTATTTCGTCCATCCTGAATGAGTCGGATTTTCGTCTTAAGTCATTAATAATTGAAGGTAAGCGGCGTAGAGCTTCGTCAGCTAGGTTTTGTACGTCAGCAGGTACTTCCGTGAGATTAGGCCAGATCGACAAATTTTTTATTCGCCTGGTTAAATGCTCTATTCTCTGGGTAGTCCGCAAAATTATTGCCGGAGTTTTCTCGTCTTGGAGGGTTTGAGACAATAAGGTAAGCTCACTATACTTGGCATTACAAATTTCTTTCTCGCTTTCATAATCGAGTTCACTTAGGTAGTTTAATTGCACGGGTGTAACAAATCCACATTCGCGAATCGACCTACGTAATTCCGCGACTGTTACATTCGCATGGGGTAATCCACGCAAAAGAGCTTCGTAAGACAGCTCGTCTTTTAATAACAAATCCGGGTTGAATTGGGCCATTTTTTTTTTTTAGTTCTAACACATTAAAACGTACTTAAAATTAATCCTACAACACTACACATATATTACACATGTATAAGATAAATTCTCAAGTAAATAATTTACACAAATTAGACAAGAACAATTTCTCTTCTAAAGGAGAGACAGAAATTCCACACACACATTTTTCAACGTTGAATACCGATCAGCTGTTTTCTGGAATGTAGGTCACCCTCTTTATTTAGTTAACACAAGGTAGGCTGAGTGTGTCAGTGAGAATGGGGGTTTTATTCTTATTGTTCTCTACACAATGCCAGCGATTACTTGTGAACAGGTCCGAACAGGCGGAAGGGAGCACAGACATTAGGGTGAATCTTATTCAACAATACGGACTATTATTACGCTTTATAACACTTTGACTCTATTCATTCATATACTTTCCGAATGATTATGATTACTTTACTTTTCTTACTTGCTAAGAATTGATTTTAATTGGGGAAGGTAAATCAATTAGTTATTTTGTTCACAAGTTCAAAATTACGAAATTCTTTTCACGTAATTAACTGGGTCTACTTTACGAATGAGCATTATTATTATTAACAAAGTTTTCTTACTACAGACACATGTTAGTGTATGTCTAACATATACTATGCAGGAGTATTCAAGAAACAACAGGTCATGGATTGTCTTAAAACCAACCTGTTACAGATTGCTCAGTTGACCAAACATTACAAGTCATATATGCAAGTAGGTACATGCATATATCTTCATACAATGATATTTCAACTTCTACTGACTATCATTTACGTATGTTTTGAAAATTAAATTTACATTAATTACATTCTCTGAGTGCATAGATCAATAACATTCAGGGAGTTATTTAATTTACTAACAAATTAAGAAAACTACAGAGTGGCACAATTCTGTTTGTTACACTCTGTACACAATTACTCTTACAAGATAACAACAACACAATACCTTTTATATAAATAAGCAGTGGCGCAAATTTTGTATGCGTCACGAGGCTTACAACACCTTTATAAAAATGAGCAGAGTGGCGCAATTTTGTAACGTATTGCCGCGTTACAAATCCAGGGAACCCATCTTAACTGAGCTCTGTCAATTACATGGGCTGCCTACGTTGTAACGAACTGTATTCAAATCAAATTAACTGAACAAATTACTTACTAACTGTGTAAGGAAACAAAGGAAGGTATTGTACTGATTTACGCACTCATTTTCTGTGTGTAACAAGACGACTTGGCTTTATTTAACAACTGTTACTGACAGATCCCATGACATTACTAATTAAACTAAAGTATTTAAATTCTTTTATAAAACTTTGGGATCAAACTGACTCTATTTTGCTATACCTCGGATCCGGGTTAACTTTCTGTATTTGATAATAAAGACTTTTATTTATATTCAATTCATTATCTTAGCTTGCAAGATTTCTTTAACCATTTGAAGAATGGTTCTATTACTTGGAATAATAATAAGATACATCAATGTATAAAGCGTTACAACGTATGAAGTTTGAGTTTTTACAGTAAACTCTTAGATTTACATTTTTAATGTTTACGTTAAATTAATTGTCTTTGAAAAGTCTCTTTTGGAAGTGTGTAGTATAACAAATATTATTAACTCTCGATAGACAGGCTATCGAGTCACCTTTAGAATGGAATGTAGAAACCTCGTCCTGGGGTGTCCGTCTTGGGAATCCTTGTACGCGCCGTCATCATCTGGGTCGGGTCTTCGTCAATAAGGTGTCGAAAGTTCACAGAGGAGATTGAAGCTTCTTCGGTGTAAGTATATGCAGATTCTCGGATGTCCTAAACAGCATCTCCTGCCGGGTATACGTGTCTTTAAGCAGTTCCTGCAGATCACATCTTTAGGAATGATGTTGAAATGTGAGTTACTTCTTGAAGGGAGTCGTCATCTTGCTTAACACTCTTACTTTTTGTTGTTACATATTAATTCTTCTTGTTACCACATTTTTATTGTTAATAGTACATGCTACACGCTTTTTGTAGCAGTAGTTACTAAACTACATTTAAATTAAACAAGCAAACTAACAACATTTTATCAGAGCTTTCGCTCGTACGTCTGCACACTGTGAGGTCAACATAGCGAGAGAGTTTTCCTGCTCGCTTCAACTGGTACTTAACAAAAGGGAGAGGGGCAACTACTCCGCGAGAATATAGTCCCTACCTTTATTTAAGTTAACACTTTTAATTACAAAAACTATGCCTTAATAAACATATACAATTTTAATGAGTTATTTTAACGACTATGTGTCTTCAGATTTTTAATTATTAACATTATGATTTTTTTATTTTATCCTAAATTACAGACGACTCGGTAGACATGTCGAGTCCGGAATTAACAGGTCACCGCCTGACAACAAGCTAAGGGTTAAATACGACAATAATAACTATTTACAATATGCCTTTTTATTAAAGTTTCTTTGAACTTCTTAACTACTACTTATTCTCATACTTAGTACATACAGGGGTTTTAAGTATCATAGTGAGATTTAAAATTGCTTAATCCCTCGCAAACTTACTTATTTAAAATTCTTTCTTTTTATAATTACTGTTACAATTTAAATCGTCACAGAAGGTATCCCACCTTACTTAACTCCTAACAAAAAAGGAAGTTACTTACTTGGTCATAAAAAGGAAGTCATTCTTCTTCTTCTTCTTCTTATTATTATTATTATTATTATTATTGACACTGTTATCCCGTCAGAGCAACAGATATTACATGGTAAAGGAAAATTTGTATAAACGAACGCCACTCAGTTCCAGGTAGATAGAGTTAGATATTGGGAAAAATAAACACTTATTGTACTAAAGTTCATGTCATAAGCATACTTAGTTTGTTGGTTTTTAAATCAGTCATACATTACGACATAATAGGTCTGTGTGTACAATAATGACATCAGAAAACAAATCATTCACAAGTAGTGCCTACTTTGCACTCCATCACACAACACACAGCAAACCCACATTAGAAATTTAGCAATGTTTGTTAACTAAAGATATCCAAAATTGATCTATGTGTAAAATACTTATTATTCAAACGCGTGATTAATTATCCGTACTTTTATGTTTTGTCGCAGGTGCGTCCAGGTATTACAGGCATTTCCTTACATCCATCGTAAGGGACGTAAAATAAAGCAATCGCACTGAATCTTCTTTCACTTTGTGAATAAATATAGAATTATATTCCTCAAATTTTTACGATAATTTTTACGTTTTTCTACTTTTTGTTGAGTAACTGAAAACAAATCTAGGTAACCTAAAATGTAAGTGAAAACAAACCATACATTTGGGCAACACCATTCGGGCATTAGGTCGACGTTGTTGGCTAAAAGCCTTATTTGCCCAAAAACTTTGAACAACAATCATGATAATATTGTCAGAGTGATTCTGAAGGACGAAGGCAGCCGGACCATATCGAACCAGCCCTCCTTCGCAACAGAGATGATGGATATCTTACGTAATACGAGAGCGTGAATGTAGTAGGGCAGATTCAGTGTGTAGCCTACCCGAAGGCGTAGTATCAGCACGCTTTAGTCTGAAAGATGCGGAGCAGTCTCAACTGGAATTCCGTGGGCAATGAAGGTGGGGTTTGTAGTGTGGTAAAAATCCCACACTACCAGGCAATCAGCCATCATGCCCGATTCTCTTGAAGGTGCTTTAAATCCACCTTCTAAATAAAAATTATGACGTCAACGATGACGATATCGACTTCGAAAACAATGATGATACAGATAATGACAAAAACGACGGCGAAAACAGTGACAATGATAAGACGGCGATGGTGACGAGGACGATGATATAAATTATTAATTGTTCAATTTAAAATAATTTTACAAAATGAGTTTCGTTGTAATTGTAAATTAAAGTTTACAGAATTAGAAAATAAATTAGACAATTAGTATTTACAGAATTGTGTAAACACTAGATTTCATTTCTAATATCGAGATTTGTTGTTACTTTTTTAAAAGGGATATATTGTAGTCGTTCACAGATATGTTTAGTATTGTCGCATATATTTTCTGTCTTTGTGTTATATCCGACAACTACAGCTGTTTTTAATGAACGTTGGTTTCAGGTAATTCTTTGTGAAAAAGCTATTATTGGTTGGAAACTAAATTGCAGTACACAGAAAACTTTGTTTACTGAGTCTGAAAGTAAATTACTGCAGGCCACACCGAACATCCATCACTTTGTTGGCAGGTAATGGCTTCAGGCAAAATTAATGGAAATGCAGTTCAAATAAATCTCTTGCACTTTTTACTTTGGCAAGTTAAAACTATATTCTCTGTATACTAGAGCTGTAGCGAATAAATATTTGTGTGTAAACATAACAAATTCACATTCTATTTACACATATATGTTTATATGTGTAAGTAACATTTAATAAGAAAACATACTTTTGTTACAACTCGTTCTGCAAAAATTCGGCAATAGACCTATGACTTGTTTATTTAAATATGGTTTAGGATGTGCCATATACGAATTGTAAGATATGCAATTTATTACCTACGTACGTATACGTACTTTGTACATAATTTCCCACAGGCGAATTTGTTAATTTATTCTAAAATTTTGTTTTACGAGAAAAGATTTGTTTTTAAATTGCATTGCCTGAGAAAATTATAAATTTCCTTTATGGTGTGAAGGTATCAAGATTACATTAACTTGCTCTGTTCCATAACATACACACGTAGTAAAGGGTCTCAAAATTGTGGTTGTTATTGTGATATGTTCCGTAAAATACGTTGTGCTATTGTAGTGTTTAATATTCTAATAAATTTGTAAATTTGATTTCAAGAAAAAATTGTTTAGTCTTCCATTGAAAAAAAATTCTACTTACAAGATCACAGGACGTACCTATTACGTGACGAGACTGCAATTTTCACAGGTGACAAAAATTTTAAAACAAAAGTGAAGTCTAAACTTTGCCATAAAAAAAATAATTTAGATTAATATTGTGACGACGTGGATAGAAAATGGAGGAAACATCTGATGCAGCGCTAGCGGTCGCTCTAGCAGTGTGGAGAAACATTTTTTATTATAGGAAACTTATACAATTTTGAAAGTTCCTTGTATGTTTAAACATAAAATTAATGTTAACAGGGGTAGTTTGATTGTGCAACTTTTCCCGGTCTAAGACCAGTATCTAGCCACAAATTAAACTAAGGACTAACAAAATAAGATCATTTAGTACGTATCCACATTTTGTGCCCTTGACTATAGGTTATAATTTGACGGACTAATTAATCGATATGTTCATCGCATATTGCTGCATGACATAAACAACGTGTTGACCTCTATTAGAAGGCTATCGTGAAGCATTTCAGTTGTGCAAACCAACAACTACCACACACACTCGTGGGGCGTCACTTTAAGCGGTAACATGATTCCTTAGATAATTTGAAACAGACGGAATATTCAAAACCTTCGACACATCGATCCACTAACAGGAGAAACAGGGATAATGCTAGGTATGTGTAGTAAGAATTGTTCCTCACTTACTAGGTAATTAGTCAAAGTAAAGTTTGTATACTCATAGACACTAATAAATCCTGTCAGAGCCGATATACTAAACTTGCTGTTTTAGAAAAGAGGCTGCTGTAAAGTATTGCGTGCGGACACCTTTAATTAACGATTATTTGTTGCCACAGTGTACATTAAGTGATGTTTATCAACTGTGACGTTAACGATATCGGAATATCTTAAAATTGAATAATCGTTGGATACGAGTATCACTGTTGTTTTGTTTACTGTAACTTTAACTAAGGTTGTTATTAACAATTAATTTCTTCAATTTTAAGACGATGATAAGAGCACACATCGTAATAGTGGTGTCAAATGTGCGAACTGTCGATAATGGAAATAAGAGACTGTTGTACCTTAGAACTGTTTAGTGTAAACGATAAATAATTTGCATGAATTGATACTAGTCATTTCATGGATGCGTTTCATTTGCTTATTACCAAAAGAAGAGGAAAGACATAGCAATAAAATATAAATAAAAAATAATATAATATATAATATAAATATAAAATATATCAGAAATTACAATCTTCGGAGTCAGAGGAAGGAAAAGACAGAAACCTAATTAGAAAGTAGATCTGAATACAATAATATAAAGGTAATAGCAAAAGCAAGAGCGCACTACTACTAAGTGGGGCTTATTGGTTATTTGGTAAATTGCGATGTCAGGTGAGTAACCAAGATGTAAGGAAAGCTGAGGTATAAGTATAAATTGTATTAAGCATATGTTAAGTAGAAGAAAGAATGTCAAAAAAGTATTCATGGGCATGGGCAAGCAAGACAACACATATAATTGAAATTACTGCTGTAGCAAAGCTAATTGTCAATAATGAAAAAAATATTCGAACTGAAGATGGTAATTTATGAAAACACCGCCATGTCTTAAAAAACCAATAGTTTAACAGAAAATAGTAATAATAACAAAGGAAGTAAAAGTAAAATAGACAAAGCGTTACGTGTAATAAATCTAGTTCTTGTCAAGGTTCTAAAATTTGCTGTGATCGCTTCCTATCAAGAAATATTCAGCAATTTTAAGCTGTTGCAAGGGCAATTCAGTAAAAAAAAGAAGAGAAAGCAATCATTTTGATAGTATTAAAAGGAACTGCCTCAGAGATAATACATAAAGTGCCACCTGAAAACCAGTACACTATGTCGAATTGTTAAGATCTCTGGGATATCTGTGCGGAGATCAGCACGTAAAGTATGTGTACTTTGTTATATTGGCAGAAAATCAACACATGCTAAAGAGGATCTTAAACAGTTTGACAAACTTATTAGACTGGCTACCCTGAAGCAACGCACGATTTTTCAATGCAGTTTTCAGTGCAAATATTTAGTGATTGTTGAGACACAGTGAAATAGAGGAAATGTTACGAATGGAAAAACACTCAGACGCACTTATTGACATCCTCGAGTTTGAAACTATTGAGATAGGAGGCAACTTTGTAAAATAATTAGTTTATATAAATGAGTTTATCATCACAATGTAGTTAGAAGGTTAGAGTATTACATTATCGTTATGACGGAGCCCAAAATGTAATGATTCACAAAAAGCAGTTTAAAGCGTCAAGAGCGCTAGAACGATTTGAAACACCGACCAAAACAGGATGTTTAAATGGTATAAGTGTGTAAAATATGACCACCTTTATGTAAATTATTGGAAGATTAAAACTCAGGGAGTCCATGAACACACCAGATAAAGGAGTAAACTCGTGAACCTCACAGGGTCTCCACTAGTCATAACATAGGTGGAAACTTAGTTTTTAATGGATTTGTTGAAAATAAACCAGTTGCATTTACAGTTAACACAAACGCTAAAATTCATGTAGAACGTTCTGTTATAGTCAGATATCTTCAGTTTCAAATGTGTCCTTTTACCTTGAGGTCTGCAACTGGAAGCTAAGTTATGAAACCTGACGTACTCCTGGGTTTCCTCGAGATTAGCTACCAAATGCTCCTTGCCGACAATGTTTGTAATTAGATGATTTTCTTTCCTGTAAAGTTAGGTTATCAAAATATTAATATAGCTTTGTTTATTGTAGCAGTCTCTAAAGTTGTAATTTACGGTTTATTTGGTTTCAGAATATTTTTTACACTGTTTAAAAACGACTATCCACGCAAGCGCCGTAATATTACCTTATTGTCACTTTAATAGAGTGCTGCATGTACACTAAGTAAGTTTGTGTTTATTATCTCACAGGGTTACAAAATGCTTTATAGTTCGGGCATATGAAACAATATAGATTGGTGTTATAGAACATGAACAGCGGTTGGTTTATTAAACAAGGGTAGCAAAGAGGCAGCTATACGTTCACCACATCATTAGCACAGCCATTACGTGATCAACAACTGCGTATAACTGAGTACGCTGTTCCATGTGTACTACATCAATAAACCACAAACCAATTTAGTCGTTTATTGCAGGATTATCGTATTACGTCCATTACTGTAGGTCTTGTTTCAGATTATACGCCCATAAACGACATAATATATTGATAGGGGTCTATCATGAACTGTGACCGTAAAACTGTGGTAATAATTATTAAGATAAAAAAATGCGAGGGACAAGATATCTGTTATTACTGTTATATAAAATCACACTTGCCTAAAATACATCTATTCAGTTATCCAAAACCCTTTGATTACAACAGATAATAGTAATTATATAATTCATTAAATTCAGTAACACGTGATACCTGACTACATTCTACTAATTTATTTAAATAAATAAATTATTTATTTATTTAGGTTATTTCTACCTTATTTAAATAATTCTTAAAAATCACGTCAACATTAACTGATTGGCTGCAGTTGTCCTGTTGTGCTTGCATACACAGCCAAGGTCGCTGGCGTCACCAGCTTATCCAATTCTATTAATAATCTGTTTATGATATCATCTTTTCCATATTTTTAACTAATGTGTTTTCTTTTGTTTTTAAAGTTCCCTTTATATTGTAACGTGTGATAAAATTTAGCGTTTCGTTACTTATAATGTTAAAAGCCTCACTTCAAGTTCGTCAATTTATAATTAGATTTTTCGTTACGTACAATGTTATTATGAATAGGTTACTTATGTTAATGTAGTGTACACTTAAATTACACCACCCGTTGGAAGTGTCAACTTGTAAATAGATAAATAATGTAGCGACTAACTCGCACTGGAGTCGTCAATGTGTAATGATTAATGTGTTATGTTGAACGGCGAATGGTTTTGTAAATTGCCGCTTGCTCCCACTATGCCGCACGTTTCCGTGACGTCACTCAACGATGCCAACTGTTGTGTCCGCTGCAATCTGTGAATTTTATTTTCTAAATTCAACAGCAATAATAACGACACACAAATACCATCAAACATATATCCTTATGGAATCCTTTATTCGTAAAAAACACTGGTTAACTGTTTTAATAAATTTAAACAGGATAATCACAATTGTAGCGCAAACTATAAGTCTTCTTTTACCAGTTGGCAGCAGTAGCTGAACATTCAGTATTTCTTCGAGATCAAAACAATGCTCTTGTTAACGTTTTTAATAAAATATAAATTATCTCAGGGCGTATATGATTCGGGTCTTACAATTAAACAAAATATTACACTATTAATCAAAATACAAGTTTTACAATTACAGGATATTACAATGTTAGAGTGTAACGTGCACACAGAAGTTGTATAGTGGTTACCAGTTTTAAAAAAGGTTATGTCCAGTTCAGGCTTTGATAATTATTATGTAAATTAAAAGTTCTTGTTGTGTTTGAAAAGGTGTTAACCTTATATAGTGTTATTAGTGATTGTTCTTAGTGTTTGTGTTATATGGTGTCTGTAGTTTAGTTGATTATTACTTAAAAGTCGTGTATACAAAAGTGGGTGTTGAAGTACAATATAATAATTTGTCAAAATCACCAAATCCTCTTCTTGTATTCTTCCTGGTTGAAGATAGGGCCCACGTACACGTCAGATCTTCATCCTCGGCCTACGTCCACTTCAGATCTTCTTCCTGGTTCTTGTATCTTCTATTCCATGTAATGGGTATTCTTCTGTTATTGCAAAAAGTTCGTGTAGTGTACCTCTAACTGTATTTATCTGTTTGTATAGTTTTTTCACAATTTATATTATATAATGCAGGACGTTTTAAAAACGCGTCTATCCGCTAAGATCGTTGTCAAAGAAGTCTCATTTTATTTATCCGAAATTTCTGGTTGCTAAGGGTAAACTTGGAATCTGGTTGGCTAATTCGGATATACATTGTCATATACTTTCATTATTTCAAAGTCTAAAATTTGTTCAAAATCTTTAAATTAACATAACTTTTCTATACTGAATGGGAATTTAAAACCATTATCAGCATTATTTTGATCTTCACATTTGTTATATTTAGACACTAAACATGCCTACTTTTACTTAAGAACTATAGATGTTACAATTTTGTTATTTGAAATTTTCTTAAATAACTTGATATGTGTTATTTTGTTTCTATATTCCTTGTATACATTATTACCTATAAATACATCTACCCTTTCACATTTGTTTTACAAAATCTCTAACATTATTATTCAAAATTTACTAAAGTTGGTTTTACCTGGCCTATGTACTGGTATTATTTTCATCACCATGTTTTAAAATCTTTAACAATTAAATTAACTTTTAACGCTCATCAAAATTGTTTAACATATAACGTTATTCTAACAACACAAAAGATATATTATTCTAATAGTTAAATTCATGCCCACATGGCTATGATTTTACCAAATCCTTGCACACATAACTGTTTTCTACTCAAACTGTATAAGTGTTTGACACTTAACAAAACATCTTTATATAGTCCATTATGCTTTGTCAATCAATTTACCATGGTTTAACACCAGTTCTATGGTTATATTTGTTAACACAACATAAAAAAATGGAATTAATATCATTAAATTGACATTCCTTTAAACTAACTGTATCACCTGCTACATACAAAAAACACAACACAAATACTATGATATAAAACTGTGCTAAAACATAAAACATGCACATTTTACAAAACAAATTCTACACTAATTAGTTAGTCCTTTGTCAGTTAATTTATTAATTACTCTGACACTGTCTATGTTATATTTACTGTTTATATGGGTTTCACTCTTGTTATAAATGTTATTGTGACCAAGTTATTCCTTGTTGTTTACTGGACAATCTTATGAACACTATATGTGACAATTATTTGTATGGTTCATGTATCTATATTCAGGTGTATTTATATTTTCATTACATCAATTGACTTAATTATTTACTAATATTTCTTTTATATAACATTACATGTTTGGGCCTATTATCCCTGAATTTGTATTTTGATTATCTGGATATTATGATACATTTAATGAAACCATTTGTTTCTTTATAGTACTGGTTCATAAGCCGTCTGTCTTTATAATTCTTTATTTGGTCAATACTGAAAGTTCGTGTCATAATTGGGGTTGAAGGTATTTTGCATCACTTAGCCATAATCATTAATTTGGGTACGGTCAGTTGTCTTACTAGTCAGTCTAAAATTGTTAGTCGTTCCTCTTCACTATCATCTTGGAAGATATTGTTCTTCTTGTTAGCTTCTTGACCAAAGTCTTCATTAAATCAGGTACGATATTATGTTGTTCCAAATGTAATGTTACAATATTGAAAACAAATTATTATTTTTTTATAAATATATCGTCAAATTATATACTCTCCAATCCTTCTCTAGTTTCTACAACACGTATTCAATATCAATAAAATTCCCATCCTCAAAGTATCATCCGTGTCGTTCATGTCAAACTATCGCTTACAACGCTTGCAAATGTATTGTAAGTAGATTTCCATGTCTAATATTTATCCCCATATGGCAGCGTTGTTTGCTTCATTTCTACATTCTCCGTTTACATATATATTTAAAAACTGTGCCGCTATACTTGAACTTTGTTTTATATGCATCGTCACTAGTAATTAATTTGAATTTCTTTCTACCAGTGTCATATATGCACCGATGTTGTTAGATAATCGTTTATAGCATTTTTCTAATATTATTAAATATTCATACAATATTGTTAACAACATTATTACAGCATTAATATTATCATAGCCCCGTTGGTTCAGTCTTCCAAAAGTAGGCTACGTAAAATGAATATCAAAATTCAATTTATCAAATCGGAATACTATGTGGTATTGAAACAATGTCCACATCACGTTTCTACCGGTTTAGTCGTGAATGTAAATATGTTATTTTGATAAATTTTTTCCTAATTTTATTACGTTTAATGGATGCCAGACTCCACCTGATTATCGCAAGATTCTCGATATTTCGCGTGGTTAGAGACGCTTGCACGATTTGAAGACATACCTCTTCTTTGTTATGTTCTGTGAGTTCTTGCCCCTTCGGTTAAGTTACAGACATTTTCCTGTAAGCACTTGGCACTCGATTAGGCAGTTTGCTCCATTTTCGAGGTTTTTTGTATTACATTTGTGTCCATTACGTATGTGGACAGCCAATCCGATCCTAGTTGCAGCTAACTACGGCCCCATACCGATTGAGCATTAAAATTTTAAAAATTATAGTGGCGTCTTTGACTGCTTCCTATATCGGGACTACGTATTATTGAAAACCATTCTTCTACCGCCGTCTAACACCCGCGTAGTGTGGCCATACATAAATGTGAATTTCAAGTTACATTAATGAAACAGAAAAGTAAAATACAAAAGTTACGTTAGTGCAAAGGCGCAGATAATGCCCAATACACATCCTCGTGAACGGCTGAACTCTGAACTTTGTCATCCAGTCGTCCATCCAGGGCTACAGTCTCTTCCAGACTTCTGCCAACTTCTTAGTCGTCTTCCATCGCTCCCTAGATCCACGCAGAGACAAACATGTGGGCAGCGGTCTTTAGTCTTCCAGCCAACCTCTGCTTTGCGATATTGAGGTAACGTAGTTAATACAGTTCATTATACGGTCCGTTTAACACAGTAATAGAGTCCATTATATTTTTACTGTCTCATTTTTTACACTATCGAGAAACAGCAATATCAATATATATTCGCGGAATATTTAACTTGATTGAGTTGTGTTCCCCGGTCGTTGTCACCACGCACATAATACTCCCGTGAAGGTCGATACTCAACTCCCAGAGGTTTGTCAGAGAAAAAAATTATAATTTTCACCTTTGTTTACGTAATGCGTACACGAATGTATGTTAGTCTTTAATTCATATTTGTTTGAAGTTCGTCTTCAACATTATTTTTAATTCTTAATATGTTGTTGGTGTCGCTTATTCCTTTCTAATCTGAGAAATATTCTTGGATTTCGTTGTCCATGACGTGTCCGTTACTTAACTAAATATCACTATTGTTTGACGACTCGGAACACTAAGTTTTTTATAAGTAAAATTGTAAAGATTTACCTTACAGCCTAAACCGGCTTTCACCTTTAGAAGGCTTCATCAGAGGCTGCCGTAGGTAGCGCTGTCCGTCTTGTTGTTGGCGACGGGATAGTTTTCCGAAAGATCGATGCTGTGTGTATGTGGTGAGATGTGTTCGAATAATGTGTGCGATTTGAATTGTGTCTGTTCGTTTAGGATGTCGTTTTTATTTGTTTTTGTGTGTTTTTATATTTCTAATTGTTCTAGAGTGTCTAGTTTTCGGCCTTTTGTGTGTACGTGTAGAATGTTCATGTTATTGTCGATCTTTTTATATGTGTGGTTTGCTTCAATGAGGTGGTTTGCAAAGGTGGATTCTGTAGTGGTGTGGAGTGCCTTTGTGTGTTCAATGTATCTCTGTTTGAAGCTACGTCCTGTCTGGCCTATGTAGAATTTATTGCAATTTGAGCAATTTAGCTTGTATACACCGGGTAGATCGAATTTGTTTTGTGTTTTGTGCGTGCGTTTTGATAGTTCCGAGTCGTCAAACAATAGTGATATTTAGTCTGAGAAATACTTTTGTTCTCCTAACATATGACGTATTAGGGCATGTATATTCTTAAATTTATCAAGAATTTCCTAAAAATGTCACTGAGTACAGAAAACCTCATAGAAGAACAAAACATTCCTACTGTTTTAGGAAGAATTATGCATTTAAACTAGGTGAGTGCAGAATCATTTTATGAAGGCAAAGCCAAACTATCTGCATGAACTACACTAAAAAGTCGCTCACATAATCAACTGCTAAAGACAAAGACTTAGCACATTAGGGTTATTATGTTATATATTTCTTTCCTTTAAGCTCAAAGTGTATAAGTTGTGACAGTTATTATAAGGAAAATTAATAATATTACATAACGAAAATCACAAATAATCATAAATTCAATAAAAATATGAAGAGTAATATAATTTTTAAAATGCAGAAGCCTTATGAGGTTGTTGGCCTCTTCGAAGTTAATAGTATATATTATGTAATACGTTATTATTGGATGTAACGCTAAATATAATGGATATTTAAATGTGTAGTATTCAAAGATATCATTCATAATTAACATTCAGAGTAACAACTTGAGATCAGAGAGGAAAAGGACAAAAGACGAGCGAGAGAATAGCGAGAGAAGGCTGGCCGTAGGTAGTGAAAGAGGGAGTGGAAGGGGATCGAGATGCCAAAAATCTCATTACATAGAGTAAGTTAAATAAAAGCCTATAGCTGCTACCTATCATCCATTTCATAACTTAAACCCCTATATCTCATTTCACTCCAGTTACGCGGACAATTCTACTGCAGGCTATTTGACCAGGTGCAGTTTCATAGAAGAAGGCAGTATTATATTACAGATCACAATAAACTAGGGATAATACAATAACGAATAAAGTAAAATAATGTATTACAGTTCTGAGACATGACCACGCTATTGTCGTCGAAGACTACTGTGTAAAATTTAAACTATTACACAGCAGTAATTTGGGCTCTCACAAAAGATTTATTAAAGTTTGACGGAATAACATGACGTACTCAGATAGTTATCTATTTTATTAGATAGAATGAACTACACTGGTGGTTATGGTAGTAGCGACTGCTGTACGAATTAAAAAAAAATGTATCTGGGATGTATCGTCCCAGTCATTTACGATAAATTACAAATTCAAACCGTCCATAATACTCCATGTGTGGCGTTTAGTGTATCGGAACTCTCATTAATAAATAATAAGACAATAGAAAAGCTTTAATTATTACTGAAATAAAATAATTTAGTCACATTAATTGTACAGATAACGATATAATTTTACTACCACACAGAACACACTCAATAAATAAATTCGTATAATGTGTCTACTGTCTAAATACCAAACGTGGATGTGTGTGTGTGTGTGTGTGTGTGTGTGTGTGTGTGTGTGTGTGTGTGTGTGTGTGTGTAACAGTAAACAGAACACAAAAGAATAACGTTAATAAGCTTTTAAAGTTGTAATTTTACAGGGCAATGGTTTTATTCACTTCATTCTATTGAAAATAAATTTAGATTATGTCAAACAATTTGGAAAGAACTGAGACTTCAGACAGACGAATGAAAAAGTGCACAAACATAGACAAAGGGGTAGAATGAATGTGAAGATATGTTAAGATGGGAGTTAAAATTATGTTTACTGAGGAGTACTTAAAACGACAAAAAAAAAATAAAAACAAAAATATGTGAGGAACTAAAGAGTGTATTATTATATAAGCTTCTGGAAACATGATGTACGGAGAGTCCTAGGAATATATAGAAAGATTTACGTCAGAAAAGCATACCTTATGCCAAATTTCTGTATTTAGATGAAGAAACCATTAATAATAACAATAATAATAATAATAATAATACTATTAATAATGTAATAATAATAGAAAGAATAAGAAGGAAGCGTATAGTATAGTGTATTCAAAAACTTTAAATTAAGGAATACGTTCGTAAAAGGAAGAGGAAAAGAACTTTATTTTAAAAAAGTGATAACATGGAAGTAACGGTGACTTCAGCTTTGCATCCAATCGTATAACTAGAACTGGTACAGAAAGCAATGGGCGAGTGACATCAAAACTGGCAGTTACATGTTTGACACAAGTAGTATGGAAACATTATACAAGCAGGATGTATGATGTGGTCTCACGTAATATGCTGATAACAACGTCATGTCAGAACTGGCCAGGACAGTCACGGTAAACTGTCACTTACAAAATATATAGTGAGTTTCTAAGCTGTTTTCGGCTAAGTGCTTAATAATATCAAATTTCCCCAAAAAGTCACTGACTTCTGCTTTTGTGCCTTTGAAGCGATTCGTTGGCGTAAAACTTTAGGAAACTTCTATTCCTTTATTTGTCAATTATTGAATATTATTGAAGTACTTATTTTATAATGAACGGTTGTACACTTTTTAATGTTGTGTTACTACCTTACTATAATTTTACTCTCTTACTACAATTTTCAAATTCATTTTAAATATTATATTTACTTATTTAAGACAAAAATGCATAAGATATTTGATGAGTTACGTACTTTATTAATTAGTGAAAAATAGGCCTCTAATAGTGTATATATTACGGGTTGAAATTTGAGCGGTATTTCTTTGAACGTGAGTAAAGAAATGAGTGTATTGTAATTATATAATAAATACACAAATTTTCTTGACATTTATTAATGCAAAACAGGAAAATTATGTAAAATTCTATATAAATATATAAAACTAATTATTCATTCTGCTGAAGTAGCGACAGGTTTAGGAAGTATATTATGTCGTTTCGCCGGTCTGAGTACTAAACAGTGCAAGCAAAAATAACTTTTCAAAAGGAAACTTATTCATGTAAAACACTGCGTGCGCGCGCGTGTGTGTTAATAGGATAGATCTTATCGTGATCTTAAAATAGTAAAATAAATTAGTGGGCGACACAATATAGATACATACATAGTTTATTAACTTTTCTATGGATAAAACAGTGAATTATTACACTTTTCCAAGTTATGCATTTATCAAACACTCACTACACACGAATGACAATAAAAGTTATCTAAATTAAATAACTGCAGTGGTGTAAAGAGCAACGAATATAAGTGTCACTTTCATTAGAGCCACACTACCACACTTATGTCATAAATTACGTTGTGTTCAGTTGGTTTAATAGTGCCACGTGACATAAGTGTGGCAGTGTGGTTTTTAGGTTATATTACATTAGAATTACTATTATAAACAAGAACATAAAGATAAACAAGATTAAGCCTAAAACTGAGACATTAAGTTGACCATAATAGAAATGCATAAGAAATGCAAACTGCATTGTTAACACTTACCTGCAAAGTTTCTGCAAAAGCCAAAACACACAAGCTTCTTTCTCATACCAGTCGATCTATTGGTATCCCGGTAACACCAGCGCTCCTTAGTTGCTTTCTGTAGTACTCATAGTACAGTACAGTGGGTACTCCCAGTACAATTCTCAAAAGAGGCGAAAAAAATATATATTCCGTATTGCCCTCCTATTCCATATTACACGCATTTCCTTTACAGTTGCACAAGTGAAACAGTAAGCATTGCGTTAAATGTAGCTTCCAGCGGTACGGTTCTGGGAGTTTCACTATGTTCTGGAAAATCTAGTAAACACTCTAGTTATTTCTCATTTATCATAGCCATGTTTAACAGCCGCCATTCTTTACAAACGTGTTTGGAATTTAGATAATTCGTTTGAGTGTTTTAACTCAAGTGTAAAGAGTTGAATTCTTATCAATTTTCAATTCTGTTGCGATATTTGTCTTTACCACTAAGTGACTGTTATTATCAGTTTTGTATAGGGCGTGTCAGATATCTACAGCTGACCTATATCTGGAGTAGCATAAGAGTAGGCGTAATATAGGAGTATAAATGTAAGGAGTCTGATTATTGTTGTAGGCGTGTGAAAACAAGAGGGAATAACTAGACCATAGAGTTTGATGGTTTATTACTATAAAACTGTGACGTTCTTTAACATCGTAACACGAGAATTTAAATTGTATAATATACATGCTACGTCAATTAGCCTACGTAACGGTGTCGAATACACTTTGAGCGTCGTTCCACACGTTTCTCGACTAGCCCAGTTTGCGGCGTGTTTGTCAAGGCCGTTCACTACTGTAGCACTCCAGACTTTTCGAGTACCTGTAAATAAGCAGGTACTGTTTAAACAGATACTGAAACAACCTGAGCTGCTTAAGTATTGATTTATACAGCTCATTAATTTCAATTATTTTTTCATACATATTTAGATTGCCTTTGAAAGTTATTCTGGAAATTCTTCGGACTATGCAACAGCGGCCGGCTTAGTCGGTTAGATACACCTGGCGTTATTGCAGAGTACGGATCAAATGATTGTTGTGGATTAGTGGAAAATGATTATTGTGTGATAATTAGTGCGGAATCCTAATAGTTAAAATTATTATTATGTGTGGCCAAATTTAACTTTAATTATTGTAAAAGAGTACCTTGTTCATTTCAAATTGTTATTTGTGACTAATTAAAGCTGATAATTAGTGACTTCATTGGTGTGTGTATTTTTTTACCATTGTATAATACTGCGATACGTGAGACTTGGCTATTTTTACGGCGTAACAATATGGTTGTTTGGTAAATCATGGAAAACCAAAGTGTTCTAACAGAATTCTACAATATAAAGATTCTCCCTATAATTACCAAATTCAGGTAGTCATAGATTTCAAAAATGAAGTCGCAAAATAAAAAACCGATGGGCATTTACTTCATCACTATACAACGCAAACTACAAAGCTTTCAGTGTAATTTAATTGCAACAATGTGGCGGCTGTTACAGTATACCGCGTAAAAGTAATAGTATACAGTTATCGGTGTAAGAATATACACTGTTGCAGCAGTAGCAACAGCGTAATTTTATCAATATATTAAAATAGTATATACAGAGTACAATGAAAAAGCAGAGAAAACTTTTTCCTTCAAAAGTGAATGAGTTTGAAATTCATGAAGCGTGAACAATTTTCCGACTAACATTTCATGCCAATTCAATGTATATGAAAAAAGAGACTATGTCAGCTAACGGATCGTTACACGTTGAAAGCGTAGTGCCAAATTCTCTATATTATATAACACTGTGTGTGTATGTGTGTGTGCGTGCGTGCGTGCGTGTGAGCTGTGTATATACTCAGGAGTGGTAAATCTGGAGTGTATAACAAGGCAAAATGAAACATGACAAATGGATGATTTATTTAATAAATTTACTTTTGCAATTTCACGCACGGGTTCATGATTCATATACATATATCATGCACTAGAAACCTCCGAAATCTGTTTTGTCCGAACAGTTTTGGGTACAAAATTACATCTGTCAGACGCTGGTACACAAAAAAGTGTATTTGGACTTCGAAGTTTTGAAACTATCAAAGTCTGACAACAATTCTTGAGCATAAAGTTAACGGAGTAACAATAACGGAGTACAGAAGCCTCATCGTCTATCACCGTTAAATTTAGGTTTTATATGCACGATGCATGCCTGATAAATGTTTTTCACCAGTTTTGATGAATTGTGTATGTTTACTTTGTATGTACTTGTATGTCTTTCTGTCGTGTACTTTCAATGACAGTTCAACTAGAGTAATATTGTTTGATAATTATAACTTTGGTCTTTCAGTTCAAATTACCTACTCCAAACGTTCTTTGTAAGCATAATTTCTTCAATCCAAATTTTCTAAGCCAAAGTCACCCCGTAGAAGCCACCGTGTAGTTTCATAAAGTTCTGACGCAGTATTTTCTTGCACCCTTTGTCCATAGCATCAGAAAACGTCAACTTAAATTTCATCCATTCCATAATTTTTAACCGTGTTCCTTTGAATATCTTTTTTCTAGGCCTTGATTTACTTTTGTTGACATAACTCCCTACACCAATCACTTCCACATTTCCAGATCCATTCAGCTAAAATGTTACTCTTCTTCATTTTGTGATACCCTTATAAAAAATTTATAAATCGTGTACGTGTGTGTAATAGAGAAAGAAAGAGAGTGATAGAGGTTAATGATAGAGATGCAAAGTGTGTGTCATTTTCATTATTTCAGATCCTATGTAGTTTGCCTTTGATCTTTCTACGTTTTCACATCTGTGGTCTGTAAAAGTACAAGTTTTACCGAGTAATCTTGTAATAAATTCTGTTACAGCAAGCGTATGAATATAATTTATTTCAAATACATACTGATTTAAATTAAATATTATCGTAATTAAGAAAGAACAACGTCCACAACACCTTTGTAACTTTACACACAAACAATTGAACATATTATTTATATTTTATTGTAAACAGTAAGATACTTGCATTTCCTTGCAAAGAAGATGTAGTGTATTTAATAATACGTTTATGACTGTCGTTGTTGTATATGACAATGAACCTGGCATACAATTGGTTTTCGAAACAATGAGTTTAGAAGTCTGAATCAAACCAGTTACTTTAGATTGTGTTTTAGTCAGACGTAGATGAAACAGTCTTTATAGAGCTCTAGGGAATAGCAAAAAAAAACAAAGTTTTTTATAAACTTTCTATGCACACCAATTTAATTTTTCTGTTCCTAAATTTAAATAAACAAATTCCTTTTTGGTTTTAATTTCAACTTCAGTAAAATGTAGCCCCTAAGTATGTATTTATCATGGATATATTATCAGTAGCCATGTTTTATTTCTATCTCAACTTGACACAATTAAATTGAACAATTAGTCAATTTCACAGTTACGAAATCCTAAGTACTTGTTAAATGACAATCTTTATGGCAAAAGATGTCCTTGGAACACCACTGCGTTTAGCTTAAATTATCTTAATATTTTTTAACAACGTTCCAATACCTACTGCTTAATGATGACAACAAATGTGTACAGTATCACGAAGAAGGTATGCAAAAATCTCAGTCAATCTCAAGTAGACAGTGACTATCACTATAGTTATAGATAACATAATATATAAAAATAATAGGTAATAGAGATACAATACGAATTATTTTAGTACATCTGCATGCAATAGAAATTATGGTATTGACTGATCGGTATGCCTACAATAAATTGACGACAAAATATTTAAAAACTTAAATTTTGTAAATTACACACTTTTATGTCGCATATGCTTCCCGCAGTCACTATTAAATATAAATGTATAAAATAGCATAACGATTACTTTGAGCTGAACGCAAAGAGGTAAAGCTTATAGATGTAAAGCACTTCTGCTAAATTATTTTACATCAATTACCTGTGCATATTTAATTGCCTACAGTAGTTTATTTTCAGTGAAATGAATGGGCACTGAAGAAGCTATTGTTTTCAGGTAACGATGAAACGCCGTCATCGAAGATAGCGGTTGCGCCGCGTGTAGTTGATATACAAATTATCAACTATAAATTAATTTCTTTACTAATAGTTTTCTTTGTACAGAATTATTGCTTCTAATGTGTCTTAAGACGCCCAGCGTTCCCACATAAACAGACCATAGATGTTTATGTGTATTTGTTTATGTATAGGCCTACGTATCACATATATGACTTATGTATCTTTACATAATATGTATTAACAATGTTATTTATAATATATTTCAACTGATATACATGACATAATATAGGATTAATATATATTTTTTGTTGTAAATTGTACGATATGTATGCTTGCACTAACAAATCTTGTAGAATGGAGAAGCACTATAAAGAACCATTAGTAATAATACATATATATTTTAATACAAAACATGGTACGTTTGTTGAAACACTTAAACCCTGTAACACTCATAAAACAATGATATCCACCACACCAGTTTATATCAACACAGCAACTCAGAGCATTGTTATCCACCAATAAACACCACATCCCACACAAACCAACAAGCGCGTGAGTGAGTATCTGATTGCAAGCACGAGAATCTTAGAGTAAGTTCATAAAGATTTAAGAATTAAAAGGGGTAGGGTGAGTTAAAAACGTTTTGAGGAAATAGAATGCAGAAGAGAAAGGGAGACAGGGAAACAGAAAAAAGATATAGGAGAGAGAGAGAAAGAGAGAAAAAGAGAGAGGAGGCGAGAGAGCGTGCGCGAGAGAGAGATACTAAGGGACTCTACTTCGTGAACAAAAAATGAGGTTCAGCGAAAAGGATAAAGAATAAAGGGAAAGTAATCAACAACATTTTTCCATGATGCTGTAAAAGTTTGTGAGTCTTTGCAATTATCTTCAGAGAGTCTCCGCGAACATCATGTAATTGCCTCTGCTGCTCCTGCTCCTCGTTAGCTGACGTAATTTGAAAGTCGTTAAATATTTGTTTGAGTCTCCTTTTGATTTTCACACCTCTCTTAAATTTTGTTCCTATTGCTAACTTGTAAGATTTTTGTTAAATGCCAGTGTTTGCTTTGTAAAATTCTTAAATTTATTTGTTTATTACTACTTATTATTAACATAATACGATAACAGATCGCGTGAAACTAAATTCAGCAGGCATTCAACTGTATAACAATACGAGACATGCTTGTAGAAAACATTATTATTTTAAACTTATAAACTCTAAGTGTAATTATAAATCATATATTATATCTTATTAATGAATGTTGTTTATATGGGACTTATAAATTATCTTATATTTTTAGAAATCTTATATAGCACAGTAATGATAAAGTAGACAGAAGATGCTGATTTGTTAGTTGATATAATCACAGGAATGAGAGTAAAATTGGTAATGTAATATCTCCATTCTTGGAATCTAGAACAATTCCAAGTGTTTCAAACTTAAAATAATTGGATCATTTTGACAGAGTGATGAGAGCTCTTCTCGCTTTAATCTTGGGGTGAATGCTGGTTACTACAGGCGTGTATCTTGTGTGTGTTAGTGATGCATGTACAGACACGAATCTCAGCTACCCTCCCCAAGTAATTAATAAAATAATTATTTTAATTCACTATGTGAGAACTAATTAGTGTATAAATAAACCAAAGGCACCAAAGTGTGTGTAAAATTTATAGTTATCTCCAGTGAGAAAATGACAATAATAGGACACATTACGCGGAGACAGTGCGAAACAAATTTGCCAAAAAATACGCAAATTACCCTAAGTCGCTCAAATTAATACAGTGAGTGCTTAATCAAATTAGCCATGATTTGTGCTATCTCGATTCCGTGCAAAACATTGCCATGTGCAAAAAATAGCAAATATATGAAAAGGTTCGGGAGTGGGGGCTAGCATGTGATCTGCAGGTCTCGACATGATAATTTCGGAGCCAACAGGTGCGGAATCTCGAGAGGGTATAAATTAAGGGTTCGACTGAAAACCCTTCTCTTCATTTCAAGACACAGTTGCAGTCGGACATGCTGTCCGTCGGCAGAACAGTTTTTATTTTATACGTCTCATTAACGAACGAATAAAGACGTTCAGTAATTATGTTGGCAATATTTCGGAAAGCGTAAAGTACCGGGACCGTTTAAGTCTACAAAGAGTATCTACGGAGAAGCTACAAGAGCGACGAGGGATGCTGGACGTTAGGAGATGTTTTTAGATGCCTAACCGACGATTGAGATCCACCTTGCAGCAGATAGCAATTCTCTGAGACGGACCACACACTGCTGGAGAACGACGTTGGACTCTATACGCTGTCCAGGCAGTGAAGGCGGCTGGAGGGTTAGGAGACCCTTGGTTCACGCACGCACACTGGCAGGCCGCCTAACAATAGACGGGGGACGGCACTTGACCTGTGCTTCTGTCTTTTTAAATACAGTTTACTATAATAAATTAAATTTTGTTATTCTGCTTAATCTTATAGTTTTGGTCGTTCCATTTAATTCAGACTGTGATTTCATTTTAAATAAGTCCAAACACGAAGTTTGTACGACGATTTTCAAATGTTTTACTCTTATTTGTTTATTTTGAAATATTGTGATTGCTAAACTTCTGAGAATTATTTACGCGACTGTTATTAAAAAAATGTTATTATTAAAAACTAAGATGCTGATCATTTAATTTACTTTTCAACTATTTTTCTGATACACTCCCTTTGGATGCCAGAAGCCGGTTAAATGGCCCTATGGTTCATTGTTGGAACTGCTAGCGGCCGATTAAATCGGCCCGTCAAATGACACTGAGAACTGCCAGCCGCCGATTTCGCTGGCTTTTTGTATATTCATCGTAGCGGATGCATTACTTTTAGTATATTTTTATACTACACGTCAAATTAATTCTAAATAGTTAGGCTACTTTACTTTTTTTATACAAGGCTTTAAACTCGAGCTCAAAATTCAACTAAGTATATACTCGGAATTTTAAAATTAACTTTCTCTCTGCGTTCAAAACTCTGATGCTTATTTTGCAGGCTTGAGACTGCAGATGGCCGCATTAAAAGTTATATACAAGTTTATCAATATTTACAAATTTACAACAATTAAAAATCAAAATTCTAATAAAATATTTACAAAATGTAGCAATTTTGTTGTTTTGCTAAATGTAGCTTGGGTTGAGTGCAACTTTATACTATAGGTGCACAACCAAAATCGTCTTCATCAGTGGTGTCGTCATATTCATCCTCATCGGAGTCATCAGGTGCTAAGTTTACAATCAGTTCCTGAACACTTGCTTCATTTAACCCCTCGTTCCTCCAGTCTTCATCAATCAACTTCTGTACATGGTCGACGTATTTAGTCCACATGTCGGAAGTAAAGTTGACAACAGATTCTCTAAATAGGTTTTCAATATCTGCCAGTTTAAAGGTTGTATTCCTAACCTTTACGTAATTTTTTAGATTCGCCCAAACCATTTCAATAGGGTTGTAATGACAGTGATAGGGCGGTAGACGAATTACTTTGAAACCCAACTCAGATGCTTTTTTATCGATCACATAGGTAGGCGTTGGTGGCTTATGTAATCGAACTAACGCATATAGTTCCACCTTAAGAAGGTTATCTGGGAAAGGGACACCTCGAGCTTTCAACCAGCTGATCATTTCCGCTTTTGTTGATGACGATGTCGGTGGTTTGTTTAGAATCCTGGAATGATACGGAGCATTGTCCATAACAATAGTTGCTCCTTGAGGAATGGATGGCAGTAATGTATCGAAGAACCGTGATTCAAAAACAGTCGCATTCATGTCTTCATGGTAATCTCCTGTCTTCTTAGATTGGAACACAAAAGGGGGAGCGCTAATCCATCCGTTGGAGCCACCAGCATGACAGATGATCAATCGTTTGCCTTTACCCAAAGGGCCGCCGAGAGTTCCTTGGATAGTGCCATCAGTCCAACCAGTGTCCTTTCTCGTGTTTTCATTGATCCAGGTCTCGTCCAAAAATATAGTGTTTTTAATATTTACTTCAAGCATTTTTCTTAAGAAACGACACCTTAACAGGGCCACTGACGGCTTTTCCATGAGGATTTTTCTGCTGTTAAATTTCTTGTACTGAAATCCCATGTCTGATAATAGCGAGCTCAGTGAAGATTTTCCTCCCATATACAGTCCAGCTTCTTGAAGTGACACACAAAGTTGTCTGAGGGTAGGCGCTTCTTTTCGAGCATAGTAGCTCAATATGTGACGTCGAATAGCTCCTTTGTCGAAGTCATCCATGTCTGTTACTGGCCGCTTTCTCTTCAAACTTTTCTTCCGATGAATAATAATATTTTCCCTTTCGGTGCTGTTTAAGGTGTTATCTTGTTGATCGTCCTCAGCTGTGATTAAATCAATATCTTCAACTACACAGGGATCTTCTTGATTTTCCAAACTTTTTTTAATCTCTGCGTTGATACGTTGTATTGTTCTCAACGAAATGCCACAAGCATCTGCTGTTCTCTGCATTACCTTCTTAGTATCAAGTAAAGGACCTCCGTTATACTTCTCTTTCTCAAAATAGAACAGAACAGAAGCAATCATTGTTCTGCATTGAGTATGTAAAACGTGGCGTTATTTACAAGAACTCATAATCACAAATCAACTATACACTAACCACAAATGAACTGATTCACTCACAATATACGCGACAGATCGGCTCTCTGACAAGACTGGCTGGTCTCACTACCCCGTGCAAGCTATTTAACGACTAAAAAAAGTCGGCGGGTAATCAGTGACTCACTCGGGGTACCCGGTACACGAGCAATGACCTCTACTGTTTGTTGGTTTGAGGGTGAATCACCCTCTCTACCTGGAAAAATGACTATAGCGACCAAGTGTAAACCAAGTAAGGAAGGGACGTCTCTCTTGCATGTTACTGAAATCTGTAATACCGGTAATTATTTTCCAAATTACGTGATACAATAATACACATTTAATTCCTGACGCGCTACCTCGTCCTCTCAAGTTATAGTTAAAGTTTAATAACATGGACAGTAAATTTTTAATATATTTACATAGATACATATCACATTTCATTTTGTGTGTCTGTAAAACAATAATATATAATATTTTTATAATAAATAACATTTTTAAAAGTTCGTGCTAGTAAAAAGACAAACAATTATTTCGATAACGTATAACAACTATTATTTCATATATTGTTTATTTGAAATAAAAAATGAGGTTTGAAAATAATCTTTATATCTATATATTAAAATCTGTTACATATGTTGATTAATTTTTTCAGTATTATAACAATAAAGAGGTGGGTCGTCAATCTGCTCTTTATCGAGTATCACAATTGGTGAATCGGAAAAAAAAATTAAAGGGAGTGTCACAGAAAAATAGTTGAAAAATAAATAAGATGGTCAGTAACTTAGTTTTTAATAATCATCATTTTTAATAATAGTCGCTTAGATGGTGTTCTAAAGTTTAACAATAATTAACAATAGTTTAAAATAAACAAATAAATGTAAAACATTTGAATATCGCCATAAAAACTTCGTGTTTGGACTTATTTAAAATGAAATTACAGTCTAAATTCAATGGAACAATCAAAATTAAAAGTTTAAGCACGACAATAAAATTTAATTTATTGTAGTGGACTGTAACTAAAAAGACAGCAGCGCAGGTCAAAGGCCTGTCCCTGTCTATTGTTAGGCGGCCTGTCAGTGTGTGTGTGTGTGTGTGTGAGGGTCTCCTAACCCTCCAGCCGCCTTCACTGCCTGGACAGCGTATAGACATATCTATCCAGGACCACGCCAAGCCAGGAGCAATGGAAACCCAACTCTAGACAACGCTGGACCCCGCCAATATGTCGTAAGATCATCAAAACTCGAGGTGACATGCAAAATGCATTTAAAAATGAATTTTTAAAAGAGCTCATAAAGACTATATAAAAAGACAATAAATTAAAACCAAAAAAGTTTATAATTAGAAATAATATATTAGAATCTTAGATAATGTTTAGTCGTAAAAATGAGCGATCGCATAAAAAGAAATAAAAAAAACAGAGTTTAAATTTGAGATAGTATATTTTTGTTTATCAAAATAAATAATTAAATTGATTTGATATTTGCATTTGTAGAAAAGAATAAATTAAATTTTGAATATAAAACAAATGCCAGTCTAAAAGTAATTAATATAATTTTCAAGTTAATTTTTATACATTGGTATAGACTGAGCAAGCTGAGGTCAGATCTGAATTAAAAGAATTCAATTCAAATTACATTTTAATTTTATTTGTTTAAGTAAATCAAATTAAACATCACTAGATTAAGATTATTAACATGTCTAGATGTAAGAGTGTTTTAAATGTGTGTAACACCGTATATTTTAAGAGATAAACACTTAATAATGAGTGATATCTTGACCGTAGATTATTAACGATGTTTTATTATTTATAAGGTTTGAGAAAACAATAAATATGAATTTTTAATGCTCATAAATCTAATACTCATATTATAGTTACACCTGGTATCGTTATACAACCTGCATAAATTACAGTATATCGAATTTATGTTATGTATCGTTATAATAATGGCGCTCCAAGATCGTGGGGCTCCTCAAACACAATTAAATTTATCTTTGCAACGTTGTACCGTTGTACCTCGTATATGCAATAGTCATAATTAAAATAGTCTAATTATACATGCATGGTATGCACAGCGTAATAGAATAGTCTAATCAGTGTAAAATTGTTATATATTATATAATAACAAACAGGAAAACAAAACTGTGTATTTAATCTCGTTATGTGCATGAGAACATCGATATAAGCCATTTACACGTGGTTAACTTTAGTCAGAGGCCAGTAATGCAGTAAACACCTTTCGCTCGTTTTCGTCATTAATTGTGGAATGTTATCAGCCTAATCTACACGTTGGTCGCCACTACAATATCATTCTGAATCGACGACTTATCACTAAAAATATGCATTTCCACACGTTCAAAATACTGATCTGGAATTAAGATTATTTTATGATAAACCCGTTCAGTAAATACCCGTTGTAAAGTTTTTTTCTCTGTTATGATTGCCCCTGATTACTGTATTTTTAGCTAAGCTACTATTTGTATACTAAAACTGAAACTATGTGATGGTAATTATACAATTGGGTGAAACGTTCACGTACAAATAATGTCAATCTTCTCTTGTCTGTCAGTCTATAGGTAAAAAGAGTATTAGGCTATTGTGTTAAGTTAAACAATACACTATTTTAAATTGTATTTTTCCCTTGAGAATTCTTTATTGTTGAGTTTCTAAGGGCAGTCTTACGATAAAAAGATTATAACTTCTTCGTCAACCACAGGCATATTCAGATAATCCGGATGTTCATGATTTTCATTCTTCTTGAAATGAAATTCCGGTGATTCTCTAGAGCTTTCTGCAATCGTAACAAAAATCAACTCCGCCGCAGTTTATGAAAACTTTGAATTCACTTTGTACAAAATTCCCAAAGTTTCAAGGAATGGTTTTATGTGTCCGCAATTTAAATCAAACATAGTATTTATTATATTGTGTTTTATGGACCCATGTTGTCACGTCCCATTTTATAGTAATTTCAGTGGCCTGAATATCTCAGAAACTTAGTATGTTATTCAAATCAATTTCATAAAGTTATGTATTGAAAGTTGATAAATTCAGATGTATTTTAGTCAAGTTTTTCTTCTTATCACTTCCTAATCTTTCTTCTTTTCCTTCTTGTGTTCGTTACTTACAAACTAATTTCAGTACTTTATTTACTGTCTATCTTTCTCCACCACAAAGAAAGACAAGAACAGATAATTCGTTATATTATTACAGTTTTTCTTGCGCAACTTCATTAAGTTTAAATAAAATATTAATATGAAGGCAAATGGCAATTTCTCACTCCAAACTCTACAAAGAATTTTACCAATTGTACTTACTTCTAAAAAATTGTCAAGTGAACTGTGAAAGTACAATTTCACTTGGAGTGAAAGTGTGTTAACTAGCTGAGATGTGTAAGATATCAAAAGAACATATTGGACATATTTTGCAGGAAGAATTGCATATGAGAAAGTTTTTAGCAATATGGGTGCTGTGCCTACTCACAACTGATCAACATTGGGAAAGAATGAACATTTTAAAAGAGTGTTTGGAGCTATTTCAACACAATTGTGCCAACACAATCCTGGAGCTATTTCAAGATTTCTGTGCCAATTGATAACAGTTAACGAAACATGAATCCACAATTACATGCGAGAGACAAAGGAACAGTCAAAACATGAGTAGTGACCGGTGGAAGTGGTCTGAAGAAGGCGAAGAATATTAAATATATACCTTTGGCAATTTTCCACTCCAAACTCTACAAAGAATTTTACCAATTGTACTTACTTCTAAAAAATTGTCAAGTTAAACAACTTTACATTAACGTAATTTGTTATTGTTTCCAATCTCCGTGAATATATTTGTTAACTATTGCAAAGCAATATTACTAATTGTTTTCTCTTAATAAAGAATATCGTACATCAGCAGTAATAACACATCGAGCAGCTAGTTTATTTACCATGTTGGAACACTGTACCATTTTATATTTGCTGAACTATTTAAAATTAATCTAAAATTACAAATCAGCCTTAGCAGTTTTACAGAATAAATTATAATAATATATGATTTGTTCAAGCTAGAACACTGCTGGAAAAGAGTTATAAAACTAACTGAACACGATAACATTATTATGTGTGAACATGAAACTTCTCTTAAAATAATCTCACTGGCTAGTTACTTGAAGACAACTAATCATTTGGCAAATATGGAACCTAAATTTTGGTTATTGAGGCAGTAGCTGGGATCCGTTTATGATGTATATTATACACCATGGTAATATATAATATTGGACTGTACCATAATATAGGCCTAGGTAGTTTTAATAGGTTCCATATTTTCACAAAAATGCTGCAAAAACTGCTGACATTTATTTAAAAATTATACAGAAATAGACTCAAAGAGGAAACAAAACAGTTATGTAAGAATATAGAAATCGCAATACAAAAAGATAAATAGTAACTTTATTGTGTTCTACCTCGCATCTCCCCAAACCACAGGGTAGAACAAAAAAAGTATTATTATTCAAGAGTGTTTTTATAGTGTTAATATTTTAATACGACTCTGGTAACGGCATAATAATGCTTTTTTACACTCAGATAAATCGTAAAAGGTCTTCCTGCAACAACAATCATAATACATATAAAATTAATGAAGCGTATTCCTTTGCATATATAAGCACTCTTTAAATACCACTTCGTCGATTCAATCGAAGGCTTATAGACACAAGTCAGAATGTTTAAAAACGAGTTACTAGCGTATGGGCTTGTGAAAGGTGTTGATACTTGAATAAATAAGACAACATTTTCCTGGTACTTAAATATCAAAAACTGCGGTGCACTATGAAAACTGTTTTTTTTTATCATAGTTTCAGTATGTCTAAAACAATGATGAAAATTGTGTATAATTAAAGAAAATAAAATAGAAGCAGCCCAAATTTTTTTTAGATCGTTTTACTAAGACTGTAAATATATTTAATTTCTGACACTGTACGTTCGCAATGTTGCTGGTACATAAAGCACTCAACCTATTCCTAAGATGAAATTTTCTTAGTCTCTTAAATCAAGATACAAGTTCTTGAAGAAAATAGTAACATAATAATAGTGATTAATAACATGATACACATGAAAGATGTGGCATACAAAGGCAGTACAATGAATATTTCAGAAATCAAACACTCACACATGCAGGCGCGGGCACTCGCTCACACACCTACACAACCATAAAACAAATGAATATCTGAAAAAAATTAATAAAGACGACTAAAAACATAAAACAATTTTTGAGACCATAAATATGGCGGACACTCTTAAATCAAGTTGATAACTAATACCAAAGACAAAAGTACGTCAAATAAAGTTCTATCAAACCAGTGACATTTATCAACTAAACAAGAATACTTAACCAGACAGCAAATAAACATAGCCATATGGCAAGTGCGAATTATTCACAATGTGAGTAAATTATCAAAGTAGGAGTAACAATCGTAATAAAACTTGTACTTAATATATTAACACCATGAGAACTCTTTTATAATTTTAATAATTACATCAGGAAAGAAGGCATAAATATTAAATCAACTTTTGAAATTTTTTACAGTAATTACTTAAGTCAAAGTAGGCTACCTTTTCATATTTAAAAACATCAGGAGTGCTACTGCTTACGTCAGATAAAAGTCTCATGTTAAATACAAAGTTTTAGTCAGCAGCAATAAGCAGACATAGGGTATAAAACTTCCTGCAACCAACTTTTCACTTTTTGTCTCCGGAAATTTATATCCCTGTCTGACAAGAGATAGCAGTAAAGCTTTTTTTCCTGTTACGTTCTTTATTCAATACAAAGTTTAGAAAGCAGAGGATTCAGTATGTAGGTTAGTTTCTTTTATCCCCATCTAGATTTAATTCCCCTTCTACATTAGGCCGATTTAACTTCAGTAAAAAGAAATGTATCATATTATCGTCAGAATGACGCAAAAAAGATAGAATACGTAAATCAATAAGTTTTACCAAATCAAATACAAAAAAAGGTGATAAACTTTGTACAGCTAATGTGCAACATTGAAGTAATTTTGAAAAGAATTTCTTCTGTTAAAAATAAAGTACATGAAACAAATAAATAATGTCAATACAACTTAGACCATTTTTATACGTGAGATACTTTTTTTTAATTAAATGTTGAGAACAAGTAATATTTATTTTTAGTGAGAGACAGAGAGATTAGAGATTGAGATCATCGTCATCGTCGTTGTCGTCATTGTCATTGTTGTCGTCGTCATTTTTCCTCAGCTACTTCCTTCAACAGAGCTCTATGATATGATGGAGCTCACAACACACCGGATTAGGTCAGTCTGCATTTAATGTATAAATTGCTTGGTAGATTGGAATGTTGTGTGGTCACATGTACTGTACATCCACGTTGTTACTGACCAAAGCCAGCCCAGACTGTTAGAGAGATTGAGATGATATTGATTAGTTTAGACAAGGTAAGTGGTCTTCCAACCCCCATAGTGTATAAGGTCCTAAGAACAATAGGACCATTCGTTTTTACTTCCATATTCCTTAAGGAAATGGAAGTATGGTGATGGCAAAAAAAATCGTGTTTGAGATTATTGCAGATTCTGATTGTACTACACTCAAAACATGAAAAAAAGTCGTTTTTCGAAAAGAGTCTGTGTGTGTGTGTCTGTCTGTGTGTCTATCTCTCTATGTATCTGTCTGTAGATTTTTTTTATGGCAAACGATAACAGTCGCAAATTCAAACAGAATCAAATAATTTCTTGCATACTGTTCTGATCTGTAGAGTACTCACGACCTATTGTTTTTGGTGAAGATCGGTTGAGGGAAAGGGGTAGTTTACCTGCAAGAGTTTTTTTTATCAAGGGAAATTTTTTTTCGGCAAACGATAACAGCCGCAAATTCAAACAGAATCAAATAATGTTTCGCATACAGCCCTGACTTGCAGAGTTCTCAAGATCTATTGTTTTTGGTGAAGATCTGTTAAGGAAAAGGGGTAGTTTACCAGCAACGTTTATTTAACAAGGGTATTTCCTATGGCAAACGATAACAGCCGCAAATTCAAACAGAATCAAAAGATTATTTGCATACAGTCCTAAATTGTAGAGTTCTCAAGAACTTTTGTTTTTGGTGAAGATCGGTTAAGGGAAAGGGGTAGTTTCCCAACAACTTTTTTTAACAAGGGTATTTCCTATGGCAAACGATAACAGCCGCAAATTCAAACAGAATCAAATACGTTTTTTTATACAGCCCTGATTTGTAGAGTACTCAAGACTTGCTGTTTTTGGTGAAGATCTGTTAAGGGAAAGGGGTAGTTTACTAGCAACGTTTATTTAACAAGGGTATTTCCTATGGCAAACGATAACAGCCGCAAATTCAAACAGAATCAAAAGATTATTTGCATACAGTCCTAAATTGTAGAGTTCTCAAGAACTTTTGTTTTTGGTGAAGATCGGTTAAGGGAAAGGGGTAGTTTCCCAACAACTTTTTTTAACAAGGGTATTTCCTATGGCAAACGATAACAGCCGCAAATTCAAACAGAATCAAATAAGTTTTTGTATACAGCCCTGATTTGTAGAGTACTCAAGACTTGCTGTTTTTGGTGAAGATCGGTTAAGGGGAAGGGGTAGTTTACCTGCAACGTTTTTTTATCAAGGGTATATTCTATGCCAAACGATAACAGCCGTAAATTCAAACAGAATCAAATAATGTTTCGCATACGTGCCTGAATTGTAGAGATCACAAGGACATTCAATTTTTGGTGAAGATCGGTTAAGGGGAAGGGGTAGTTTACCTGCAACATTTTCCGTTTTAACAACAGTAAAGTACTTGAAAATTCATTTAAACTTTTTCAAACAATGGTAATTGTTAAAAATAAAATAATTTTGTTGCCAGGCAATAAAATTATAATTTTTTCATTTTAATGTAAATTATGTACGAGTTAATATACATGTATAAAATAATATATCGTTCGTGGCAGGTAAGCATATCTCAGTTATGTAATGTTTACGTTTCCATTTTATTATTATGACTACAGCAATAAAAAGGCAGGGAAGACACACACACACACACACACACACACACACACACACACACACACACACACACACACACACACACACACAATTCGCGTTATTTCTGGCCTCACTCATGTTTATTTTCTTACATTTGCACGCTTTTTAAATGGAAAGTGCCGAAACCCACACCAACATAAAGCGTGCAAGCCGAAAAAATGGACATCAATTTGCTTCCTGTGGATCGCTGGGCAGTGTAACTGCACGTGTTTACAGAGGAACGATTCATAGACAGAATATCGTCTTTAGGGAATGAACCCTCTGCAAGATGCTGAGGGTCCATGAGTGACTTCGGAGCGCTCCTTCTTTTTCGCGTGTTTGTCTGTGAAACATACACTGCAGATTCGCAGCTTTACTCTAAGCAACGCTCAATAGGAAATGTTGAAAATTTTTGTCCACGGTGTACCCTCATTCACACTAAACCTGCTCTGATGTTTTAATTACGGACATCATAATATTAAAACTTTGGAAACTTGAGCACTACTTAATGGAGATCAATCATTAACTTATACAAGCCATTAATTTTATGCATATTTTTATATATATGTGTACAACGTTATCGGCAACAAAGAAGTAGTTTTTGTTAAAATTCCTTCCCGGGATATTTGGCCGTAGTCCAATGCTTTCTACAAAACTAGACATTTCGGCAATGCCATCGACTCCCATCATCAGTGAAAATCGAGTGCGATAACGTGAGGTGGTATACGTTAGTGACCACAGTACTGTGGTTAAGGCTGAAGCAGAAAGTAGAAAGAAGTAGTTTCTATGGTAATATTTCATTTCGAAAATGATTTTAAATGTAAATCTTAGAATATGGAAGTCATGTATGGTTCTCCATACCGATATTTCAGTATAAGTACAGTAATTGCCAAGAGATATTTATTTATATTGTACGCGATGAAATGCTAAAATTAATTTAACTAGCAAATACCAAAAACAAATTTCTTATAATATCTACATTCCTACTTGTTAATAATAGTAAACTGCGGTGGCTGCTCTAGTTACAAGAGGTAGCTGAGTCATTTACTTAGTTTAAGTGACGAGTTAAGCATTGAGGAGCGACGCCTTAAATTATATTATTTGTTATGTACAAATGAAATTTCAATAGATTCTTAACAGTCAAATGTATTAACAAAACAAGAAGGGTAAAAAAAGGATGCCTTTGTTACCACTGACGTGTACCTTGTACTGAGAATTAAAACGAATTATAACGATTAACAAACCGAATTATCACTGTTGCACGAACTACCTGTTGAGC
This sequence comes from Magicicada septendecula, assembly GCA_034769895.1. Lineage (NCBI taxonomy): Eukaryota > Metazoa > Arthropoda > Insecta > Hemiptera > Cicadidae > Magicicada > Magicicada septendecula. Next base: position 108,558,295 of record CM068370.1, read on the forward strand.
TAAGAAGCTTGAAAGCGTTAATCGGAATAATTTTTCATAGTGGTGTGCAACAGTGATAATTCTGTTTGTGATTATAAACACTAACACAACTTTCTTAATTAAACTTATAACGATTAACTTAATAGTTTACTTAACTTGTGTTGTTAAATGTTCATGTTTTAAAATTGTTGTTGTTTTGGGGATAAACGAATTACCATTTGTTTCTGATTTCGAAACATAAGAAATATATTCGAATGCAATTCAATTTTTTCGTTGTTTAGTATTAACAAAACTGTTAACAATAAAGTTTTAACTACCAGTTTTAACTAAAACAAAAACAACTACCAGCTTTTCTTTTTTAAAACTTTGCTACCTACTGTTGATAGCATATGTGTGTGTGTGTCTGATAATAATAATGACTCCCATGTATACCACCAAAATAGCTTAGGAGTAAGGCAGGGTAGGCTGCCTAATGTGAGCCGTACGGCATACAAGGAAGGCAAGTGTGACCAGCACTACGCTTCAACCCTCCATTATTATATCCAGGATGTCATCCCAGGTACTTATTTTTAACAGGCTGAGTCGACCTGGGGGCTGCAAAACGCACCTTCATTTTATGGTGCGGGCACGGAAATCGCAATCGGGACCTCTAGACTAGTAGCCAGATGCCATACCCACTGGTCTACTGAGCCGCCAACAATGTGTGTCTGATACAATTGCTAACTTATTACGTTGTATATAGTGTTGCATCTAGTGCTTCTTTTTATCCATGTGACGATTAATCCATTGTTTTTATGCCAAATGGAAACTTATTATCTTCTGACTTTGGTTTCAATATTAAATTATATTTAATGGGCTACTTGTATTTATAATCTGGAATGTTAGTTTCTGTACACAAGAAGCTTTGTGTTCAGGGTAGCAATTACTTATTAGTTTTACAGCCTTGCACACGTACGCTTTAACAGACTGAGCATGTATTTGTAAACACAGTTATTACAAACGAACCCCATCAGTACTTTTTGAGATGTGTTTATTTCTTCTTCATGTAACTTTAAATATCGCTGCAATTTATGATGACTTCGTTCAGTGCACTTCGTAAAAGATGGTGTGCAACAAAGTGTGTATTAAATAAACATCCACATGGATTAAACAGGTCACTTACCTTGTTAGTCTAACCTACTTAGCCTCTAGCTACAGCTACAGTAGCTACCGCTGGCATTGTGACAGAAAACAGACTGCGGAAGAGAGGCCACGTATACTAGGCTTATAATGGCATCAAACATGAATTACATTATAACACGGGAGCCTTCATACTTAGGTGTTGAAGTTAATATAGCCAATTTTCTCCTGCTGCTTTTTGTTCAACTGCAAAATTTTGTTTCGAATCCCTTTAGATAACACACATTATATCATTTTGTGTTTAAAATTGTACAACTATTATTAATGTTTTGTTTATATTTCTTAAAGTAGTAATAGTACTCACTTGAAACGCTAAACAATAATTTCTTCATTTTTGTGTACATTATGTTAATTTCTCAACAAGAAACTAGCTTAATCTGAGATAAAAATAATTCACTGTAATTTTACTTTTTCATTTATGTTTAAACAAATAGTACTTTCTTGTATCGAAATAAATTACTGGTTAGTAATTTCTATTCCTGTTTATCATTTATTTATTTCCCTTTCTTGTATTTAATATATCCTGCCAGCTTTATCAATGGCCACGTGGTCTTTTTTTCTGTTAGTTTCCATGTTAAAGCCATTTTTACCAATATGCCGTTCAAAATCTCCGTTTGGTAGCCGAACAGTATTTTAAGAAACACTTTTGTTAAAATACTTATTTTAACCGGACTATGCTTTCTTAAATTGTTTTCCCAAATGATTCAATGTCAGCCTACAATTTTTAATACCTTCTTGGGATCTTTTTCGTGTTTATTCCTACCTAGCCTTAAATGATTTTATTTAATATTTTATATGTTTCATATAATGGGTTTACTTTTAAATTGCTCTCTTATGATACTGATTTTTTAAATCTTTCTGTTTACGGGGAGATGCATGTAGTGAAAAGATTTTGTTATGTTACAATTTAGAACAACCAAATGTTGTATACATATGAGGTAGACATTGTTGTGTGCACACTTCTAACTGGCGAGAAACAATGCATAAAGTTATCTGGATGAATGAAAACGGTTTAAAGGGAAACCAATATAACCCATACAAAAATTGTTTAATAGTAAAAAATTAAAACAATCGTTAAGAAATTACCTTAATTATAAGAAATATGCGTCAAAATAAGCTACTAACTTTAATATAAAACGTACCTTATTTGCTTAACCAAAAATATGTACTTGAAAGTAAGTGTGCTGCTTTATCAATTGGTACGGTTAACACAGAACCGCTTTGCGAATGGTAACTGTTTACAAGCCAAACCCACAAAGGAAGCAGAGGAGGTCTCACCAATATCCAATAACTACAAAGTTACAGTGTTCTCCTACAGGCAACTGGATACAGTGTATAATAAAGTATAACAAACATCAAACAACGCTGCACCCTTAAAACGTATCGGCTGTTCCTAATAATTAGTGAATCTGTAGACCCGTAAAAATTCTTAACTCAGTTTTGCAGTTCTGCCGTTTGTGTGGGGTAGACCAAATTGAAAAGAAAACAGAGTAAAACACAGATTAATATTCTTTTATTTAAACAATATTAAATGATAAAAAACAAGGTTCTACCTTAATTTATTCTGGTTTTTTAGCTTATTATATCTGTATGATGTACATATTTATTGGAAAACAAAAAATAATAAAATAGTACCATCTTTGTTCTTATTCTTATCTCATCTTGCGTTTATTACTTTTTGCTAGTTTATGATTTATTATTTAGTATATTATCTTAACGTTATTCCATTAATGAAAAAGGTTTGCCTCTATTTTATTACTAAAAATTATTGAAATCTAGATTATACTTGCAATTGTATTAATATCTTCAATTACATTGAGCATTTAAGGCTATTACAGTCAATGAGAGATTCACATGCAATTTCTGTTTGCTGCTACTAAAAAGTCTTCCAGGAACAAAAATACAATACCATGCATTGTCGTATAAATTGCTACGATACGTTGAAGTTGTAAAACCATTTTTATATTTTCCAGTAACATCGAAAACCATTGTCTTGTAAAATTTTAATATTGTCTCACCTCTTGTTTTATTTTTAGTGCTCTATTTATAGTTCCACGTATGTGTTGAAATCTATTGTTTTTATTTTGTATATCTTTTCAACGTCAAAGCTTGTCACAACCTAAATAGTTAAAATCTGAGATCTGTTCCTGTACTTTATCCTCAATAACAATCTTTGAGCGTATTGAAAATTTTCCTTAGCCATAAACTTTGTTTTGTTGGTAGACATCTTTAGGCTGTAATATTGTCGTCCCAGTTTATGTAGTCTGTACACAGATCGTTGTAAGTTTTTCCCTTCTTTTCTAGTATAACCACATCATCTGCATACAGCAAAACATTTAAGTGGTAATTCTTTTCATCTGTATGTCTTTATGGACTGTAATCTTCCAGTTCTGTATGAGGTCCTCAATATATATGTTGAAAAGAGTTGGTAACATACTACACCTTTGTCTGACACCTTGGTTTATTATTTGCTCTTCCGTTTTTGAAGTGGTTGTGTTTTTAAATATTTTAGTACCTTTACAAAGGTTGTTAATTGAATATGTAAGATGTAGAGAGTATCGTCTTTCCTCCATTATTGTCTTTAATATATTTCTAATGACCGAGTAAAACATTTTTCTTAGTCAACAAAGGCAATAAGTGTTTACAAATTTACTTCACGTCTTTTTCTAAAATTGTTTTAATGCTAAAAATGTTATCATTGCAGGAGCGACCTTTTCTAAATCCAGCTTGCTCCTCTTCCAGACATGAATCTGTTATTGCTCTAAAGAGATTCGTTATTATTATTTAATATGCTTTGTAAATTGCATTTAAACGACTTATGCCTCTATAGTTGTCACATTTGTTTCATTGTCCCTTTTTAACAATACAAATAACTTCAGCTGTTTCCCAAGAAGGAGGAGTTTTATAGCTTCCCCAGCGTTCGTTATGTAAATTTAATTGTCTCAGTTCTCACAGTGTCACTCCATATTTAATAAGTTAAGTATTTATTTCATATTTGACACAAGCTTTTCTCTTTCTCAACCTTTTTAAACTTGTTGGAGCTTATCTAGTATAACTGACTCAACTGTTTTGTTGTAGTCAGTCGTCGTATTGAAAATGTAAAATAAAAAATTTTATACCAACACTGAAATTAGTGTATATTTTACTTGAGACGCGGGAAAGCTATTATTGTAGTGTGTACTGTGCGCGCCCGCGTGCGTGCGTGTTTATTCGTTTGCTGTGTTCGTATAATTTATTGTATTGGGTTGCAATGTAACTGATAAGTAACACGAGTAGAAGTAATGTTAGGCTTGTGCTTCTGCGCTCACTCACTGAAAAAGTAGAAAGAATGAAAATAAATGAGGAAGATAGGGAAACAGCATGGAAAGAAATCGAGAGAGTAGGACTGATGAGAGAGTAAATAGAAGATAGGAGAGAACTGTTTATTTTTAATGATCCTTATTTTTATTTTAAAGTACATCAGCCATGAAATTTTACCCTTGTTACATCTCTTTAACTTTCAGTATCTACTATTGTAGATATTGTATCTTTTTTGTAACGCATTTCTTCAAAATTTTAACATTTACAAACTATGGATTAAAATAAAAATTCCAAAGTTCACTTGAAACGAATAGTAATTAATTACATGCCTCTTACTTGTAGGGCAAATGTAAATTTAATCAACAAAAATTTCTGGGAATTTTGAATTTTACTTTGTGAGGAATCTTTAAACTTTCAAGTAAAACTCACTTGCCCTAAGTGTGTTGGATTTAAAATATTAATTATTCACTGTCTCATGTTTCTCAGTTTACCACGTCTCTGAATTATACTAATTAATATATTCTAACACACAGCTCAACTTTGTAAACTTCTCAGCGAATGTTTGTATACTTACATGTTAGGCCTACTAAGATTTGAGTGCCATTATATTTTACATTTGTTAAAAGAATTGTAATATTAAAAGCACATACCATTCTTTACTTATTTTTGTAACAAGCGTGTTAGAATACTTTTTCCTGTTCAATAAAGATACATTTTGGTCCTGTAGTTTCAATATAAAAAGCACCACGTAGCATTTTACTAATAGTATAAGTGACAGTATGAGCAGCATGTTTAATGATGTGTAAAGCATATGTGTATTCTATTGGACTATTGAATGACTGAACCTTCTGTCTGTTGTACATTGCCCATAAAACCCCATGCCAATTTCAGTAGTGTAATCTAAGTTGCGGAGTTTTAAGTGCCTGACACTGTTGTAAACATTAGACTACCATGTAATGCGTGATCCTTTTTACAATTATACAACGTTATCATAAGATCTTAGAGTGTTTAGAACGTGTCCGGATGAGCGTCTGCTTTTCACAACACAATGTTGTGAGCGTAATGTGTGTACCATTGTTAGAGTGCGGAAATAAATCAAAGTGTCAGAAATGTGGCTCATGATGACTTTTATCTGACATTATTTAATTGATTAAAGAAAAAATATAGTTACTTATTTATTTATTTTGATTGGCTTTTGTACACTATAGAAAGAAAATACAACGTGGATTTGGAAACTAGCTAAATTATTGAACTCATTTTAAGGTACTACGTAAAGATTTTTTTGGTTTTGTCACTAGCCATTTGGAGGCCTTTAAATAATATATATAAATGTTTGGAGGTCAGCTTGATGAGAGATTACTTTGTAGCTTATTCGGTACATATCTGTGCCTTTTTACTTCCATGTTCCTTAAGGAAATGGAAGTATGGTGATGGCAAAAAAAAAATCGTGTTCGAGATTATTGCAGATTCTGATTGCAATACACACAAAACATGAAAAAAGTCATTTTTCGAAAAGTGTCTGTGTGTGTGTGTCTGTATCTGTAGATTTTTTTATGGAAAACGATAACAGCCGCAAATTCAAACAGAATCAAATAAACTTTTGCATACAGTCCTGATTTGTAGAGTACTCAAGACTTATTGTTTTTGGTGAAGATCGGTTAAGGGAAAGGGGTATTTTACCGGCAACGGTTTTTTTTTAATGAAGGGTAATTTTTTTTATGGCAAACGATAACAGCCGCAAATTCAAACAGAATCAACTACTCTTTTGGATACAGTCCTGCCTTGTAGAGTTCTCAAGACATGTTGGTTTTGGTGAAGATCGGTTAAGGGAAAGGGGTAGTTTACCAGCAACGTTTTATGTTTTAACAAGGGTATTTTCTATGCCAAACGATAACAGCCGCAAATTCAAACAGAATCAAAGAATTTTTTGCATACAGCCCTAGATTGTAGAGTTCTCAAGACCTGTTGTTTCTGGTGAAAATCGGTTAAGGGAAAGGAGTAGTTTACCTGCAACGTTTTATGTTTTAACAAGGGTATTCCTTATGGCAAATGATAACAGCCGCAAATTCAAACAGAATCAAATAATGTTTTGCATACAGACCTGATTTGTGGAGTACTCAAGACCTATTGTTTTTGGTGAAGATCGGTTAAGGGGAAGGGGTAGTTTACCAGCAATATTGTTTTATCAAGGGTAATGTTGTATATGGCAAACGATAACAGCCGCAAATTCAAACACAATAAAATAATGTTTTGCATACAGCCCTGAATTGTAGAGTGCTCAAGAGCTTTTGGTTTTGGTGAAGATCGGTTAAGGGAATAGGGTAGTTTACCAGCAACATTTTATGTTTTAACAAAGGTAATTTTTTTTATGGCGAAGGATAACTGCTGTAAATTCATACAGCATTAAGTACTCTTTTGCATACCTTTTTGAATTATACAGAAATCAAGGTCTGTTGATTTTGTTGAAGGTTGGTTAAGGCAAAGGGGTAGTTTATCAGCAACGTTTTTTTATCAGGGGTAATTTTTTTCTATGGCAACCGATAAGAGCCGCAAATTCAAACAGAATCAAATAATGTTTTGCATACAGCCCTGTATTGTAGAGTTTTCATGACCTGTTGGTGTTGGTGAAGATCGACTAATGGAATGGGGTAGCTTACCCCCAACGTTTTTTTATCAAGGGTAATTTGTTTTTATGGCAAACGATAACAACCGCAAATTCAAACAGAATCAAATATTTTTTTGCATGCATCCCTGCATTGTAGAGGACTGAAGTTCTATTGATTTTGTTGAAGATCGGTTTAGAGGAAGGGGTAATTTACCTGCAACGTTTTATGTTTTAACAAGAGTAAAGTACTTAATTTTGATAAATAAAGTATCCTGATAAGAAGCTCATAATAAACCACTGTCGAAAAGTACATGTTATAACATCTATAAATGAAGAGGTTATGTGAACGAGGTGGAGGTAATTTTCTATTAATGAAAATTATAGTTGAGGGGGAGGGGAGAATATTTTATATGTGTACTACGTTATCGGCAACAAAGAAGTAGTTCTTTGTTAAAATTCTTTCCCGGGCTGTTTAGCAGTAGTCCAATGTTTTCTGCAAAACCAGACTTTTCGGCAGTGCCATCAACTGCCATCATCAGTGAAAATGACGTGCGAAAACGTGAAGTGGTATACGTTAGTGACCACAGTACTGTGGTTAAGGCTGAAGCAATAAGTAGAAAGAAGTAGTTTCTATGGAAATATTTCATTTCGAATATGATTTTAAATATAAATCTTAGAACATGGAAGTCATGTATGGTTCTCCATACCGATATTTATATACAGAATGTGATTTACTTTGATTTTACTATGAATTCTGTCTTTTACTCTTCCCCAATTTAACTCTTACTCTATGTGTGTAACACTTAGATTTTCATTGTAATTTTATCACTGAAGAGTATAAAAGAGTTGCAGAATTAATTTCTATGCGCACTTGTTTTCTAATGACCTAAATGTTTGTAAATTGTAAAGGGGAAATCTTTATTAAAGAATTTAGTGTGTGCTAAGTCACGCTGTTGTCAGTTATGATTTAAAGGGTCCATGAGTAAATTAAAACGTACAAAATCAGATAGACACTGTTACACGCGTTTAATAACATAACAACTGGACGTTAAAAACACTTTCTTTACTCAATTTTAGCAAAGGAAATAAATTTTACTAAAAAAACGAAAACTCATAACATTACAGTCACCTGATATTCTATTAGTTTTCTCCGCAGAATCACTAATATCAAAGTGATTAGTCCATCTTCAGGCTCCGGGCCATTTATATTATGCTCAATTAGAATGTACTTTAAAAAGTTCCTTACAAGCACAAACACATAGGCTGACTAGCAATTAATCATATTTCATACATTCTTTTATATATGAGCACTCATAAATAGTCACATCTATGTATTACAAAATCTAAAATACATTTATTATTATTTGAATTCAATGTTTTATTGCAAGAAACACAGATACACACACATACTCACCTGGAATTATTATTTGTCATAATATTATTACCATATTGTCAAAATAATATATTATGCATTATTGTGACAATAATTTATTTAATGTTGTCAAGAGCTCATTTATCTAGTTCTAGACTGTGTTCTGTTAATCAGAAGTTTCCTCTTTATCGGCATTATGATAATTGCATGATCCAAATATTACAAAGTACACAACGTAAAATACATAGTAAAATAGTACTATCTACGTTCACCATTTTTTTATCAAGGGTAATGTTGTATTTGGTAAACGATAACAGCCGCAAATTCAAACACAATCAAATAATGTTTTGCATACAGCCCTGAATTATAGAGGTCTCAAGACCTGTTGGTTTTGGTGAAGATCGGTTGAGGGAATAAGGTAGTTTACCTGCAACATTTTATGTTTTAACAATGGTATTTTTTTCTATGACGAACGATAACTGCCGTAAATTCAAACAGAATCAACTACTCTTTTGCATACCTTTTTGAATTATACAGAAGTCAAGGTCTGTTGATTTTGTTGAATATCGGTTAAGGGAAAGGGTTAGTTTACCTGCAAAGTTTTATATTTTAACATGGGTTTTTTCTATGGCAAACGATAAGAGCCGCAAATTCAAACAGAATCAAATAATTTTTGCATACAGTGCTGAATTTTAGAGTATTAAGACCTACTGTTCTTGGTGCAGATCGGTTAAGGGAAAGGGGTATTTTACCGGCAACGGTTTTTTTTTAATGAAGGGTAATTTTTTTTATGGCAAACGATAACAGCCGCAAATTCAAACAGAATCAACTACTCTTTTGGATACAGTCCTGCCTTGTAGAGTTCTCAAGACATGTTGGTTTTGGTGAAGATCGGTTGAGGGAAAGGGGTAGTTTACCAGCAACGTTTTATGTTTTAACAAGGGTATTTTCTATGCCAAACGATAACAGCCGCAAATTCAAACAGAATCAAAGAATTTTTTGCATACAGCCCTAGATTGTAGAGTTCTCAAGACCTGTTGTTTCTGGTGAAAATCGGTTAAGGGGAAGGAGTAGTTTACCAGCAACGTTTTATGTTTTAACAAGGGTATTCCATATGGCAAACGATAACAGCCGCAAATTCAAACAGAATTAAATAATGTTTTGCATACAGACCTGATTTGTGGAGTACTCAAGACCTATTGTTTTTGGTGAAGATCGGTTAAGGGGAAGGGGTAGTTTACCAGCAATATTATTTTATCAAGGGTAATGTTGTATATGGCAAACGATAACAGCCGCAAATTCAAACACAATAAAATAATGTTTTGCATACAGCCCTGAATTGTAGAGTTCTCAAGACCTGTTGGTTTTGGTGAAGATCGGTTAAGGGAATAGGGTAGTTTACCAGCAACATTTTATGTTTTAACAAAGGTAACTTTTTTTATGGCGAACGATAACTGCTGTAAATTCATACAGCATCAAGTACTCTTTTGCATACCTTTTTGAATTATTCAGAACTCAAGGTCTGTTGATTTTGTTGAAGGTCGGTTAAGGCAAAGGGGTAGTTTATCAGCAACGTTTTTTTATCAGGGGTAATTTTTTTCTATGGCAACCGATAAGAGCCGCAAATTCAAACAGAATCAAATAATGTTTTGCATACAGCCCTGTATTGTAGAGTTTTCAAGACCTGTTGGTGTTGGTGAAGATCGACTAATGGAATGGGGTAGCTTACCCCCAACGTTTTTTTATCAAGGGTAATTTGTTTCTATGGCAAACGATAACAGCCGCAAATTCAAACAGAATCAAATATTTTTTTGCATGCATCCCTGCATTGTATAGGACTGAAGTTCTATTGATTTTGTTGAAGATCGGTTTAGAGGAAGGGGTAATTTACCTGCAACGTTTTATGTTTTAACAAGAGTAAAGTACTTAATTTTGATAAATAAAGTATCCTGATAAGAAGCTCATAATAAACCACTGTCGAAAAGTACATGTTATAACATCTATAAATGAAGAGGTTATGTGAACGAGGTGGGGGTAATTTTTTATTAATGAAAATTATATTTGAAGGGGGAGGGGAGAATATTTTATATGTATACTACGTTATCGGCAACAAAGAAGTAGTTCTTTGTTAAAATTCTTTCCCGGGCTGTTTAGCAGTAGTCCAATGTTTTCTGCAAAAGCAGACTTTTCGGCAGTGCCATCGACTGCCATCATCAGTGAAAATGGAGTGCGAAAACGTGAAGTGGTATACGTTAGTGACCACAGTACTGTGGTTAAGGCTGAAGCAATAAGTAGAAAGAAGTAGTTTCTATGGAAATATTTCATTTCGAATATGATTTTAAATATAAATCTTAGAACATGGAAGTCATGTATGGTTCTCCATACCGATATTTATTTACAGAATGTGATTTACTTTGATTTTACTATGAATTCTGTCTTTTACTCTTCCCCAATTTGACTATTACTCTAAGTGTGTAACACTTAGATTTTCATTGTAATTTTATCACTGAAGAGTATAAAAGAGTTACAGAATTAATTTCTATGCGCACTTGTTTTCTAATGACCTAAATGTTTGTAAATTGTAAAGGGGAAATCTTTATTAAAGAATTTAGTGTGTGCTAAGTCACGCTGTTGTCAGTTATGATTTAAAGGGTCCATGAGTAAATTAAAACGTACAAAATCAGATAGACACTGTTACACGCGTTTAATAACATAACAACTGGACGTTAAAAACACTTTCTTTACTCAATTTTAGCAAAGGAAATAAATTTTACTAAAAAAACGAAAACTCATAACATTACAGTCACCTGATATTCTATTAGTTTTCTCCGCAGAATCACTAATATCAAAGTGATTAGTCCATCTTCAGGCTCCGGGCCATTTATATCATACTCAATTAGAATGTACTGTGACGATTTAAATAAAAGAAATAATCAAGAAAATAAAAATTTTTAAAAATTAAGGTTGCGAGCTCTTAAGCCATTTAAATCTCACTGTATTAATATAAAATACCTGTATGTACTCAGTATGAGAGGAAGCAGTAATTAGTTAGTTAGAAGATACTCTAATAAAAAGATAAATTTTAAAGAGTTATTAATATCGTATTTAACCCTTTGCTTGTGAGCAGGCGCTGTCCTGTTGATTCCAGACTCGACATGTTTTCCGAGTCTTGTGAAAGTTAGAATATGATAAAAAAAACTAATGTTAATAATTAAAAATCTGAAGACATAAATAGTCGCTAAAACAACTGATTTAAATTATGTATATTTGTTTAGGGATAGTTTGTATAAATAAAAATGTTAACTTAAATATAGTTAGGAACTATATTCTCGCGCGGAAATTGCCCCACTAACTTTTGCCCAGTACCAGGCGAAGGGAGCAGAATTTCTCTCTCTTGCAATGGTGACTTCGTACAGTATAGACGTAGGAGCTGTGCTCTTAAAATATGTTAACTATATTTTGTTTCACCTTAAGATGGTGTACCAGATGTAGCTGTTTAAAGCATCTGGATGTGTTAACTAATATAGTCATGTAAATAGACAAGAAATTTAAGTAAAAAAATCGAAACGTAAAAAAAGAGTGTAACACAAGATGACTTCGTGCTTGAACAAATAACAACAATTCCAAAGTCATACCTGGAGATGTGAACTATCAGAACCCACAAATTCTACTGCACGTGACAGAATATGCAGATCAGGACATCCGAGAATCTACAAGATCATCATAGATATCTACACAACATATTGTTCAACCTGCGAACTTTGGAGCGCTTTACTGAGGAAGACCTGACCGTGATGATGACGTAGCTGTTCCTGTTTCCCAAGACGGATACCCCAGGACGAGTCTTCAGCATACCAATTAAAAGGTGACTCGATAGCCTGTCTATCGAGGGTTACTAATATTTGTTACACAACACATCTTGAAAGAGACTTTTCAGAAACTATTAACTTTGTAAAGACTTATAAATTAAATCTAAGAATTTCATGTAACTATTCTAACTTCATACGTTGTAACAATTTATATGCTAATGTAGAGTAATATAATTCAAGCAATAATACCATTCTTCCAATGGTTGAATAAAAGAAAGTCTTGCAAGCTAATATCATGAAATGAGTATAATTGAAAGTCTTAACTACAGAAATACAGAAAGTTGACCCGGATCCGAGGTATAGCTATATAGAATCAAGTTTGATCCCAAAGTTTAAAGAAACCTTTCAATAATTTAATAATTGAATTAGTAATGTCATGGGATCTGTAAGTAAATGTTTTTAAATGTTAAATAAAGAGAAGTCTTCTTGTTACACACATATGAGGAGTGCTTAAATCAATTGTATACCTTGCCATTGTTTCCTTACACAGTTAGTAAGTAATTTGTTATATTAATTATTTGTGATCAATTCTGTTACAACGTAGGCAGCCCATCTAATTAACGGAGTTTAATTACGAGGGGTTCCCTGGATTTGTAACGAGGCGAAAAGACGTTACAAAAGTGCGCAACTCTGCTTTCTTGTAAAAAATAAAAGGGTAATTGTTTACAGAGTGTCACAAAAGTGCGCCACTCTGCTAACTTTTATAAAAATTGTTTTAAGCATCGCGACGCAAACAAAATTGCGTCACTCAAAAAAAGGGAAACAAAGGAAAGAGTTTTAATTGTGTATAGAGTGTCACAAACAAAATTGCATTCACTATGCGTGGATAAATTGTATGATCAATAACTAAATATATAATATTGATATATGCACTCAGAAAGTTACTTTACTAAATGTAATGTTCAACATATATTTAATAGTGTATTAAGTTACGTAGATGGTAGTATGTATAAGTAAAATATCCTTAGCGTCATACAATGCATGTAGCTTTTGCATTCTATAGGCCAGTAGGAACCTGCATAATTCGATATAATTACTTGCATACATGAATTGTGACCAAACATAACAATTTTGGTCAACCGAACAATCTGTAACAGGTTTGTTTACGACAATCTATGACCTGTTGCTTCCTGAATCATTCTGCACAGTGTATGTCCAACTATCTAGCTTACATACACTAGTATGTGTTATAAAAAAAAATTTGATTAAAAATAACTTTGTTAATAATAATAAAGTAATTAAGTAGAATTTCGTGATTTAAAACTTGTGAACAAAATAAGTAATTATTTAATTGAAAAAAGTTTATGAATGAACGAAGCCAAAGTGTTGTCTAAGCGGAATAATAATAATAGAATCTAGCGACTGCGCTCCCCTTCTCTTGTTTAAACCGGTATACAGTAGTTGTATTATTCAGTCGCATTGTGGAGAACAATAAGAGTAAAACCCCCTTTCTCACTGACACGCTCAACCCTCCTTTGTTAACTAAATATGTAGGCCACCCTCTGACCTACATTCCAGTAAACAGCTGATCGGCTATTTAACTTTGAAAAATATGTGTGTGTGATTTCTGTCTCTCCCTTAGAAGAGAAATTGTTCTTTTCTAATTTGTGTAAATTGATTACTTATGAATTTATTATATGTATATGTTATATATGTGTAATATACTAGTATTAATTTTAAGTACGTGCCAATGTGTTAGAACAAAATGGCCCAATTTAACCCGGATTTGTTATTAAAAGACGAGCTGTCTTACGAAGCCCTTTTGCGTGGACTACCCCATGCTGATGTAACAGACGCGGAATTACGAAGTTCAATTCGCGAATGTGGATTTGATGCGCCCGTGCAATTAAACAATCTAAGCCTACTCGATTATGAAAGCGAGAAAGAAATTTGTAATGCCAAGTATAGTGAACTATACTTATTGTCTCAAACACTCCAAGACGAGAAATCTCCGGCAAAAATACCCAGAGAATAGAGCATTTAACCAGGCGAATAAAAAATTTGTCGATCTGGGCGAATCTCACAGAAATACCCGTTGATGTACTAAAGCTAGCAGACGAAGCTCTACGCCGCTTACCTTCAATTATCAACGATTTAAGACGAAAATCCGACTCATTCAGGATGGACGAAATAGATAAATCATTAATGAAATTACACATCTCCCCAGTACAATCCCCCACCACTGGTTTACCTCCGCCTAACTCGGATCGGAACTCACCTATCGTATCGCAAGTGCAAGCGAACCCAGAACAAAAAACTGATACAGATGTAAATGTCCCTCCTCCCGAGCATTTTCAGTTTCGTCCCGGAAATAATGAATTGACCAACACCCCCAATGAATCTAATCGCCCTCATCGAGGAATTACCCCTATGAACTATAACGCAGATCTGTACGGAAAAATGACTCACCCTGTGGAGAAGATTTTAACCGAAATTCCATATACAGATGGTTTAAATGTTTCCAAGTTACTAACATTTATTAGTTATCTTCTTCAGATAAAGGATCTACAGCAGCTGAATGACTGGCAAATTTTACAAGTTCTGTTACCAAAGTGTAAACCCCCGTTAAAAAATCGTGTGCTAGAAGCCCTAACCTCTACTTTCCCAGTAGAAGAGCTACATAGCTCTTTAATAAAATACTTTATTCCCACCGGCATCTATGAGGAAATAAAAAGGAAGACAGTACTCCGAGTACAAGGACATCAGGAGAGATTAGCTCACTACATCTCCGATATTAGGGAGTCCTCTCGACTACTACGTGTAAGCTGGAATGAAACACAACTGGTGGACACCATTTTAGTAGGCGTGTCACCTGAAGAAAGATCTCGACTATCATTGATGAATAGACCCAATACAATTGCTGATCTAGAACAGTGCAGTATCCATTCTTCAAATGTATGGTACTCAGATCAAAATAGAGAAGCAATGAAAACCTCTGGAACTAATAGACATCAATTGCGAGCACTACTGCCTGATGTAACAACCTCGTATGAAAGACAAGTTTCTAGTAGACCTCACCATGTGCGCAAAGCGGGTAAGTTAACTGTAAACCCAGATAAAGCGGAAACCAAGTACCCACCTCGCAGAAAACCCACCTGTTATAATTGTGGCAAATATGGGCACATAAGAAGAGAGTGCAAAAGTAAGCCATTGGAACGGAATAACCCCAATTCAAAAAACATGTAAGGCAGGGAGACCCGAAAACCTGTGTCTTCCGCAGCTACTCAAAATTGGGTAAACTAAAAGAAACCAGTAATAATAATAAGAATGAATTATTCTGTAACCAAGTGAAAAACAAGAAAGGTGCGAAAGAAATCGACCCCTATGTGCGAGAATTTCGTGAAAAGTGTAATGCGATTAATAGATGTAAATGGAAAAAAAATCTACTACCATTAATACAAGTCGACTTAGGCGTTACATTCCCCATCGCCTTAATTGATTCGGGATCTAGTAGAAGCTTAATCAGCCAAGAATTAGCGGACATGTTAGCTAAACATCATCTAGTAAAACGGAACCAACCTGTGAATATAAAGTGTGCTACCGCTGATAAACGTAAAATAAATATAAACCTGAGCATTACCGTTAAGGTTAAAATAATAAACCTAAGTCCTGTTACATATTTACAATGTTAGTATGTAAAGAATTAGGACCTGATTTAATATTAGGTGCAGATTTTATTAGTAAGACAGGAATGATTCTTGACATCTACGAGCGAGAATTTTATTTCAGATTTGACCGTGCAAGAAAACATAAATTTGATGGTAATGAAGATAAACGTTGTTCATCTACTGCACATGTAATACACCAAGAATCAGATTTATCTCACCTAGAACGAAGAGATAGAGTCAAAATAGTAAAACTAATAAAAGAATTTTCCTTGGTTCTTACACCAAAACTAGGACTTACGGACCTAATAGAGTACAAAATTAATCTGAGTGATCAGAAAGTAATACGAATACCTCCGTACAAGTTGTCGCCTCCCAAGATGGAAGTCATGCGGAACCATATCAATAAGTTATTGGACCAAGGAGTCATAGAACCCTCTACGTCCCCATATTCTTCACCCTCCTTTTTAGTACCAAAAGGACCAGATAAACACCGACTAGTTGTAGACTACAGGCAATTAAATAAAAGAATAGAATTTGAATCAATCCCTCTTCCAGACATCCATAGTGCGTTTCATTATTTTACTAAAGCTATGGTTTTTACGATAATGGATCTAAATCAAGCTTTTCACCAAATACCTCTTTCAGAAGAATCCAAACGTCTAACCGCGTTTGCAGTTCCTTTTAACTTGTACCAATTTACTAGGGTACCCTTTGGAATATCTCAAGGAAGTTCCTATGTAGTAGACTATTGGAGAAGATATTTCACGACATTAAATTTAAATATGTGTACCACTATTTGGACGACATCGTAATATACAGTGAATCAATGGAACAACATCTCAGACATTTGCGTGAAGTGTTATCTCGTTTACTAAGAGCAGGATTAACGGTGAACCCAAATAAGGTAAGTTTTACTGTCCCTCAGTTTTCTTTCTTAGGACACATCGTGAAAGCGAATGGAAAGGTAAGCATTGACCCCGAACGTACCCGTGCTATTAGAGAATTTGTACCCCCACGAGATGCAAAGGTATAGCCCGATTTTTAGGTATGGTGAATTATTTCCACAAATATATTCCCCATCTTGCCGAAATAGCAGCACCCCTAAACTCCTTACGAAAGAAGGGAACGAAGTTCGAATGGAGCTCAATACATCAAAACGCGTTTGAGCAACTTAAAGAAAGCATTATATCTCCCCCAGTTTTGCAATTAGCTGATTTCACAAAACCATTCGTCGTGCAAACCGACAGTTCCAGTGTAGCGTTAGGTGCAGTGATATACCAAGAGATAGATAACTGTAGACTACCAATTAGTTATGCATCACGAACACTGAGCGACCAAGAAAGAAGGTATTCTGCATATGAATTGGAATGTTTAGCAATTGTTTTTGCATTCGAAAAGTTTAAACCCTTCCTAGAACATAAAGAATTTCTTTTGGAAACCGACAATCAGGCGTTATCATGGTTATTGAATCACCCTAAACAATTAGGACGAATTGGCATATGGATATTGAAATTAAACTGCTACAAATTCAGAGTGCAGCATACTAAAGGTACTCAAAATGTAGTCGCCGATACCCTGTCCCGTATGTTCCAGCCACCCACTAAAACTTCCGAAAACATGGTGAAGCCGGAAATAGCAAGTGCGAACGCTGTAATTACTGAATTCCCCCTTGCCATTACAAACATTGCCCTGTATCAACAACAAGACCCCTTACTGAAGCCTATTATAGAACAACTTACCCAAGGTATTAAATCCGAGAAGTACGTATTGAGTAAGAATGTACTGTGTCTCAAAATAAGAGACGGAAAGGAATTAAGAATAATAGCCCCGGATGTAATTAAGCCCATGCTAATGGAATACTTCCATTCATCTACCATAGGAGCCCATATGGGAATCAATAAGACGATACATCGTATTCGAAAGGAATATCATTGGAACAATATGAACTGCGAAATAGCTACCTTCGTAAAGAAATGTTCATTATGCGCCCTTAGCAAACCCGCCAGAAATACTCAAGTAAGCCAATTGATATCAGAAATCCCAAAGACCCCTTTTTCGAAACTTTATCTAGATTTCTCAGGTCCGTATCCACGATCCAAATCAGGAAATACCATGTTACTGATATGTGTAGATTCGTTCACCAAATTTGTTTGGATGTATCCCATGCGACGAGCATTAGCGTCGACAACAGTTAAAATACTACAGGAAAGAATATTTAAAGATTACGGTACTCCAGTACGTATAGTATCTGATAACGGTCCGCAGTTTAAAGCAAAAGAATTTAAGAATATGTGTTTCAAGTTAGGGATAGACCATATAACCACTACAGAGTATCGACCGCAAGGCAATATTGCTGAAAGGTATCTACGAAACCTCAAATCTGCGCTAATCGCCTATCATGCGAACGATCACACGTCGTGGGACCAAAATCTATCCTGGATTCAATACGCTTTTAATTCAGCTTACCACGAAGGTCACAAGTCGACCCCGTTCGAGTTACTATACAAGTATCGACCAAACCACCCTTTGTCCACAAGATGGAATATACACGATCTGCTGCCTCCGCAAATAACGGATAAGCAGATAAAGAGAATATGGAAGAAAGCCCGCTCTAACTTAAGAGCAAGCTTGGAAAAATCCAGAAGATACCACGAGAAAGGTAATCATAGCAACTCAGTCAGGTACCGAGTAGGTGATTTAGTAATGTACAATACTCACCCCATTAGTAGTGCGATTGATAAGACAACCTCGAAACTATCATTCAGATGGTGTGGCCCTTACCAAATCCAAAAGTACCTAACTCCGGTTACAGTAGCCCTGTGCGAACCTGCAACTCAGAAATATGTGCGGAGAACGCATATTTCACAACTAAAGTTGTATAAGAAGAAGTGACGGTATAGTATAACCGAAAAAAGAAAAGGGAATACTAGGCAGTAAAGAAAATTATATTTCTGAAACCACGTGAAAAATGTAAAACGTAGAGTTTGGAAACGAGGCCTGATCAACCTGAGTTCCAGTTCTGCGAAGCATGCATTAATGAATAATCATTAACTAGATGGGTACTAACACTCATTAACTACATGAGTTATATAGGACTCACAGAAGAAAAGATAGAATTCTAAATAGTAAAGATTTAGAAAGTTACTCTATAGAAGAGAGAGTAAGACAATCCGAAAAACCGGTAGTAAAATTAAGGGATAGAGATAAGAAAGAGTTTTGTGTTTTAATTGTGTAAATATTTAGTGTAAATAGTATGTAAAAAGAAAAAGGTAGTTCATAAGAATATAAAGTGTACTGTGTTGTAACTATAGGTAATAACTATGTGGACAACGTTGTAAAGTGTACAACAACTATGTGAAAGAAATTACACACACTAACCCCATTCAATATCCCAGTGCCCAATAGTGAGTTAGACCCAAAAAGCTTAACCGTAGCGTGCAATTTAAGCGGTGGAGTATGTGACGATTTAAATAAAAGAAATAATCAAGAAAATAAAAATTTTGAAAAATTAAGGTTGCGAGCTCTTAAGCCATTTAAATCTCACTGTATTAATATAAAATACCTGTATGTACTCAGTATGAGAGGAAGCAGTAATTAGTTAGTTAGAAGATACTCTAATAAAAAGATAAATTTTAAAGAGTTGTTAATATCGTATTTAACCCTTTGCTTGTGAGCAGGCGCTGTCCTGTTGATTCCAGACTCGACATGTTTTCCGAGTCTTGTGAAAGTTAGAATAAGATAAAAAAAACTAATGTTAATAATTAAAAATCTGAAGACATAAATAGTCGCTAAAACAACTGATTTAAATTATGTATATTTGTTTAGGGATAGTTTGTATAAATAAAAATGTTAACTTAAATATAGTTAGGAACTATATTCTCGCGCGGAAATTGCCCCACTAACTTTTGCCCAGTACCAGGCGAAGGGAGCAGAATTTCTCTCTCTTGCAATGGTGACTTCGTACAGTATAGACGTAGGAGCTGTGCTCTTAAAATATGTTAACTATATTTTGTTTCACCTTAAGATGGTGTACCAGATGTAGCTGTTTAAAGCATCTGGATGTGTTAACTAATATAGTCATGTAAATAGACAAGAAATTTAAGTAAAAAAATCGAAACGTAAAAAAAGAGTGTAACACAAGATGACTTCGTGCTTGAACAAATAACAACAATTCCAAAGTCATACCTGGAGATGTGAACTATCAGAACCCACAAATTCTACTGCACGTGACAGAATATGCAGATCAGGACATCCGAGAATCTACAAGATCATCATAGATATCTACACAACATATTGTTCAACCTGCGAACTTTGGAGCGCTTTACTGAGGAAGACCTGACCGTGATGATGACGTAGCTGTTCCTGTTTCCCAAGACGGATACCCCAGGACGAGTCTTCAGCATACCAATTAAAAGGTGATTCGATAGCCTGTCTATCGAGGGTTACTAATATTTGTTACACAACACATCTTGAAAGAGACTTTTCAGAAACTATTAACTTTGTAAAGACTTATAAATTAAATCTAAGAATTTCATGTAACTATTCTAACTTCATACGTTGTAACAATTTATATGCTAATGTAGAGTAATATAATTCAAGCAATAATACCATTCTTCCAATGGTTGAATAAAAGAAAGTCTTGCAAGCTAATATCATGAAATGAGTATAATTGAAAGTCTTAACTACAGAAATACAGAAAGTTGACCCGGATCCGAGGTATAGCTATATAGAATCAAGTTTGATCCCAAAGTTTAAAGAAACCTTTCAATAATTTAATAATTGAATTAGTAATGTCATGGGATCTGTAAGTAAATGTTTTTAAATGTTAAATAAAGAGAAGTCTTCTTGTTACACACATATGAGGAGTGCTTAAATCAATTGTATACCTTGCCATTGTTTCCTTACACAGTTAGTAAGTAATTTGTTATATTAATTATTTGTGATCAATTCTGTTACAACGTAGGCAGCCCATCTAATTAACGGAGTTTAATTACGAGGGGTTCCCTGGATTTGTAACGCGGCGAAAAGACGTTACAGTACTTTAAAAAGTTCCTTACGAGCACAAACACATAGGCCGACTAGCAATTAATCATATTTCATACATTCTTTTATATATGAGTACTCATAAATAGTCACATCTATGTATTACAAAATCTTAATACAATTATTATTATTTGAATTCAATGTTTTATTGCAATAAACACAGATACACACACATACTCACCTGGAATTATTACTTGTCATAATATTATTACCATATTTTTAAAATAATATATTATGTATTATTGTGAAAATAATTTATTTAACGTTGTCAAGAGCTCATTCTTGTTATCTAGTTCTAGACTGTGTTCTGTTATTCAGACTTTTCCTCTTCATCGGCATTATTGATTATTGCAAGATCCAAATATTACATAGTACACAACGTAAAATACTAAGGAAAATAGTACTATCTACGTTCACCAAATACGTGAATTTTTGTTTTTGAGTATGTTTGTGCTTGGTTATTTAACTAAAAGGAACACTCACAACTTTGGCAACTAAATCGTTTATATCTTACCAATTTTCGGACACCTCTAGAGCATAGTATGTTCCAGGTAAATTACAGCTAACAGCAGAAAACAATTTAGTGGAATCTGTCCAACTCCAGTAAAACGTATATAACGGGGTTTGTTTATACTATCACAGTCACCCAAAGCATCTTATATCTAGTCTGCTTGTTACACTAACCTTTATCGCTGACCTGACCTCAATAAAGTTATCAGTATGCGATATTTTCCAATTAAAAACAAAGCGGACTGTAAAATACTACAAATGTGTGTCTAACAGGTTTTTAGGGTTACACCGAATGCATAAATAATGAATTATCTAGCTTAATATTTATGTTTTCCTTATGCAATAACTCAAATTTCATTAAAAACTCATCTTATAAAGGAAGGAAATATACATATTACGGTTTAAGGTAAAATATAAAATCGTCTTGTGTAGAGAAATCTTTTATTATAAAAAACTTTATTTACCATCAGGGAAAGAATATATAGTCTTTCTTGTGTATTATAAAAGTATAGTACATATTATAATGCTAATAAAATTATACGATATCGCTATACGTCGAACCTTGTTCAGTAGTACCTAAGATCAGATTCTGAAGCACGCAGGCATAGCAAACCAGAACTACTTAAACGAGTTTTAGCGCTACCTAAATATGTTTACGGTAGCCCAAAAATGGGGTGAAAGTAAATGTAGGTTCAAAGAAAACACACTTTTCAAATTAGCTGCAAGCAAAAGACACATAGTGTTTGATTAAATAAGGAAGTGCGATAGAAGAGGTGTCAAGATTTGAAGAAACTAGTCACGAAGTAAAGCGGATGAGTAGCAATCTACTTTCTACTGTGGCCAAACAGTAAATTGTTTATATTTTCATTGAGTTCAACATTTGACTTGTGTCATATCAATCAGTTTATATCCAGAGTTGTGAAATTTGCTGGAGGCTACCGACATTTGACTATTACTGTTACGCTAAAGTTAAATATAACATCTGTGCTTCTTAAAACGTGAATGCAATCTACTGGATCTACTCGAAATTTTGTTAACTGGTGACTGAATACGAAGTATTACCAATCTAGTTGACAACGTTTGATAAAACGGGTATCGCAAGACTGTGACAAAATAGGGATTATAATTTTGTTCAACTCATTGTTTTGCCTAGACAAATTTGAACATTTTGTAAAAATGTTATGCCTTATCAAATTGCAAAATTCATACATTGGATTCGAACTAACTTTAAATCAAAGACCAGAGCACGTATGAATTCTTTGTTATGTTTTACCTATTAAAGTAATTTAAAACTAATTTATAAAAAAGAATAATTTGAAATTATGTAATTTTTAAAAAAATATTTTCATTAATTTAAAAAGTATCATTACTTTAGCAAACTATTATAAAAATTACCATTGTAAGTCAAGAGGTTAATTTCACTCATAATCAAAGTTTTATTATGTGCAATGTTTAGTAACACACAAATTATACATACATTAAAAAAATTAATGTTCATCAAGAGTAAACTTTAAATTATAAGGGAAATTCATGACAAATTTCATATTCCTTCATTTATTGCGATAATTATATACAGTATACATTTGTAACAAAATAGCAATAGAATTTTTAAAAAACTAGCTCCATACACGCGCGCTCGCGCGCGCGAGTAATTGATTTATAATTAAGACTTTTCATATCTGGATGTGTGTCTCTCTTAGTCTGCAACACTTTGCTAACGGTAACAGCTTTTACGAGAAAGTATGATAAAACACTGGCATGGATTCAAAACGTAATTTATATATGTAATTTTAACCATACAAACTTAAACAAGTGTAGTTTTCCGAACAATTAATTTGTTCTACCTCGTTGATATAGTAGTGGAGAGCCATTAAGTTGTGTAGTCAGTTTAAATTTTAATAATACTTTTGTATGTAACTAGTCTGAAAATGTTTTCTAAATAATAAGTAAATCCAAATATCATGAGGAAAAACATATTGAAAACCGTTTAAGGATTTGATAATGACGTTTCAAGGGAAAAGAAAACTGACACAAATAAAAATCCGCTGTGAGAAATAAATTGGAAAACATTAAAAAACTATGTTCATAAATATAATCGTCTTCCATTAGGTATATGTAGTGGCTGTAAAATAAATGTTTATGCATCTGTAACAAATACTAATTTAATCTGAAAAATATAAAGTTGCTAGATTACCGCCATTTTTGACACATACAAAAAAAAACAACATTAGAATCTGCAAACCATTGAGAATACAATTTGTGTGACTTTGTGAGCAGACAGGGATATTGTAATGTATTGAAGAACATACAATTGGCTTGTAAAACCATCCATCTAAATCTATTTCGCTTCATTTGTCTGCATAATTTTTGCATCTATTTGCTTAACATGAATTTATTAGTTATACATTTATTTTGTTTTAGAAATTCTAGATGAAACGTTTTAAAGCTGTGGCATGTGATAAGGTTTTAAGTGAATCTGTATTTGTGATTAATTATAACTAAAATTTATGAAACAAACTTATCTATGTTTTAGCGTGGTAACACTCGTCTTATAATTTAAAATATAATATTTTTATTTAGACTTTGCTTGTTCACAGCAACTAGCACAGCTTATCAATTTGCTGTAACTAATCCTTAATAAAATTTTGTGGTTTATTCTGTTTGTTTTTATTTTTTTATTCAAACATTTAATTCCTTGTTTATCACACCGGTTGGATAAAAATAGGAGAAATAACGTACTTCATAAAATACGTTTTTCTAAGAAATCAATTTGGAAAATTAATATTCTACATACGGTATGCTGTGGGAAAGTAAATGACATGTATTGCAAGGTAGAAAGAATTATCAATTTTCATATTTATTGTACTGGTGCGAAATAACACTGGGATCCGCTTTTACCCAACTCGCCCCTACACTACGTAACGGTGAAAGTAAATATTTTTATATAATTTTATCTCTTTTTTTTACAAGGTACTGTAGGAGGTAAAGTCTCACATTCTGTACCATGCATATAATTACTACAGTGTAGAAGATACAGACTTTGTTGTATATTTTTATGCATAAGGAGACTAAACGAGTTACGGTTATTTAATGTGGATAATGTTGTATGAAATTTGTATGCAATAATATTAATAATTATAAAATTGTTTTATTTTAAAAATCAAATATTCTTATTTCAAATGGCAGATAGCAACGTAGTAACTAATATACTGCATCAAGGTAGTTATTGTACTTGTACCACCAGTAACAAATAAGGAATCCTTTAATATAACCAATGTTACAATAGTGTTTGTATTTAATACGTGAGTAGAGATAAAATGTGATGCAAACCTAATGTACTTAATATGCGCAATAATCAATATAAGTTTGCTTTATCGTAAAAAGCAATTAATAATTTATTAATAAAGTACAATGTAACTTTGTTTAATTCTTTCTTTTTCCAAAATTTTACAAATTTATTTCACTTGAACACTTACTCTTTCCTTCAACAAGAACCTTTTATAGAACGTTGTCTCTTTCATGATACATAGAATGATCTCATAAATAGGAAAATTTAGAGACAAATGTCACAACATATATTGAGGCGTGTTTTAGAGTTTGTAATAAGTCTTGTTTATTTTGAATTGAGTAATGCACCCGCGTTTAACCTTTGTGTACAAGTTTTCGAAAGATATGGGTAACTGTATTTTCCCGTAACGTGGTTTTCAACGTCACACTCGACGCTTTATATTCTACTTGGACGTATAGATTTATGAGTTTTCTAGTGTACATCATACAACATATTTCCAGAATTACACAGTTGTTTCTTACACTTAGAGACAAGATATCATTAAATAAAACAATTTCTTAAAGTAACATGATTTTGATAATTTACAGTACACGTAAATCCGTAATTTTAAGCGCATTAAACCGTGTCTCAACAAGTATTAATTAGATAAGTGTATTTGAAAGCCAAATTTATTATAGTAAACGTTAGGAAACCTCATTACAATTTCTCACATAGTTTTTAATTTTTCTAGGACAAATGCATCTCAGTTAAGTTTCGACGATCAATTGTTCAGCTCTGGTCGTTTTGATTGACTCCCAGCTATACGCTAGCTTTACGTGTGGTAATTTATCTACAGTTATTTCTCATCCCTATTAGTGACAGTAATGATAAGGCGGTCACCGTAACTTATTTAGCCACTTCTATTAATTAAATCAACAAGCTGTTATTTTACTTGGCACAGGATGATAAAATCGTAAGGCCAATGCATTCATAGAAGAAAAGGTTATTGTATATTTTTTGTAGCAGACATTTGTCAGCTTCTTTCTGCTCCGTAACGTACGACCCAATGTGGATGTCAGTCATAATCTTAAATGTTGAAACAATTTACCAGGTTAATTAAATGAACAAAATTAGCAGTATGCTATGCAAAAACTATTAACAAATAATGCCATTACACATTGACCACAAAAAACTACTACAACTGTAATTCTTTTAACTATGTGTATTAATTGAAAATAATAACACATAGAATTTATGATAAAGTTACGTAGTTTAAATATCTCAAATCACTATCAATGCTTCATCTATTAGTCCCTGGCAATTTACAAAACTAAATGCGCTTTGTGTGGATTAGGGTTTCGATACGTTTGACGTTTTGCAAACTTAAACGTATTCTTATATGAACATTTAGGCCTGAGCCGCCGCTACATGTCTGATTACATGCGCAGCCCACATGCTGCCAACTCAAAGAGGTGCTTGGATGTGCCCAAGCTTTATATTATTAAACAAACGTTTGTATATTAACATCTCTTAAGTCCAATATTCAAAATATATAGAACAATTTATCAATTCACTGTTAATACTTGTCTTACTAGCACTGGCGCAACTTATTAGAATCAGTCTTTATATGAGACTGAATGTAAGACCCATCAGATTTTAGCTACGGTGTTAAACACTTTCTGAAAACTACGTAGTTGAGGTGAACTTCAGTATAATACTGTAATAGCTTGAAAAATAATATACAGTGGCAAAGGCTTAGTAAATCAATATAGTTTTTAAACTATATTAAAAAGTTCTTTAGCACATTTATATTATATAATTTCTCACCTGGAAAACATTATAAAATTTACTTCCTTTGTTAAATGTTTACTGTATAAATCTGTAAACTTTATATTTTTCAGTATCTTCAATCATTACCTTAAATCTTAAATTCTAAAAAGTTATGTTTCTTTTGCGGAATATGTTTTTCAGCATATCTCCAAGACAATTTTGCTAGAATTGCAACCAGGATTTATACGAGGTCAACCTTCCACGGACGATTCATATTAAGGAAAATTATAGAAAAGCGAATAGAATTTAATTTGAAAACTCACATAACTTTCATACTCCATTGACAAGGACCTTTTCTGTTGCAGATTATGACACGTAGGTAATTTAAAGACGACTGATAATTTGTATAATACCATAAATAACCATACTACAGTTATTCTTGACATCGTCCGAGATAGGCTGTGAGCATTCAGAGCATTAGAGAAGGATATACTTTGTCCCAACATTATTTTTTTCATATATACAGTAACTAGACAGCCTTTGTGATGGCAATTAATATCCACACGCACTTGAATACTATTGTGCATAATTCCACTTGTGGTACGTTGCGAAGAATAGAGCTAGAAAACAAAGAACAAGGAGACCCGATTAATATTTTATAGAGTTATGAAAACTCGTGTTATGACAATGTAGAACTGACACTTTGGGAATGACATGAAGAGACATGAATAAGATTGAAGCTTCAGAGATTTTTTCGTTCCATGACAAAATTGCACACGAACAAATTGAATGAGGATATGCACTGGTAACTAAATATTGCCCCATGAAGTGTACTGATTGGAGAAAATCGGAGTAGATAGTAGCATCATCTAGATTGACTTACGGCTGACAAGTGGCCCAGGAAAGTAACTCCTTTATAAGACTATAGAGAAGGCACGTATCAAAATACCGAGGAAGAGATGACTTAACTTTGTTAATCAGAACACCTGTATCACATAAACTTTGTAAGGAGAGGAAAAGGAAAAAAATTAAAACACTATTAAATAATGTGGCACATTATAATGTGAATATTACATTCAGTGGCGACAAAAATGTAAGTTGCACACAGACGGGTAGACACTCGTTAGTTATACCAGACATTGTCAATGCAACAAACGTTGTTAATGGTCAATTTTTAACTTTTTGTTTTTTTACAAACGATATTTGTAAGTCGTATTTCCTTAGTTTTCATAATTATTTCTCACAAGGAAAATGTATTTTATTCATGTCAGGATTACAAAACGAAAATATTTTACAACAAAATCGTTGGAACCTTCAGAATCTCTTTTTATAACAATAATTCCACTGCGAACATGTGTCAACGTTGTATTTCGCCATTCTGTCACCTACGAATAACCGATGACCATATGCAAAATGCATATTTTATTTAGCTATGAATTTATAATAACCTTGGTTGCTGAAAGGCGTAAAACCAGCATCAATAAATAATTTAAATTTAAAAGCGTGTTATCAAATATTCATATTATTTAAGTTATAGTTCACCATGCGCTTAACAAGGAATCACTGAATATAGTACAGTGTATATCAAAGTAATCCAGTTCCGGTTGCAACTTCAGTTGAATAGTTCAAGAGACTTAAACAGGTTCGCTGTTGTCACTCATGTCACGTACCAGGACGGTTAACACGGGGTTTGGGGAAAAATGGTGTGCATAATGAAGTTATAAATGCGTCATAGCATCTTTGCTTTCAGTCAATGCAGCTCTATTGACTACCTCAGTGAAAACTGTGAATGTGCTTTCATATGAGATCCATTATAATTCACATCACGTGTAAACGAAGACTTGTCGCCCGTTAACTGAATTCTTTTCTGTGCACTGTCATGCAAGACAAAGATCTACCAGATCAAACCAGAAAAAGAGTTCCTACATTTTTATTGACTTTTAATACGTCTAGAATATAGGGTATAAGATGGTCTTTTTTATATCTAGAATCTAAACTTATACATCACCGCCCTCCCCCACACACACATACATATACAGCGCCAAAACACAAACATGAAATTCTCAAAACCCTACAGTTATATTCCCAGTTTAATAGTATGTCTCTTTGACAAATTTTTAATGTCACAAAAGTTTGTGTAAGTAATAAAATTTTAAGTTTGTGATACAGTGTTTCTAATGTAGTGCATAACAAAACAATGATCGTTCCTGCTTCATCTTTCTTAATTGAAAAATAAACAAAATATTGTATTTTCTAAGAAAATGGAAGTTATACAATTTCAATAAACACATCAGATTATTACTTTTAAGTAGAAAGTGTACAACATTAAATTGGTAATTAATAAAACTGAGACAATATGAAATCACAAGCAAAGCTAAGGTTATTGACTAATCTCTAAAACGAATACATCACTTTAATTGTTTCGTCACATTAGCTTTCACATTGCACATACAAGTCATAAGCCACACAGCAATAAAACAATGTGCTGTGCAATTAATACAGCATTGAAAAATAAATACTGAGACAAACGGATTAGGTTTTACAAAATTAATTCCGTTTAAATTTATACACAAACGCACACACAAAGAGAATAGAAGTAACTGAACCGTGGAAATTAAGAAACACGTACTACATTTGACAGAATCCGAAATGGGGAATTATGATTTAGAGATATTCTTGAAACGAGAGGCAAGAGAATTGAAAAGACCATGTTCGACGACGTCAGAAATAAGAATTCCGAATGCCTTACGCCGTTACTTACTTATTCATATTATTAGGCAAGTAGAAGGAACAATTAGATCAAATATTGAAGAATTGGAAAGAAGACCGGAGCAGATCGACGTTTTGAAAATCAATGAGTTTACTTCGTTAGGTAGTTTTTAACTTCTAATTCTCAGCCCAGAGCAGTTGTGTAAATAGGAGCTGTTACTTGGGATGGGGGATAAGATTAGCTATTGGGGAGTGAGACTAACCTCTGGGAGGGGTGAGACTTGCTTCTTGGAGAGAATAAAACTAGCTTGACGGTTGGGCTCCCTATTTTTCTCAGAACAAACGAGATACTTAGAATTATTTCCATATCATTTTATACATATAGTTTTTACATTTTCAGCGTTTCAACGTTCTTCAGGAAACAGATGTGAAGTGTGTTGCAAATACAAAATATGTGATGATGTTATTTACAACATATTGAGAGCCTGTCATTATTAATAAAATTGTACCCATATATTATTACCTTACAACATTTTAATTTCAGTAGTTTACGCAATTATTTGTAACCTATAACACAGTCAACTGTCTAAGAAATATGTAATTTATTACGTTAAGTGGTTATGGAATTTAGATGACTGGTAGGCGAGTGCGCGTTTTCCTTTAGGCGAGAAACAGACCGAGTACGATGCCAAACGTCGCGATAACGGATGGAAGTATACGATCGCGCGCGATCCGCTGACGTACGTCATCGCATCGGAAGGGCCCCCACACAGAATACGATTAAGCGGGACTCCGTCATATTTGATTAGTATTTCCTTTTTAAAAAGCGCAAAAGTTAAGAAGTCGTAAATGGTGGGTTCATTCTATAAACCGAAGGCGTGAGGTGTAGGCCACATTCCGTGGCAACGGCAACATATTTCCATGAATTTTCCCTTTTATTATTCTTTTTATAATCATTTAGTCCTTTGTCTAAAGTATAGGTCTTGATTGAACCTAAAAAACGAAATTTAAGGGCTTTACACATTTGTCTAACATTTATCAAAATACGTATAATGTATACAGCATGTTTGCAGTATTTATCAAAATATGTATTATAATTTATATTTAACAAAAATCATAGATTTAATTAAAAATGTACCAGTAGTTCATAAATTGTTAATTAAAAAAGACAACAGGAAAAATCTACTCACATAAATTTACTTCAATTATTAATTTTTCCTCGTGTAAATCCATGATGATTCTTGAGCGATGCTCGCCAACTGATGCTTGAATGATGCGATGACGGACACCAACTGAGACTCGAGCTATTCGTCCGTCATCGCATCGCATGCCGACGCGCGTTAGTCATCGCAACGTACTTGGTGAGGAGACTCTCATAACGCAACATGGCCATCAGTTTTCATGCGATGACTTGCGTCGTCGCATCGCATAGCATCGTACCCGGTCTCTTTCTCGCCTAGTCCTGTAAAATTTACAACGAATATCAAACAGCCCACAGACATGTAACTGCGATTCCAAGTTACAATTTATAATTGAATAACGTTGCCGAAAAGAATTATTTTGTCAGCGTATGGGAAGTAGAAGCAAAAGCTAACAGCCCCAACAACGTCAGTTGATATGTTCAAACTGCTTAAAAGAAATTGTTTGACTATTCTTTCAGATTTATTATTATTTTTATGCGCTGTTGCATGTAGTCTGAAAGTTTAGCGGTGTAATTATTTTGGGATAAAAAATAATAATTTTTTAGTTAATATGACACCACTGCAGAATGGAAACACCAATTAAAAAGACAATAATTTTACTACTTTCTCTTAACTAAACGTTTCTGTGTCAAAGACTGAATCAATCCAGAAAAAAATTAATACGGTATGTGCGTTTCCTTTGTCGTCATGGAAATTTGAATGAAAAAAATCATCTGTTCTCCCACTTTTCTTAAAGTAAAAAAGTCATCTATGTCTCCTAATCTAACCTGCTACATTTTTAAAATATCATCTTTAATTTCTCCTTGTTTTATTTTTTATTGCAACACATCGTCTGAAACTTTAATGATCTATAGTGACTTCCGTTTCGTTCCACTCCCAATACTAATAACGTAACATGATTATTGAAATCAGATATGTGTTACAGAAGCCCCCAACACAGCAGCTATAATTAACGTGCCTATGTAACATTAATAGACGTGTGATGCAGTGTGTACATTGACTCGTTCGTTGGTGATAAGGAAATGTAATAGTTAGTGGGTGAAATTGGCCGTTGTGCTACATATAGTACAGGGTGGCGCAGGGAAACGGGAAAATTTGAAGTTGATGTTGGCAGCCCTGTAGATGTAGCAGAAGTGAAACTGTCTGTCTAGCAGTAACTAACATTTAGTTACCATGGAGCAGTGGAGCGGTGCAAAGCGTGCGGTCGCCGTAAGGGCGTTTTACCGACATGGTGACAGTTTACAACTGCACAACGATAGTTTCGGCGCCACTATCAGATCCCGCCCCGCGGTCAAGTTCCTTCGTTACACGCAATCAAAACATGGGTTCGTAATTTTGAAGAGACTGGTTCAGGTTTGAAGAAAAAGCCTAGTGGGGGTGTACGGTCTGTACGTACCCCAGAAAACATTGATGACGTGCGAGCTGCCATCTTAAGGAGTCCTCGTCGTTCGGTGCGAAAAATTGCCTTGTCATTGCAGCTCGGACGTCGGAGAGTTCAAAGAATACTCCATGAACTTTAATTTCATCCGTACAAACTTAAGATTGTGCAACAACTGAATCCTAATGATTGTTATTGCGCCTGCAAATTTGTGAACAATTGTTGGCTAAAATCAATGAGGATGCTACCTTCATTCAAAATCTTTGGATGTCCGATGAAGCCCATTTTCACTTAAGTGGATACGTGAATAAGCAGAACTTCCGTTACTGGGCTCAAGGAAAGCCTGCTCAGCTTCACCAGCGTCCATTACACAGTACCGAAGTTACTGTGTGGTGTGCAGTGTCGTGTCATGGGGTGACAGGCCCTTACTTTTTTGAAGATGAACGAGGCACTGCTCTCACTGTGACGTCTGAACGTTATGTCAACATGCTAGAGACATTTTTGGCTCCAAGATTCCATACTTTCCAAATCTTGACATTCAGCACATCTGGTTTCAACAGGATGGAGCCACTTCACACATTGCCAGACAGTCTATGGCAGCAGTGAAACGTTTGTTTGGGGATCGCATAATTTCAAGGAATGCTAACACCGCTTGGCCGCCCCGATCTCCAGACCTTTCAGTGTGTGACTTCTTTTTATGGGGACATCTGAAGACCATCGTGTACCAGACTAGACCAAGAACCCTTGCTCAGCTCAAGACACAGATTAAAGAGGAAATCGCCAAAATCCCAGGTGACACATTGCGCCGCTCTATGCAAAATCTACAGAAACGACTTACTGAATGTGTACGGCAAAATGGGTAGCACTTAACTGATATAATTTTTAAAAAATGATGCCTAATGTAATTTCCAGTCTTGTAGAACATATTTTGAGCCTCAAATACATTTTTGTAATGTTCCTTCATTTTTTCTAATTATTTCAAATTTTTCCGTTTCCCTGCGCCACCCTGAATAGGCTTTTAACAGTTACATGATAAAATAATCGCATAAAAACTTACTTTAAATCGTGTTTTAGATGAAATAGTTACCTTTTTATACTCATCTATTAAGGATAATAGATTTCCGATCTGTTGTGACATTAGTTACTTCCATTAACAACTAAACATTTATTATAACAGTAAGTCTAATTTTATAATTTGACTTCGGGATCCTGTCACAGCTTCTATTGTGAATACAAAATTTTCAAAAGAGTACTCAAACATTTTTATTTCGCAGTTTATCTACTACTGCTCAGCTCTTGACGGTTTGCAAGATCTTTACTTCTGGTGTTTGAATACAACTGTCTCGCTGAGTCATATCCCACATTCACTGTCACATTGTAGACTAGCAGCGCTAAACCCTTGAAAACTACTGTGCGCACTATTGCTTTGCCTTTTACTGCTCTAACTACTACCACTACTACACACGAAATGATACCTTATTACGACTTTTATTGTCGTGTAATAAGTATGTAACCAAACACTTTCAAGCAATGAGAGTCAATGTCAAAGACTGAATTGAAATGTTTAGGGTCTCTGATGTCTGCTATTCGTTCAAGCAAAGAAAC
Organism: Magicicada septendecula; assembly: GCA_034769895.1. Lineage (NCBI taxonomy): Eukaryota > Metazoa > Arthropoda > Insecta > Hemiptera > Cicadidae > Magicicada > Magicicada septendecula. The sequence goes on from CM068370.1 coordinate 108,591,692, forward strand.
ATCAAGTTTAACCCTACCTTACAACAGTGGATACGAATTGTTGGCCGATGCAGACTATAACGCTAAACGCTAAACGCTAACGAACTGAAGTACCAGCGTCACAAACACTAAGGGAAGAGAGTTGTTAACACTAAACTCAGCTATATTTTAATAGAAACAAAAAGTTGCAGTAAGTGGGCCAAACTCAATAAAGAAAAAGCTAGAGGTTTCTCAACCACCAGGATAGCGTAGTTAACTGTTTCCCTGTCAAGATTTAGAATGACATGAATGTACATGAATATTTAAGCATTTCTTTAGAACTGTTATTAATAATTATACATTTTACTCTAAAAAAATATAATTACACCAAAATGAATGTGAAGAATATATTTACTAAATAGAAAATATTAACACACATTTTACAACATTTCAAAACCGAATGATATATATGTTCTAAGAGAATTCCGTGGTAACAATAACAACAGCAGACAAGAAGGCGTTTGCTCAGTACAATGTAGCTGAATGGTTTATACCTGGTTGTGTTAACATGCTGTACATTATCGCAATGCGACACACACATCTGCATACTAGCTACGCCTCTTGCTTGTACCCAGCCGGAAGGATGTATTCTATATGGCATTTCCTTTCAAGTCTCTTCCTCTTTCTTTCTCTCTCTTTCTCTGTCTCGCTCCTCTCTCTTACTCTCTCTCTCCCTCTCTGTATGTCCTGTCTCTCTACTTATCTCTCCCCTTTCTCTCACCTTCTTACTCCCTCACGCTCTCTATCTCTCTCGCCCTCTCTCTTTCCATGTCTCTCAGCATTCTCCCTCTTTCTTCTGATCCTATACGTAAGTCTCTCTTCTTCCTTTCACTTGTAATTTTTCTAAACGTCAACTGAGGTAACTTTTTTTATTCTTCTTCTACTTTGCAGTATAAGGCTCAAAGCCTATTACGTCGTCTGTCGTTAAACTGATCTCCCCACCTTTATGTAACTCTTATGAAAAACCGTTCAATGAAAAACGGACGTCAGCTATAATTCAGCTCATTTCCATATTAATTTCAGACTCTTAAATGACGACACTTTTAGAATCTAGGCTTAGATTTACTGACTTAAATTTAATTTTTGTAGATAAAGCGTAATCAATAGATTATTCAGGGGTTTAGAAAGTCCGGAAAAGCAAGGCGTAATATCTCTCCATTTTGATTGCTCCAGCCTAAGGCACTAAGACTCTTCTACAAAAGATTAACTTAAAGTAAGTGGCTTCTAGTTTATGAATCTGCTGTAATCGAACATTAAAAACCTTAGAAGGAAATGGTCTTACCGATTTACAATATATTTACAAGTGTAATTTGGCATCAGATTAAAATTGTGTGGTTTCTGTTTTACTGAACGATTGTACGCAGTGGTTTTTATTTGAAAATCTCTTCGAGAATACAATATTTGGTGTAAGCCTAACACACCGTCACAATATACAGTAATTCTTGTTGGGTTTAAACCTGAAAATACGTACTCATTAATAACTCAAAAGCGACCTTGAGATGATCTACAAAAAAGTTCTACAGGCAGAACAAGTAGCTGTCAGAGGTGTTAATTTTTTATTATTAGATCACCGGACACAACTACGGACGCTGTTGTTCACTCTACGTACCATGGACGTCGAAATTACAAAATACGTTTAATAATACTGAAGTCATATTCTTTTGAGAACGGTTAAAATTTACACATTGTATAACTGCAAACAATAAACAAACAATTAGTTTTATTGGACTGACTGGCTGATGCAAAGAAATGCATTAAATGCAGTGTGAAACATTCTTTCGTGTCACGTAGGTTTGCTGTGTAAAAGTGAGGTAGCCGGACAGTGAATGAAAACACTAAAGAAACTTTGATAGAAACATCACATATGAGGCCATAAGGACTCTTTAATATGAGGGTATATGAGTCTTTCCGCTGCGAAGTTAGACGCAAGATCAGAGCTATAAGAGGCGACAGTACAATTTTTATCAACTCACATCCTGTCATACCTATCCCGCTCACTACGCCTCTACCAGCAGTCGCTATCAGTCCGATCCACCCACTAATGATGACGATCTGCTGTATACATTTACCAGATTACACATCATGTCAAGCAGAAAATCTACAACTACTAGTTGAGTAGGTACTATCTCCATTACGTCTGGTGGGAGACGTCAATCCTCACAGTCTTACGTGGAGTATCACAGGAAAAACGGAGCTTCAGTAAGTACTGAAGGTCTCTCGATTAACGAAATTTGTTTGTTTAATTAACAATGCCAAGGTAAGTACTGATTTAGTTGTTGTTTAATTTAACTCGTGCAAGTAAATCATGCCTAAATTAAAAATATGTACCATAATGATCACTTTTAATATTTATTCGATTTGACACTTTTAAAATATTCATATCTTCTTGTCATAGCTCGTAAGAACATTATCGCCTCCCTTACACATGCTGATAAAGAGTGATTACAGACTAGCCAGGTAAGTCTACATTTTTCCTTAATAATCTATTACCCTAAATCCCTTCTGACTTGGATTTATAGTTGTCAACCTCTACCTACTTGTCTGCTTGTTTTTCTAATATAGCCTTATTCAATCGGAGTTGTGATACATTCCTTCAGCGAAGAGCTACTTTAGCTTATGATACATAGCCTTGTAATTCTTTTATTCTTTTTCACTGCATTTGCTATTTATTCTGGATACCTAACTAGCAGCCTATTGGAAATACTAAATGTTTTTCATAAGGTAAAGTAACTGTGAATAACATTACGGAAATATTTTGCACGTAAATAATATGTTGTTTGCATCAGTAATATGTTATCTTTTAATATTTCTTGAAACTAGTTCATGTTTTTGTAATAACACTTACCCATTTCTAAATCAATAAAATTGTTAAAAATAAATCAACAATGAATCTTTATAAACTTAACTTTCTTTTAAGCAAAATACTTGTTTTGCAACATGAAAAGACGTGGAGAAACTGTATTAACGTTAATTCCTGTTTTAGATCTCTAGCGTAGTGGAGTGATTGATGTCCTGTTTACTTTGTAGCTTTCTGCTGTCGGAAAAGTGGAAGCCTTTCTCTGTCGCTACAATTAGGCACTACTCGACCACAAAATTTACTAACATTAATTATTAGATATTAAACACTGTTACTGGTACTTTCTGTGTCTTTAAATTCTGGCGTTTATATACATTGTTTACACTTTGTCATTAATTTATCAGTCATACCTCTCCCAGAAAGACTACACTGTGTTAACTTCTAATCAAATCCTAAATATGTTGATTTCAATAGTACATGATAACTATTTATTTACATGATCCATTATCTATTTAGCTGTTCTTGATAATAATTTAGGAAGGGATTTAAAAAGTTAAAATATTTATTTAAAATATGCCGGAATAAAGATGCGAGTAGACATGATTATAAACAGATTAAACAGTATTGAGTACGGATGACTACTGAAACTAGGAGTTTCTTACCTTTTAGTGAAACTGTCAGTTTGATCTTGTATTGAAACTAGTGAAACCATTGTATATATCCTCGTCTCATTCCAGTTCTGTACGTAAAATGCAGACGTGTTAAGCGTACGCAATAAAAATGTATTCATTTTGTTTTATTTGTCTCCAAGTCACGTTTATTAACTAATTAGAATTAATATTAGGCATTACCTAATAATGTATGCATTACGTAGGCAATGTACCGGAAGATGAGACAATGATAATACTCAGAAATAGCTTAATTTCAACAAATAGGTTAGGTAGAAATGAAATTGATAAGCTTATCCAATTGCTAAAAAAAATAATTAAACAAAATTATTTCTCATATGATAATGAATATTTCATGCAGGAGGATGGTCTACCAATGGGGTCACCTTTATCGGGAGTTTTAGCTGACATTTACTTGAACCACTTTGAGAATACATTTTTAATGTCTAGTTTTAATAAACAGCGAGATAAAATTTAAAAATTTTACGTACGTTACGTTGACGACACTTTTATGATATTCAATGGAACGAGTAGACAAATAGAAAATTTGAAAGGATGTATGAACAGTATAAACATGAAAATCCAATTTACCCTGGAAATGGAGAACAATAACTGCCTGAACTTTCTCGATCTCACTATTAGCAAATATAATGACCGATTTAGATTCAAAATTTATAGAAAGCCTACCACTACGAATATCACTATTCATGCTGAATCGTACCATCCATATTCCCCAAAAATGGCAGCCTTCAACGCGTTTGTTCATAGAATGCTTGCTATTCCCCTTGAGCCAAAAGACAGAGTAGAAGAGACTAATATTATCAAAAGTATAGCTATCGCTAATGGGTATAACGGTGAAATCGTAGACAAGCTAGTAAGAAAACACTCAGTAAAAATCAAGAGTAAAAGCAGATTAACCGACCCAGCTAAAAAAGATACTAAGTTTATAGTAACTGAGTACACGAATGTACTACCAGTCATTGTAAAGAATGAATTAAAGAAACGTAAAATAACAGTGGCTTTCAAAACCACAAATAACATCAAAAAACGTTTGGGACAAAGAACTCACATCCCGGATGAAGAGAAAACTGGAGTATACAAGCTTGAATGCGATAACTGCGACAAATTTTATATAGGACAAACGGGCAGACAATCAGCCGAACGTTTTAAGGAACACCTACCCAAAAGTGATATCTCAAAAACAAGATCTAGTTACGCTCAACATTTAATGCTGTATAATCATAAGTACTCAGACTTCCGCACAAACTTTAAACTGCTTCGTCGTTGCAATAAAGGTGCATACATGAACGCTGTGGAAGAACATGAGAAATACAAGGCTTCTAAGTTACAAGCGGACCAGCTACTTAATGACAAAGTTTCGTTTCGATCTAATCTACTGTACAACATAGCCATCGATATCGATGTGTCCACGGGCATTGATAACGGTCATACAGGATAAAGTACAACAGTTAATCGTTGGCAACGAGACGATGCGCATCGGACTGTGCCGAGACTGTATCAATGTGAAGTTATGTGTGGTGTTTTTATGTGTTTTAAGTAATTGACGACTCCGTTCGGGTGAATTTGATGTTTTTATAATACTAAAAACCTGAAGATGAGGATTTATCCTCGAAACGCGTCGTTTTAGAAATTAAAACAGTTAAGACACGGGACGGCAAGTTAATACAGGTAATGCCTAATTCGTAGTCCTTCAGTCTTCGACTGGTTTGTACCCTCCCCGCATATACCCGTGGTGCGTGTGGTACTGATTCTCTCACAGGTATATGGGACCTACAGTTTAACGCCGGGGATCCGAACGGCATAGTTGGGGAAGGTTTATACTAAGCAGGATACGTCTCGCTGGTTTGCCATTGCCTTGCGAGGGGGAACGGTCGTATCTAAATCAGATGGCCCCCGGCGGGAATTGAACCCGCGCCGACAGCGTAGCAGCGCCACACGCTAGCCACTACGCCACGACCGCTCCTAATATTAATTCTAATTAGTTAAAAATGTATGTTTAAATGTTTCCATTCGTATTACGTAATAACATAGGAGTATTGTTAACTGAACAATTGAACAAATTCTATACTCTGATCAAAATGTAAACAAATTTATAGAGAATAGTAGGTCTACAGAAACAGATTATTATTTTATAATAAATTTGAGAACGTATTGTATAAATTATTTAGGCAATTAGGAGCAATGGCAATTGAGTACGAATTATGCAAGTTTGTTATAAAGTATTTTCTTGTAAAATGAGAAGACTCCAATTCAAATCTACAAAAAAGTTCAAATTAGGTAAAAACGGATTATGACGGTTTAGATACTTTCAGAAATAAGTTGTAAAATTTTTGTGAATAATAAATTATATAAATCCTATTGATTGTATATTTACACGTTTATGATATTCTGCAAGTATCTTAAGACAGTATTACATATGGTGCAAATTCTAAACATGTTTTATAAACTAATACGAAATAATATTGAAGACTTAATAAAAACAGAAAATCGTCGTCAATATAAAAGCGTGACAAGAGAATGGCTGTAATACTTACGCACAGATATCAGTCACATGACCTGACAATTAAATTTACAAAGGATTTTATATTTTAGCATACAAAATATAAATCCCAATTTGGGGAAAATATGTCATCCATAACCATAAATGATCTTCAGTAATGCCTTAGCAAAAATTGGAAAGCGATTTTTAGAACACTTATTAATTGAGCATAAAGTCAAGAGATAAGTACAAAAGAGTAAAAGCAAAAGTTTAAGTTTTCAAATTTATATATACTATGAAATAAAATAATAAGGTTAGTGAAAGGGTATTTTTAATTATAACTTTGGCACTGTATGATGTTAAATTACATGAATATTATTAGTAACAATTACTGGATAGGACTTTAAGAGTTAGTTCATTGTTAGGTTTTGTAAACGAGAGTAGTCTTTATTAGGTTATACTGTGTCTGAAGAAGAGTATTCCATTGAGTTTAAGATGAATTAAAGTGATTAGTTTAATTTGCAAATGTGTTTCGATTACCTTTTACAATAAAGATCATCGTATAACTAATACGAAAATTTAACTTTTATAAACTGCTAGTGCAAAATGTAACACCAGATAAGAAGAGATAGATAGGGAATATTAATAAACCGTTATTAATATTCATAATATATAGCTTACACTGATCATTTTTACAGACTGATAAACAGGTGTTAAAAAAAGGTAAAATAATAATAAATTGTAAAAATATGATGTATACAAATTGTATAATGCGTTATAAGTACACTACGTCCTAAGACAAGGAAGATTTTCTCATCATGCTACAGTGTAAACGGGGAAAATATAAGTATGTAAGTAAATGTAAATATATAAGTTTGTGCGAGACTGCATAATAGAGTTACGTCCAGTAAAAGACAGTCCCAAATTTTACTGAGACCATACCTACTTACGCTGTAGAGACTTAAAATTTAAATTTTAACAGAGAAAATAGTAGATAAAACACGAAGGAAGAAGATCAAGTGCTGTATGAGCAGCTGTACGTGATATGAGCAAGATAGATAGTTATTGTAAAAAATACGCGTTACATTTTGCTGTTTATTTTTATTTTACTGTCATCTATAAAACAGATAAACTGTTTTTTTAACATAATGTATTTACATTGACAAAATAGTGAAAACATAAGGAGAAATAATATTCAGAACTATCAATGGGTCGTTTTGTAAAAAAAAAAAACTCTCCATGTCTGTCAGAGAAACACTATCATCCTTGTTTGAACTTCCTCCTCCAACGCACAGGTAGAAAATATAGAGTACATGTCACGATTGACTAACCTTACAAATTATGCAAAATTTATTTTACAGAATTTATTTTAAGATCACATACACTTTATTAATGTATTAATTATATTGAACCGAATATTGTATTTACTTAACGGCGTGTGTGCTGGTGTTGACCTTCGTAATAATGATTATACCGACTTGACGTATATAATAACGTGTGATATTTTAGGGGATAGGTAGGAGACTACACCAGATAGAGTATCGTGTTACTGTACACAGTAAACTGTTGTGACTGCGTAAAGCCGATAATGGATCGGATCATGTTGAGAGGATGCCGTAAAGTAAACAAAGCTTTAAGTAGCAAAACACGCCGCAAATTATAGTTCGATAGTTTCTGAATCCTTCATTCCTTTATTAAATAAAAGTCATATTTGCTATAATGATGCAACATGTTTATCACTTATAACTTGAATAAAATAAAATATATTTCTAAATTTCTGAAAAACTTTTCATTTTGAAAAATGTTTTATAAAAGATTTAATTCTTTATTTTATACTAAAAACCAAATGTAGATAGATATCTTTTTGTTATGTGCTTTTTAAAAAATTTAATGAAGCTTTCTAACGGAACGGATCTTATAACTTACGTTGGTAATGTGTCAACAGCGATCACGCATCACTTGGACGCGCGATGACTTACTGATATCCTTTTGGAGAAGTGTCATGATGAAACCTCAAATTACTGCAGAGTAAACGTATTAAATATATGCTTTATTCAAGTACTATAAAAAAAAACAATAGGATGTTCTCATATTAAGGGGGGTCCATAGATTAATGTAGAAACTTCTGGAAGCGCCTAATCTACATAACCCATAAGTGGATTTTGCTGATATACAAATCATATCCTTGATTATTTATTTAGCGATAAAGGGCGAATTTTTTTAGCGAGGTACTTTGTTTTTATTGAGTAGACTTATGAATTCATAACGTAGAAAAACTATCATACGAGGAATTTAATTGTTATCTGGAAGTGTTAATAAAATTTTTGACCACTCATTTTTTGTCTAACTATCAACAAATTTTTCCATTGTTTTCATACAGTAAGAATACTAAAACTGTAGGCCTAATTTTATAAGTATTAGGCAGTTTAGTGTCTTCACTGATAGTAGTTAGTTAAGATGTTTATTTGATTTTTATCTCAAACATTCTACACTTGACACTCGTATGTAAATGTTAATGGGCACAGTGTATAATAATGTTATATCGACGAGCTTAATAGCAAACGTGGAGACTCAGTATTCCGTCAAATATAGACTTAACCACGTGTGCATAAAAATCCTTACGTTCGCAATTCCGTGCCCACCATCAAGGAATGGTAGTCTTATAAATACTGTTAATATTAAAAACCTCTAAACCTTCTAGTTTAAAATACACAACAGATTACAGAGCAGAACGTCTGTAAACACAGACGGCTGTAGCTGTCACCAAGTTCTGTGAATTGTTTAGAATCGTTTTAAGTGGCAAATTAAGGAAGATGGTAATTGTTTAACTTTGAAATATACTATTTGTTACGATATTGTTATTTTCCATTTTGCTATTACAAGTTAGGTGTACTGCACTTTAAAATTCTATATCTCATAGAAAAATATATATAATTCATAAATATTTTTATATGCCTGTTATTAGAAATTGTGACTTTTGTAATTTCAGAAATTTAATAATTAATTACATTATTTTTTAAGATTTTGATCCATGTCATTCTCGTTACAATAACGTTTTCAAAGAAAATGTTGACAAAGTTAGAAGTAGGGTAATTATTACGGTTAAATTCAGCACAGAGAAGCTGGTATATATAAAACACGAAGGTGTATGACTACAAACATGTAACTAATAACTTTTTGTTAAGGTGGGTCATTTACTGTCCCCACCTAACTATGCATTACATGATTTGGTACACTAAATTTGTCAATTAATCTGAAAGCAATTGCTACTGGGAGGAAGTTCCAATTAACTAATACCTATTATGTACCTAGAATACAAGCAAGTACAGTACAAAAATTTGTAGTACAATACAAGGCAAAAAATGTTAACACTCTTACTCAAAACCGACTTATTTTTAAACTGATCCACAAAATGCACTTCACGAATTTGATTATTGGGTACTGAGGAACATATCTAGTGACTACAAAAACATTGATGAAAAAAAGGGATTGAGTTCTAGCTGTAAGTAAAATAAGATTAAACAAAATTTAATACATGAAAAATCACGTGTTTCCTAACAACCACTTGAACCGTGAAAGGTTTAGACCAAAATTATAGAACAGTATAAACTAAATGTGTGAGTAAAGAATGAAATACGTAAATAAGTAACCAGCGAAACTAGAAAACAGACTTCGTGGTAGAACATAATTTTTAGTAACGAAAATCAAAATAACAAGAATTTTACTTACACATGAATGAAATAAATGACAGTTGTAGAATAGTAATAAGCGACATAGTTGTAGAAAACCAAGATTAAAATAATATTCAGTCAGAACTCACAAAGGTAAGACTATACTCTGCAGAGTATTATGATTAAAAATTAGAAACCGTGATAAAAAATGTGAATTGTATCAACAAGGTAAAGTATCAAAGTCAAACCGACGACATTTATAATGAAACTCTTTTTGGAAGGTAATTAATAAATATAGATGACCAGTAATTGACAATAGGATTAAAATATTATTAAACGCTTTCATAATATATTCCACCTCTTTATAATATGGATAAGAGGTAAAACATTAGAAATAACACGAAAATTTGAGCACGCGTGTAATGATATTAGAGTTAGATTAAAAAATTAAAATAATCATATGTCATAATTAAATTTATGAAAATCCACGTGACTAATTAAGAAATATAAGTTCTCTGCGCTTTGCTTAGGAAGGAAATACTGAAACTAACCAACTTCATCAGACTTGCCTTCTGGCTAAAATACGAGCAAGGACTGTTGCAGTTATCCACAATTGAAAAGCAGATCCGTACTGCAACCAGTTACATTTCATTGCTGCTTATCATATAAACGGTTTAGAGAAATTACTACTGGAACGACTTAAAATATACATTAGAAGAGACGCCCAATCAAAAACCTTCATTTTGGGTTAAAGAAACAAAGAAAGAAACGGTCAAGCACAGAAAACAACTAATACAACAGACAAAATACGAAAAGAAAGTTTGGCTCCTCCATCTTACTGAAAGTGCTGCAGGCTTTTAAAAATTTTGCGTGAGTCCTTAAACTATGACGTATTGTGAAAAACTAGATTTTCTGATTGTTGAATTCTTTCTGTTGCTGTAAGCACACTATAATTATTTCTACAAGTTTAAAACATTCTTTCCAAAATTTCATTTATATATTACGTCATAGGTAATAGAATAGTACATTTCAGTTAGCCAAAGATCTATTCTGGACTGAATGAAATCAACGCTGCCCCTCGTCAGGGTAGCGTACATGTGTTAGTTCTATACAGCTTCTATAGCCTTCATTATCTTCATTTTAAAACTAATGTAGAATAAACTTTTCAAACGGTATAATTACATTCATAAAGCAAGAATCCTAAAAATTAGGAATCTATTGAAACATAGGAAGACAATTATTAAAATCCGTAATTGCAACTACTGTTTTTACTTTCACTCTACACAGGAAGTCCCCGTGGTTTAAATTAATGTCTAGATGAGCACTGAAAAAGAAACATCCGAATATGAATGTAAAACACCTCTGCAAAGACGAACACAACACTGAAACAATAGTACAATAGTAACAATAAACAAAAGTAAATGTCAAAGTATGAATGAACTCTAATTATTATCAAAGTAATTATGAATTATAATGTTTTTAAATACATCTTAATTATTTTATCTTACGATAGTCTAACCACTCTACTATATATGTGTTTGAACTTAACTAAAATAAGCTCAAATCCTATGCCCTTGTCGGGTAAGTAAATGTATTGGACACACGTTCCACACACGAACACGCACGCACCAGAAAGTGACGTTGTAATAATATATCGACTGCATTGTCTGAGTCTAAATTTGCAATTTTAAATGTAACATAGTAGAAAATTATATTTTTACAGCGACGCATAAATCCTGAATGAGGTTAATTACGTTGGGAATAATCAGGACAATCTGCACATCGTTTGTGTTGAGAGGACAGATTTGGTTGATTACATTATCGAAATGAACTCGCTTATCCCAACGGAAATCCGGACTGTTATTTGCATGTGTATAATTATAAGTATGTAATAATATGAATTTATGACAACAAAACATAACTTTCGGGTTGATCAAGTAACGTTTCAGATGTCATAGAAATAATACTTATAATAATATTCCATTAATATTTATTAATCATCAGATGTGGAAACAAATTGATTTTATAAATTTCAACAAATTAAAAGATACAACATATGGGCACGCGCTCGCGCGCTGGCGCACACGCGCACACACAAACAGAGGCATAACAGAAATAGTTCTCTTAAATAATCATTATACCTGTCAATACTGATTTCTTACTGTTTTGTATAATATAAACCGTAAGAAAACACTTCTATAAGAATCACAAATTTTTTCTTCCACTCTGAAAAAGCTATAAACTTTCCACTTATATCCACATTACAGCATGCGCGCACGCACGCATGTAACCTGCCTTACTCCAGGTTTATTACAACATGTTCCAAATAGTCTGCACTCAACCCCTCAAATGCTGGTGTATTTTCTATACTTCATCCTTGCCTCATGCTAGACCTGACAGTGAAAGATAAGAATCAACGGGAGAGAAAAGTAGCCAAATTTTACAAAACAGACTGTTTTAAAAGTAATGTGTGGTGAAATGTATTACGTTAAACATTTATCGGCAAATGGTAAAATTATTATCAATCGGAGTAATTAAAGAAGATACACACAATTATCTAACAATATCACTAACAGTTCCGTGTCTAACAAATACTATATACCAGTTATTTGGTATAACATTGGAAATGTAAAACTTTGGTAACACGTTAAAGTGTCATAAACCTCGGTTATACAAATGCGCCTAACAAGTATCTATTAAATATTGGTGATGATAATGAAGACAGTGATTACAATGGGATTTATAAAAAGGTGTTTCCTATATAATTTAAAGAGGCTTATTTTTGTTTTTGATAAAATTTAGTTTTTATAACTACTGTAATTTTAAAAACCAAAAACTAATTACGCGGGTCTATTTTGAGGCAGAAGAAACAATAGTATTTTGAGTTCACTTTGATTCAGTAAAATATGAATAAATCGATTTTTGTTGGGTCCCCTCTTCTAAGTAATTTCTGCTTAAACCCATGCATCAAGAGTAAGCCTACAGTTTATTAGTGTATGAGTGTGCGTGTTTAGGAATATTTATAAGTAACTTTAATTTTTATTCGTTACACAGTTGTATAGGCGGTGGTATTAAAACAATAACAATAACCAAACATTCAAAATTCTCCACATAGTATATTAAACCGACACGCCTGTATACCATTGGCTAAAAGTGCTCTTCACATGTCGTTGGACCATTGCATTACAACGTAATAGTCTTGTTTGGAATATCCCCTAATTTCAATGCTAATTGAATTATCAGCCCTTCGTCGTGTAACTTCGAAAGAGACAACTCACAGACCCAGTACAGCATTTATTACAATAGTTGTAATACTTTGAACCATCCATCAGTAATTAAAATTTTTTAAATCTTAACAATCTGTATGTCAAATTGTGTTTTACTTATTTTAATATTTTCAAAAATATAAATTAATTTTGAGTCTTGTTTTTTGCTATGAGGTAATTGGCTACTTACGGCTACTAAAAATGTGAAGTAAAAGAGTAAAGTAGGCTCAAATTGTGTGAGAGAATATTCCATGACAACATATAAAGAATTACTAGTGATCTGAAGTATGTTAATTTTCCTAAAACTATTACTGTTTCAACGTCCTTTGTCTGTAAATGAATAGAAACTGGTGAACGGACGTATTAAATATTTGCCTGTTAGCGTGTTTGATATTTCACTGTTTATGTGGACACTTGACATTGCTCCAGGCGTGTTTAAGCAATTTATTAATATTAACCTACTTATTAACCTGTTATTTGCAGCTATAGTATTACGGATAACGGAGCTTTCTTTACAAATGGTTGAAATGATTAAATTTAAACATTATTATATGCACGATTGTGTATGTCTACAACCTGCCTTACACGACATAATGAGATTAACCTTACAAAGCAAGTTTTGCGTTTGACCACTGTCTTTGTTACACTTTCCTAACATACTTTGAAATGATTGTCACCTATTTTTTTCTACTTTGTGCTATTTTGGTTCATATTTATGATGTTTTCCGTTCTAGGGGTGACGTATTCATTTATTAGAAACCAAGCTCCGCTTTTAGTTAATTAATGCGTTTATTCTAGTAGTATAAAATCATAAAATAATTAGCTGCTGTCTTTGCTGTTAAGTGTGAGTTACTTACTGCCTTGTTGATTCATTTCAAGCTGATATTTATTTTGAACATGTTTTGAATGTATTCTAAATATGTGCTGTGTATTTATTTCCTTGGTTATTAATTATTTTCACCTTTTTAAAGGCATGTTCGAATTGGTATCCAAGTCACTTATTGACAAACTCTGTACAATATTTACTGTATTTCTTCCGTCGTGTGACTTCGTCTTGCGTTCGATTGATTTCCGCGTTTCGAAACATATGTTTCGTCTTTAGAAATAAAAAATCACTCTAAGCGAGGTCGTTAAATATTAAAATTGCAAATATTGAAAAACTTCCACACATATCCTCGTGAAATGAGTGTACATTCGAGTCGGACCGATCGTACACTGACTGTTAATAGCTATTGCGTAAACAGGTTTATTGTGGTATCGTAGAGCGGGTTTGATTTGAAATTTAAATGATGGTTTAGCATGAAGTCACGACTGTGTACGCCATTGTACGCTCTATAGGCCTATATCTTGAATTCTAACAAGGCGTTCATGTAAGCCTTTATTACAAAAATATATGGGTTTCAAGTTGGAATTAAAGCTTGTATATTTATGATTTTCGTTTACCAAGTGACGTGCGTAGTTAGATAGTGCTGTTTGACCCGTCAAATTGTGCTTTGGTGTGTGTTCAATAAATCGTTTTTGGAAACCCCTTTCCGTTTGGCCGATATAAAACCATTCACAATCGTAGCATGTAATTTATACACCCCAGTTTTCTTTTATAAAGGGATGGTTATTTTATTACGCAGTATGTTCATAAGGTTATTGTTGGTATTAAATATTACGGTTCTATGTTATTATTTAATACACTAGTTAAAATTTTTGGCATTATGTTGGTTTACGTTGTTGAAATAAAAATGGTGTTTGTGTCTTTTTCCATACGAGGTATAGATAGCTAGTAGGGTAAGAATGAGAGTTCTAACGCGGAAGTGACATCACAGCCCCCCTTTTGGCGCGAAATTCAAAAATCCTGGTGGTGGGGGTAGACTTCCGCCGCAGCGTGTCGTCTTGTGCAGAGGTTATGATGGACCGGGGGGGTAGTGGTGTGTCCCACGTGACCTCGATGGGCGTACCGAAGTTGTCGGCCATGTTGTCGGCCTTCGGCCATGTTGTCGTCGTCGTCCATTTTGTGGGGTTACGTGTGCGTTGATTGGCGGAGGCGTGGCCGCCGTTCGCTGTTCGCCGTCCGGCGGGGGCTTGGCCGCGGCCTGGTCGTGGCTTGACCGCCGCCGGGAGTGGTGGGGTCGTCGTCCATTTTGTCGGCTGTGTGGTGGCCATGTTGGGAAAGCTGTGATGTTGTCGGTTTGTGCGTGTGTGCTGGTTAAGGTTGGGCCACGTTGCCGCTTCGTGGTGTGTTATAGTGTATGGTTTGGATATATGCTGTGTTCTTCCGGAAGGTTAGCCATGTTGGAAAAGCGTCGACGTTGTCAAGTTGTGTCGGCCACGTTGTCGGCTCGTGCATGTGTTATAGTGTACGGGTTTTGTATATGTTTACACTGCCACCATTGTCCGTCGTCGTGAAGAGGTGAATTGCGCATTGTTGCCAACTTGAGAACTGTAATAGCGTTGGTCACGTTGTCAACTCGTGCATGTGTTATAGTGTATGGGTTCAGATATTTACACTGCTACCGTCCGGATATCGTCGATGTGAAGAGATGAATTGCAGTGTTGCCAACTCGTGAACTGTAAATTTGAATGTGTGCTTTTGTGGTAAGTATATATTGTAAAAATACAAAATGTGCACATCATCGATGTGAAACTCTTGTTGACTGGCTATTGCGGTGTAATTGTTCTGATTGACACTTCACTTATAAAACATGCATAATAGAAGGAAAAAGGATAGTTGAAAAGAAATAACTAAGCAAATCAAAAATTTACATATTTATATTGTAGCAAACAATCAAAAGATATACAATATATATATACAGAAAAAAAATTACAAATACAATATATATACAGAAAAAAACATTATAAATAGACATATAAATATTATAATTTAATGAAAAAAATAAAAAGTTCAGTATATATTACATTTTATGCATTTTATATACAATATATATATACAGAAAAAAAATACGGATACAATATATATACATAAAAAATCATTATATAAAAAAAAACATCACTTTGTACATATTTAATGTGCACGGCCATCTGTAACAGAAACAAAAAAAAACAATATTAGTGATGTATAGTTGATACGTGTAGGATGGATTAGAATAATGTGTACTGTTACATACCTCAAAAATGCATGCGTGCGTAAAATGGATGTACTGGCCTGCTGAACGCATACACTCGACATTGTGGACATCCCGGCGGTGACCCCTCCAATGCCACGGTTTGAAACCAGTTGATGATGCATAAATAGTGGTATGTGTGTCCACACATTAAGCCGAGGAGTCTCTGCCCCTCAGTATACTTTTCTTGGCACACACTGCATGATGTGTGCCCTAACACACCCTGCATGGGGCAGAGGTCTCCACGGCTCCATCGCCACGTTGGAAATCTACTTCTTAGAAGTAGTCTCATCGTGGCGACTTCGCTATGCATCCTCGGTGGTTCCACCGTGTCGATGATGTCGTAAAACACGCACGGCGCGTCTTCTGGAGGGGACTGCAAACGAGGATCCTGTCGCATATGCTGTTGCAGAGGTTGTGGTTGAGGCTGCTGAGGTTGCTGAGGTTGTGGCTGCTGTTGAGGCTGTGGGGATTGCGGTTCTGGTTGTCGTTGATTTGCTGTACTGATCCATTGCGGACGTGGTTGCGGTTGTTCCTGTGGTTGTGGCGGTGGTGGTGATTGTGGTGGCGATTGCGGCGGTGTGATTGTGATTTTCCGCGCTTGTGGACGAATATCACTGGTGAAAAGTAAAAAATATAAAAATCATGTACAAAAAAACGAAAGTATGTACACATAAGAAGAAGAGAAGACTTACATATTAAATGTGATGGTTGGTAATTGTTGTTGATGCTCATCAACATTTTCATCATCATTATTATTGCTTTCGTCTAAAAGTATTGTATCACTGTCACTATCATCATCGCCATATATCATCATCTCATCATTGCTGAAAAAAAAGTACACTTTTAATACCAGATGTAAACGCAATAGTACAAGTGAACGTTAATGAAAAAAAAACGTACCGACTCGTGCCGGCTTCCTGAGATGTAGCAGCAGCAGCAGCAGCAGCAGCAACAGCAGTAGCAGCAGCTGAACCGGTAGCATCACTAAAAAAAAGAATAAATTTGAATACCGAACGTAAACGCAATAGTACAAGTGATTGTTAATAAAAATGGACTTACCGACTCGAGTTGTGTTGTGATACTGAAGGTCCCAATAAGGCCAGTCGTAATCTTTGGGAACTATAAAAAATAAACAGTAAGTCAGTCGAATGTTGTATTCTGTTTGTACTCGTTAAATAAAGAAAAATGTTGTAATTTATCTTCGAACTCGTCGCTGCTCCTCGCATACTTTTTTATATATTTTGTTATCACTTCCGCTCATTCTGTAAAACGTAACAAGAAAAATGTTGTATAATAATTTGCTAACATAATAATGCGTGTGTGTGTGTGTGTGTGTGTGTGTGTGTAATGTCAAATATTAACGTAAAAATATAGTAAGTACTTACATACAACTTGAAAAATTATAATGAATGTGATAATAATTATTATGACAAAATGCTTATATATATATACTTATATGCTTGGTGGGAGTCTGCTATAGACAAAGTCCCCTTACCCTCAAAGTGTTCACCACACACACACACACACACACACACACACACACACACACACACACACACTTCATCACACACGGCTTGCATCCTGTACGTAACAAAGCCCCTCGCCCTCACAAAGTTCACACGCTGCGATAACATATGGCCAGTCAGCGAATAAAATTAACTGCACATGTGCATAGTGTGGGAAGGTCTTAGTGGGAGCCGATTACATCCTGTTATAAATATTAACCATTAATGTCTAATCGTCTACCTCACCCCTCCTACCAACTGAAAATCAAATGAAAGTGTAATAAATAAATTTTATACTTGCAATATAAGTTTATTATTACCATGAGTTACTGCTCTGTGTATCTTAGTCTCTTCATGTTAGGACTGGTATCGTCATTGGTTAACACACGTTTACACACTCTGTAGTGTCCGTACGCGAGTGTAGTTACACCATCGTCCAGTACGTACCTCTTATCGTCATAAGGAGACAGGGAAAGTTTTGTTACACGTTGCGTGTACAGCTTATGACGGTCGCTTCGTATACACTCGGCAGAGGTGAAAACTGTACGACTATCGAAAAGACACTCGCTGTATAACTGATGACGTAACCTTTTTTTTATTGCCGTTCTTGGAACACCTTTCGCCACCTTTTTGTCGGTACAGTCGGACAACAGGAGCGAGTAACATTTAGCTCTGAGTCCGACGAATTCCCTGATGGGTTTCCCATTAGTTTCATCCTTGAACTTCCCCACGACTTTTTTGTTGTCGTCGCAATGACAGGGATGATCTGAGGGATAGTCCGACGTGTCGAAAAGGTGGAGATCCTCTTTCATATCAAAGTACACATCGTCAGTCTGTATGCTGTAAAGCAAACTGTCGGTATCAGTCATTAATAATGTTAATCGTTGTCCGTACTTGCTGACAGCGTACCGATAATGAAAATCGTACATTATCAATTTACTGACATCAAGTACTGTGAAGCCAACATACACTGGACGGGAAAGGTATATAGTTCTGTTTCGTAAAGCCAGTCCGACCAAGTCGTCGGTGTAGCGGATCATACGCTTTAGTCGTGGATTGGAAACAAGTTTCTGCAGCCGCCCTTTGGTAGAGACTAGTTGGAAGTCTATTCGTTTCCTTACGTTCTCCAGCGATTTACCATAGACAGCGTTGACCATCAGTTTGAAAAAATCTTTTTCAAAACTGTTGGTGGCTGCTGCTCTCTTTTGTGTGTTGAAATCGATAAACGGTTTCATCCACGCTTTCTGTTTAAAACTCAACACCCTATGGGTCGCTTTCAATTCTAGACCAAGGTTCAGATACAACTTTCAATTTCGAAAATGAAGAACGTATTTTTGCTTATCGTCCAAAGTCGTTAGCAACTTGGGAACGGACGATGAGGGCGTTTCTGATCCGTTATACCCTTTTGTATAGTGTAGTCGTGTGTGGAGTCGTCGAGAGTACGGTGAAAGTATGTCAGGATTGACGCAGGAACGCACAGGTGCTAGTGGATAATCTGAGTGAAGATCATGAAGTTCGGATGGATAGTGTAGGTCAACCTCAAGTATGTAGCCCATGTCACTGTCATCACTCAGAGTACGTACGTCCAGTGAGTCGATCTCGTTACGATTGAGCCATCTAAAGTCACCGTAAGGGAGTGGCTGTGACATGGCTGCACCGTAAAGGTTGTTGCAGTCGGTGTACAATATGAAAGAGGTCGGCTTTGAAGCATCATACTGATCAGCGATTAGCGGGTTGTTGGCCTTGGCATAGCGGTTGGGTACCATGCTAACACCACCGCGAACGGCTGATTCAATAAAAAGATGCTGATCTATATCCGTCAACAGTTCCAGTCGCACACCGGTCATCTTTAACATCGCGTTCCAAGCAACGCCGGGAAGCGAGTAAAGATGAGCCGGATCAATCTGGTAGTACCGTATGGCCATCTCACGAAACGCCTCGAAGACGTCAGCCACCAGCAGTACATCTGTTTTAAGATAAAGATCGTGATAATCACCCAGCGTGCGGATTCCGAAAGTCTGCCACACATTCTGTGCATGTGCGTAATCTTCGTCCAACACGGGTGATTCACTCAGCCTATTGAAAAAGTGTTCGCGTGCGGGCAGACATGTTTCGTCGAACTTCTCGCTACCCGTCATGTAATCGTAAGGGTACACCCCCTTACGTAAGAGTAGCTCGAAGTGTTCTTCGAAACATTGCTTTGTTAAAGCGAAATCCTCACCGCTCGCGCGCAAGTTTCCAACAAGTGTATCCAAGGACGTGTTCAAAAATTGTAACGTGTCTACGAAACGTAGGGCACCCAACGTGACTGATACGAAGCGTTCACTAGTGGTAGCGATACAAGTGAGAGTTTCATCATTGTATTTACCCAACCCTTGTATCAAGTGATGTGCGTCGTAACCTCGTAAGTTATGGAAAAAGACAGGAATATGTTGGGCGGACTTGGAGTTGAGGTTACATACGTTGTGAGCTGCGCCAAGGTATCGTCCAGTCAGATGACAATGGTTGCGCACCTTGTCGTCATCAGTCAGTGGTTTTTCGCAGAGATGGCATACGACAGCATTCGTGAAAGATAATACGTCACGATCACTCATAGTCATAGGGATATTGGTACGCATGATCCTGTACAGTTCATGCTCTTCATCGATTAGTCTATCTAAAAAGGTTTCTATCACGTTCACACCGCGATAAACGACCTGTGATTTGAAAATGTTACCCTCGTGGTCGACTATGAGGTAGGAGAAACCTGAAGGAAGATGTAACGACTCTGTTGTGGTGGACGATGTGTGTGGAGGAGCATCGCAACGATGGCAAGGCACAATGAACGATTCAAAGTCTGCATATATAGCGAAAGGGACTTTATGACAGTACGTGTAATTTTTGAAGTACATAACCTTCTCCTTCTCTTTCGTTGGTAAACGAATTCTTTGTTCACCATACGGTGAACAACGAGGGACGTGTTCACTAAGGAGTCGTTCTTCACAGAATCTGTGCAGACAGTAGTTGCAATAGAAAGAACGTCCGTTGTGTTTGGTTAGTGAAGATAATAAGCGGCTAATATTTTTTATTAAACAGTAATGTTTTCGGTCAGCGGTGGTGAGAAGTAATAGATTTAAATGGTGTTGTCTGTCACTGAAAGGAGTTATTCTTAGCGGGTAAATTTCATTTTCTTCGTAACCAAAAACATTTATAGAAATGTCAGAATTGTCTCGTTCGAACTTTACAATATCGCATAGACGGGTGGGATAAGTTATACCAGAAGTGGTGATACTGTGAATATGTGATTTGTATTTTGATACACGCTCACTGTCTCTGTGTTGTGGAAACAGTGCGGCCAACACTGACCATATAAAACACATTTGATCGCCTGTATTGTTTACGTTGATGATGGATTTAGTACAAGACAATTCAGGAGGTGTACGGATGAAACTGGAGGCGGCCAGCGGTTGGTATCGTGAGAGAACGAGTTCTAACGAGATTATATGATCCAACGCCCAACCGCTACCCCCACGAGTGAATGTATAAATCGATTCGATGATTTTTTCGTATGAAGCTTCTAAACGTTCAGGCAATACGTTCTGATCAGCGATCAATGTCGTATGACATCGTCCATGAAAATAGCCTTCACTCGTCACTTCTTCGTCCTCGTTCGTGTCGGCGTTTACAATGTACTTGACAAATCTCGCTTTTAGCGCTATATTCCACTTTATAGTAAGCAAACGTGTCAGTTCGTTTAGAATGTCCGTACGTAACATATCGTGAATTTCATCGAAAAAGGTAATGACATCGTTGACACATTCTTCTTCTTCCTCTACAACAGGTGTGTAAACGTACGACACCAACGAGCCACGCAACGAATGTTTACGATCAACAGAAAACGTCTGCATTGTTAGAATAACGATAAAAGCAAAATCAATTACTTGCTCACATGAAGAACATTAGAATACTGATACAAAGTTAGAAAATAAGTAACATTTTATATGCAGTGCATGAAAGTTAGCCTGCACGAGACTCGAAGGTGAACGCAAGCAGCGATCATCGCTCCACTTATACTATCTATGATGACTGCGTGCGCAGCTATTTGTTCCCACTACTGTGCTTTATTTCATACCGACCAATTGACGACAGCAATCCCCACTACGATTGCGCGCGCAGCTACCACTGAGGAAGTGAAATGCAGCGCAACAAACCAACATTCTTGCTTCAGATATGGACGTGCACACATATTCTTTTGCAAGCCGATTAAAAAGCTTTTATAACATCCATCGTCGAGGTAACATTAAATTTTACGTTCGTAAATTTCCGAATACGAACGTGAGATTTTTTGACCTAGCCAAAGCCGGGTTGATTTATGAAGGTGATGATGATGTTGTAAGATGCTGCAAGTGTAAAATACGAATTATGGATTGGATGGCGGGTGATGATCCTGTCCAAGTCCATAAGGCGTCAATACCCACATGTAGTTTCGTTCGTGAACACTTGTAGAAGTCGACGCACGCAAAAACGGCTCTTTTCAGAGCCGACATAAACTCATGTACAAACATACCCGTTTGGGTAGTACTAGTAGTACTCTGTGTTAGTACTATACTAGTACTAGTAGTACTATATGTATTACTATTACTAGTACTACTACTAAATGTGTGTACACAATTCAATGTCTGACTGATGGCGCCAATGATAAAAAAATAAAACAAAAGATTTCATAAAAATTATACCTATTAAATATCATGACAATTTCGAAGCTGTATCACTTGCATCACAGATCGATGACACAATGGATGTCTATCGATACGACGATGGGAAACATTTCACACTAACAAAACCGTTACGAAGCGCGATACGCTCCAACTTGTGTTCCATGTATTTTGTGAAGAAAAAACGGTTTTGTGGTAACTACTGTACACGTTATAAGTTCGGTGTTGACAGATATCACGGACGTTGTTGGCGTCACATAAAGAAACGTAGCGGTTATCTGCCACCGATCGTGCTGTTGATGATAATCTCTGATCGTATACACAACAAATCACGATGGCTTCATTTTATCGAAGAGTGTGATCGAAACAATGTACCGATTGAACTCGTGGTTTATGAAAAGAATATGTTCAAGTGTACCGTACGTCACGCGTGGAATTTTATTTCACGTTTCCGGCCGATTCCTGAACTGTATCATGCCGTTCAACGTGTTCACGGCTTACATGATTCACACGGACAAATGAACTATGCGACTGTGTACACAGACATGCTCGCCTACGAAAGTTCAATCCCACACGCTTTGTGTTGCATTGCCATTACAGAGCGCACTATTCCGATACGTACAGCGATTCAAATATACAGAAGCGCGATTATGATAGCACCAAAGTGCGCAGTGGATCCTAGCTACAACGTAAGTTTTGACGTGCGCTGCCCACCATCTTCGTTACCGACACTAGCGAGAGGGAAACAGTTCACATTGGTGAACAACAAGGCGCAGGGATTGTTTTCAGTAGCCTTTCTGAAGGAAGCATTGCCTACACTCCCCAAGTATTGTGAATACTTCGGTCTGCAGTATTCACATGAAAAAGGGTACACAGTGAAAGACCGACGTTTATATGAACACTGGCAACGATGCACGGGTGCTATGGCAGACGAGTTTTGGTTGTTGAACTCGTATCTTATACACCTGCATATGGAGTCGAGAAGTCATCGTCCGATCACAGAACTCAAAGCTAAACACATGTGCGAGCATCTACCCGTAAACGATAACGTCATAGTCGCGGAAATGCACGAGTATCGCGCCAACGTTATACGCAGCGTCATGTTCAAAGACATGAATTCCGTCAAGACCGTAAGAGCGTTGGACATGAAACAACACACGCTCATGAGATATTACATCGGTATGAGTCTCGTGCGTAATGGATGTATGAAAATCAGTTTAGCGCATGTTTTAACGTACTTACGCAATCACAAGAAGAACGCGTTGTTTTTCCGTTCGGTCGAGATGATATAACTGGACGTGGAGTGGAAATCTTACTACAGTCACGAGATGGAAAGCAGACGTACCAGAACGGTACCGAGGAGAGTTACATTCAGCACTGTGTTAACGCTTTACCACGTTCCGACGTATTGTGAATCACGGTTCGTACGATATGAGAATGAAACGACAGGTGAAGAATATACAGCAGAGCGTTCGCAAGACTATCGCGAAGGAGTTGCACAGACCGGTAAGAAGGAATTTTCCGAGACGTGCGGTGGAGTTAAAGGGACTTCACGACTTGTACCAAGAGGACCTGGTAGAGATGATATCTCACGCGAAGGTGAACAAGGGATTCAAGTACCTTATGACAATCATTAACGCGTTTAGCAAGTACGCGTACGCTGTTCCGTTGAAAACAAAGACGGGTGTAGAGGTCGCACGAGCTCTGGAACCGATTCTTCGTGCTAATAAAATGAAATATCTGCAGACAGACAACGGGAAAGAGTACTATAACAGTAGCGTACAAAAATTGCTGAGCAGATACGGTATCACACTCTATTCCACGTATAGTGAAAAAAAGGCCTCCATTGTGGAACGTTTTAACCGTACGTTGAAAACGCACATGTATCGTGCGTTCAGTGAACAAGGTCATTATCGTTGGTTGGATATGTTACCGGAACTAGTCAACACGTACAACAACAGCGTGCACAGAACGATTGGAATGAAACCGTGTCAGGTGAAAGAATCCAACGAACGTACAGTGCTACAAAGGATTCGTGAGAACACGGCGAGGAGCATCGTTTATAAACGACCGAAATTCAAAGTAGGCGATCGTGTGCGTATAAGCAAACACAAAATGACATTCGCCAAAGGATACACACCAAATTGGACAAACGAGATATTTCTCGTTCATTCGGTGCGTACCGGCAGCGTACCCATTACCTATTCGTTAAAGGATCATACAGGAGAAGTGTTGAAAGGTGGTTTTTATGAACATGAAATCAGTAAATCGAACGTTGGTGACGTGTACTTGGTAGAAAAGATTGTACAACGTAAAGGCGATCGTGTAAATGTCAGATGGTTAGGATTCGATGGTAAACACGATTCGTGGATACACAAGAAGAACTTGCTATAACAACTATTCGACTCATGGAAATAGAACCAGTATCCATCGATGCGTTATGATGACAACATGCACGCTGTGTACAGTGTAAAAGACATTGTGTCACATCCTGGTTACGATGAGTACATCGTGAACACGACTGCAAACGACGTTGAACGCATGCGTAGGATCTTGACAGTGCACGAGTACTGGCAACGGGTTATCAATCGTGTGAAGAGATTCCGTCTTAACGAAATAGTACCAAGTGGTACCGGATTCGATCACTACAAAGAATGTGTTTGGTCGGATCCGAACTGTGAAACGGGTCCGGACACTTGTGTATGCAGTTACATATCTACCGACTGCTGCAATATAGTGCGACTATTAAATAGACTGTGCACGGAACGTCAACATGAAAATATTGCAACAAGCGCACAGATTAAAAATAAAGGACGTGGACTATTCGAAATTGTGCGGCGATGGTGGTGGAGGTGGTTGTGGCAGAAAAAAACGTAAACACGGGCGTCTTCTGCCCGATACCGTTCGTTCGATCATCTGCGGACCTTCCGCGTGCGGGAAGACAAACGTCATGTTTAACCTGTTGTTCGATGTAAACGGATTGAGATTCGCGAAATTATACGTGTTTTCTAAATCACTATTTCAACCCAAATATCAGATGCTGGAGACCCTGATGACACAACTTTCCAACGAAGGAATGGGTTATCACGCCTACAACGATAACGAAGAGGTACCGCCTCCCGACGAGGTCGATCCTGATTCTATTATGGTGTTCGATGACGTGTCTTGTGAAAGACAACACAATATACGCAAGTATTTCTCTATGGGACGACACAGCGGCGTGGACGCGTTTTACCTTTTTCAGACGTACAGTCAAGTGCCAAAACAGTTGGTTCGTGACAATGCCAATCTAATAGTATTGTTCAAACAGGACGATCGCAACTTGAAGCATGTGTACAACGATCACGTCAACACAGACATGAAATATGACACGTTTAAGAACATGTGCGCTGAAGCGTGGAAAGATCGTTACGGCTTTCTCGTTGTGGACAAGGATTCTTCTATCGACACCGGTAGGTACAGAGTCGGTTTCGATCGTTTCATAGTAGTCGCACCTAACGATTAAACAAAAAAAAATTGTCAAACGTTTAGCTAAATACACGTGTCCTGCTGTCAATGACTTTAGTTGTCGTATTTCCGTTTATCGAGATAAATGACAAGAAAAAACGATTAGCACGTGATATCGACACGATCAGTGATGACATACGGAAGAAATACCGTGCGTTAAAACATGGTATTCGTGAAGAAGAAGCAACGTTATCCAAAAGTTACAAACCGATTCTGGAACCATTACAAAATATTTCGCAAGCATTGCTTGAAAAGAAACGTAAAACAACAAATGAAAAGCCGATAAGAGTGAAAAAAATGAAACGAGAAGAAGAAGAGGAAGAAGAAGAAGAAGAGGATCCGATGGATGCAATGAGTAAGAGCGATGTAGGAACACCACTTCGTTCCCGAACGAAACCGTCTTTCCTGAAAACACCCGTGATAGCCGAAACATCAGGTGATGACGATGAGGACGATCCTAGTCAAAACATTGAAAAAATGTTAGACACACCGGAAGGAAGACGTGAAGCGCGTAGATATTTTCAGGACAAATACGACAGTGAATCGTTAGCGAACAAGTACATGCGTATGATCGTTTCGTCCGAACGCGATCGTCTGATGGACTATACGTACGGTGTAAGACATGAAAACGGAAAATGGATGATTGGTGATTCACAGTTCGAAATTGATACGGACGATACGATTCTTATCAACGGTAAACGATACAAAGGTACACCAGGACTCTACGAACTTGTATTCATGAAGCATCCTAATGAAAATATTTACAAGGAATCAGATCTGAAAGCGTACAAAGATATACTGCGTAACACCAACGCGCATAAGCAGTATTACTTAGCGAACGCACAGGTGAACGCGAATAGAGGTGTAAAGTATAAACGAATAATATCGCAACTGTTTCCACCGAAACGTACAGGACAAGGGCATAATAATATTGATACATCGTATATGACGCTAACGAGAAAAAAAGACAAAATCGATTACGTGCACTGGGACGATCCGAACGAACTGGTGGACAGATTGCGACTGTTAATGGCATCACAACGTGTTGGAAACAGTGGGCACACGAACGAAATCGTCTCCATAGTGGAAGAACTACGTGAAGCAGACATAATCGTATAATAAGAGCGGTATATATCATCATCTGACATTAGCAGCAGCAGCATCATCGTGATGGAATCGATCTTAAAGGACTCGTTAATGCCGCGTAAGCACATTAACGTTAATGAAATGGTCACTGCTAAACTGTATCCCTTGCATTATTTTGTGACCAAAGCGTCCGTTAAAAATAAATACAGAACGGATGCGTTTGCCTTCATAGTCGACGTTGAATCAGAGACGATGTACGTGCTGCCCTTGGCGCGGAAAGAATACAACAACGAAAAGCTGATAATAGAAAGACGACAAGAGTTACACACAGAACAAGGTTCAGTGTACTACTACACTCTGCGCGACGGTCTGTACGTTGCAAAAAAGAAGAAACGATTCACAGTACCGTTAGGATTCACAAGGGTCGAAAGTAGTCGATGTGCTCCCTATTCGATTCTGAAAGCCGATAAAGTATAAATAATACTGTCGTACATACACCGGGGACATTCCACGTTTGGTTGTGACAACATGGATATCGTGCTACTGTTTATTATTGCGTGCACAAGCGCCGTCGTCGCATCGTCCGTTAACGCTAACGATGTAGATTTCGCTATAGATTATTTGGTGCGATACGGATACGTGCCCGACGATAGTTTACGACTCACGGACAACACCACCATCGATATGGACGCCTACCTTCGCACGTTTCAAGTGAATTACAATTTAACCGTAAATGGAGAATTGAACAATGAAACGATGAATCTGATGCGTGCGCGGAGATGTGGTAACGAAGATTTCGTGTCGTACACCTTACGAACGCCGTGGGCCAAGAAACGTCTGTCGTGGCGATTCTTTCACGGTAGCGCCAGCGCTATAGAAGCGTCGCGACAAGCGTTCGCTGTGTGGCAGAAACATTCGAATCTGGAATTCGAATATCGACCCAACGACATAAACGCAGACATGGTTATCGCTATGAAATATTTTAAACACAGGTGTCTGACTTCCAGGTGCACGATCTGTGGGTACGATTTGGACGGACGAGGAGGTATACTCGCTCACGCTTACTACCCGCCCGATTTACCGTATAACACTACTGAAATACATATGGACTACTACGAATCGTGGAATTATACAAACGCAACCGAAATACCGGACGATCAGACCAGTTTTCTTCAGGTGCTAACGCACGAAATCGGACACGCGTTAGGACTGTCACATTCCCTCGAGAGGGATTCGATCATGTACCCGTTCTACGTACCACGCTCGGACGGACCGTTCGACCTGAGAGACGACGATATAAGGGGCATTCAACGCTTGTACGGGAAGCCGCCGCCCGCTACGACGACAACGACGACGTCAACGACGACGACGACACCGACAACGAACGAGACCGTGCGGACGACAACGGATTTATGTCGACTAAAGAACGTTAACCAATTTTTAATAATCAACAGACATCTGTATATTGTGCACGATAACTTTTTGTGGACATTGGATATCGAGTCGAAGCGAACGGGCGGGAGTCCGCTTCTGTTGACGGATTGGTTGACTTTCTTACCGCTGACGTTCACCAACGTTTCGGCGATGTACCAGAGACCGCGGACCGAAGAAGTGGTGCTTTTCATAGACAACTATGTATACATGTTTGATATACACAGTCTGCAGCCAGTGAACGGGTATCCGCGTTCAATCACAACGCTCGGTGTTCGCACGATGACGAAAATAAACGCTGCAATACACACGTACACGGGTCGAACTCTTCTGTTGTACAACGATATGTATTACGGCGAGATAGACGAGTGCACGTTCACGATCAAGAAACATGGTTATGTTAAAGATCGTTTTGTCGGCTTACCAGAAGCCGTTGATAGTGCGTTCCGATACATCGACGGAAAAATTTATTTCTTCAAAGACACACACGTATACGTGTACGATGAATTTCTAGATACGATTGTAAAAGGAAAACATAACGACGGACTCTCCGTTGTCGGAATAAAATGCATAGACAGTACGATCGTATCAAAACTAATCGATTTATTACGTGAATACGTATAAATGCCGTGCACAACGAACGAGACGCATCATTCACGAGATGAGTGTCGACAAGTTTGGCAGACACCAGAGCGCTGTCAGAGCGCGAAGAGAGACGCGACGCAGTCTGCGAGAGGATATTGGTATCACAATGACCGAGGACGGACACTTTGATGTAGCGGGAAAAAAATACATAATTTGGGCGAACCGCGCGATGATAGCGATGCCGTTCCACTGCGCTTTGTGCGTGACAATTGTCTGTTAGCTGGCGATCCGTCGGCGGCGACGCAAGGAATAGATGTGAAAGGTCGTAAGCTCGTCAACGTCGGCGCTCCTGTCGATCTCGGGGACGCCGTCAACAAGCAGTACGTAGACTACTCGTGCTTACATTTCACACAGTTGGTACCGAACAAGAAGAACGGGGCAGTCGTCGACGCACGAGACCATCGCATACAGTCTCTGAGGGAACCGATTCGTGCGAGAGACGCTGCGACCAAAATATACGTGGACTCGAAAATCATACCGAAGGATACGAACTCTAACCTAATGGTCGGCAATGTGCGGATAACACAGTTAGCTCCACCCATGAACAACAAGGACGCAGTGATTTTGGAATTTTTGAACCGACACACGATCACCGCGGTAAACGATGCTTATTTTAACGCACAAGGGAAAACCATTCTAAACGTTGGCGATGGTGGCGCACGGGCCACAGATGCAGTGAACGCACGTCAATTGGAGGACGTGAAGCGGTACGCAAAGAGCGAAACGTACAAACTCGCAAAAGTGTTCCAACGTCGTTGGGAGAAAGTGGTATCGTATATCTATAAATTGCATACACGTGCAGCGCGTACTTAACTTGGTGCCGAAGAGGCAGACTTACTACTTATGAACAAGACGGAGACGAACGTGTTGATTAGTGATCTGGACAAATCCAACGACGAGCAAGATTGGAGATCTCTTTATCGAGAGCAAACGAAACAGTAGTCATCTATGAACTACGTAGCCGTGTTGATAAAAAAAAGGGGGGCGTGGTCTTATCGGAAAAATAGTTAAAAGTGCGGTACCATTCGTCGCGAAGTCAGTACCTACACTGATCAATCGAGCGGTGGACGTATTACCGGTAGAACTACATCTGCCTGGCTACAGGTTCTGCGGACCAGGAACGAAACTAGAGGAGAGATTGAGTCGTGGTGATCGAGGAATCAACGAGTTGGACGAAGCCTGTCGCGAACACGATATCGCTTACAGCAAATACAAGGACAACGAACGACGAGGTATAGCGGATCGTGTGCTAGCCGGTAAAGCGTGGGAACGAGTTAAAGCTTTGAATTCCGGCAACAGTGAAAGAGCGTACGCGGCAGCCGTAGCAGTAGCGATGAAGGCGAAATCTGCGTTAGGCAGCGGGCTATGCTGTAGTGGTGGTGGTGGTGTGCGTAAACGTCGACGTCGCACCAGACGACGCAAGCCGGTTCGACGCACGATAATCAGGAAGAGGAGGAGGACGACGACAACAGGGACAGGAAAACGACGAAGAAGGAGCGGCGGTAAGAAGGCTTCAGGACTCTATCTTCGTTCGTACCGAAAAAACTAATCAAAATACCCGTGCGTCCATTGTCCGATCATGATTTTTATGAGTACACGAAACGATTGCATATACCCTATTTCAGAGGTGTGTACATGCGCGACGCACTTCCTAGTACATCACCGTGGGTGAACGAAAGTGCGATCGTGAATCTGGACGATGCTAGCGGACCGGGCACGCACTGGGTATGCTACAAGAAGCGAGGCGACAGAGTCTGGTACTTTGATGGATTCGGCAATCTACGTCCTCCTGTCGAGCTAATACGGTACTTTGGATCGAACGTGACCGACGTTCATTACAATTACATGCGAAAACAGCCGTCGGATACAGTCGTCTGCGGACATTTATGTTTAGAGTTTTTGACATCGAACGATCAGTAAACTACAAGATGTCTTCGCTTACGGTCACCGTCACAGGAACGGATCCAAGAGCACTGGTTTGTGACTTTTTTCCATTGCTTGAATTGACGGACGGTGAATGGTACGCAGGACTGCTGGACTTTACCACGTACAACTCTATACCGAACGTGGAGAGTGGAAAAAACAATGTCTTTCCCGTACTAAAGGGAGCACGTAAAACGTTAGACCGTGTCAATATACCGACCGGTGTGTATGAAATCAGTGATATTGAAACGTACCTGAAAAAAGAACTAGCAAACCCGAAATTTTCTCTACGACCCAACAACAACACATTGAAATGTGAAATTTATTGTTCATACGATATCGATTTCGGATGTACGGAACACACGATCGGTACCATGTTGGGTTTTTCCAAGAGCCGCAAGTTAGAAGCGTATATATTACACACGTCGGACGCGCCTGTAAACATTAACAAAGTGAACGTTTTGGAGATAAGGTGTAACGCTGTTCAAGGTTCATACAAGGCGGGTCGAAACGAGCATATATTGCACTCGTTCTATCCAACGGTTGAGCCAGGATTCAAGGTAGTCGAAACGCCTAGAAACGTCATTTATTTTCCGCTTAACGTACTACACTTGCGTAACGTTACAGTGTCCGTACACGATCAGGACGGCGATATTGTGAATTTTCAAGGGGAAGTCATCACTGCACGTATACATTTGAAACGTGTGTAGTAATCATGGGAATTTATTTAACCGAAACCTCCATGATGATGAAGAGCGGAGGTAGCAACGGCTCGCACTGCAAGATAAAAGAGGACAACGCTTTTGGAAAAGGTATCAGTAGACGTTCGTCGTTGACACGATTAACAGCAACTAACCGACGCTACCTGATTTCACTAGGATTCAAACTCAAGAGAAACAAGTAACATGACGGACAGCGGTATAGTCTTATCGGTTGAACGTCGACCGTTCTTTGAAGACAACATCACACATTACGAATATCATCCACATGCACCGTACGCGTCGGCGTCACGATATGGAAATAATGATGAGATACGCATACCTATCCTGCAACAGGAAGTCTTCACTTTACCGATGGAAAGTTTCCTGTACGTTGAAGGCAAGTTGAGCAAAAAAACCACTGACGCCGGTAATGTAAACGTGAAAATGATCAACAATGCGATCGCGTTTCTCTTCGAAGAAATCCGTTACGAATTGGCCGGTGTGAAAGTAGATCGTACCAAGAGTGTCGGCATCACGTCCACTATTAAAACCATACTATCTGCCAGCAAGCAGGACATTGTTTCGATGCAAAATGCCGGCTGGGTTGCTCCTACAGCTGACGAGCTAACACCATCCGGTAAAAATAATGAATTCAACTTTTGCATACCGTTGAGGATGCTGATGGGATTTGCTGAGGATTTCACACATGTTATTTTAAACATGAAACAAGAACTGATACTATTACGCACTTCCACTGACGTTAACGCTCTGTTCTCGTCTACGGATGCGCCCGCTAACGCTGATATAGAACTAACCAAAATCTCTTGGATGATTCCGTTCGTGTACGTGAACAACGAAGTACGGATACGATTATTGGATATCATACGCAAAGACCTACCACTATTCTTACCGTTTCGTAGTTGGGAACTGCACGAGTACCCGGTTTTACCAACGACTGACAGACAGACTTGGACAGTGAAAACAACTACACAACTGGAGAAACCACGGTACGTGATACTCACCTTCCAGACCAGCAGAAAGAATAATCTAAAAAAAAATGCCGGTGAATTCGATCACTGCAATGTGACAAATGCGAGACTCTTTCTGAACGACAAATACTACCCGTACGATAACCTGAACCTGGATATCGATAACGGACGTTATGCATTGTTGTACGACATGTATACACGATTTCAAAAGTCGTACTACCACAGAAGTCAACCCAACGTACTTCTAACGCCTACTGAGTTCATAGCAAAAGCACCGTTATTCGTCTTCGATTGTAGCAGACAGGATGAGTCGCTCAAGTCTTCACCAGTCGACGTCAGATTGGAATTCGAGTCATCGAGCAATTTCCCCGCTCAGACCGCGGCCTACTGCTTGATACTGCATGATTCGCTCAACCTGTACACTCCGTTATCCAACACAGTGCGCAGACATAATTAAACATTTACTATAAATTATTGTTTTTTTTTGCTGTAAATATAATGTTGCTTTTTAGAATGTAATGTGTGCGTTACATGTATGCGATTTTTATTTTTAAAAAAATGTAATCAATTTTCATGTATTTGCTGTAAATAGAATGTAATGTATGACTTACATGTATGTAATTTTTTTTTATTAAAAAAATGTAATCATTTTTCATGTATTTTATTTTGTGGAGGGGGAAACGATTATCCTCTTCTTCCTATTTTTTTTTTGCTCAGTGTTTCATCAACACGACTCGCGAGAGGAAGCACAAGATGCTTTCACACGATTTCGATGATGATGATACCAAACCCAAGAACGACCGCTATTTCAAACAGTGCGGTGAAGCGACAGCAACAACAATCAAGTCCTTATCACCAGACGATAAAGAAGTGCAAGTCATCTTAATTCAAAAAATCACATCTCCGTACCCGCGTTACAGAAGCTTGGAAAACCGTTTAAAGAGTTTTAAAGAATGGCCTGTATCGTTAACGATAACACCTAAAGAATTATCAGAAGCAGGTTTCTTTTACACTGGATGCAACGATAGAGTGATTTGTTTTTGCTGTGGAGGCGGATTAAACAAATGGGAACGTGGAGAATATGCTTGGATGGAACACGCACGTCATTTCCCTGCGTGCTCTTACGTAATGTTAATGAAAGATAAAAAT
The DNA here is from genome assembly GCA_034769895.1 of Magicicada septendecula. Taxonomy (NCBI): domain Eukaryota; kingdom Metazoa; phylum Arthropoda; class Insecta; order Hemiptera; family Cicadidae; genus Magicicada; species Magicicada septendecula. The sequence continues at coordinate 108,625,358 of CM068370.1, forward strand.
TTTATCATCAAGGCACTGGGTATCCGTTACCGAAGCGCAAGCACCAGCAGCAATAGCGACAGCAGAGAACGAACAACGCGCCGACACGATCAAGGAGAATATAAAAAACATAGAAGGAAGCTCTAATCGTGATACAATGTGCAAAGTCTGTTACGCACAAAACGTGGAAGTTGTACTTATTCCCTGTCGACATTTTATCACATGTGTGAATTGCGCCATAACCCTACATACTTGTCCCTTATGTAGAACCACATGCACCGCTTACATGAGAGCGTATTTCTAGTTCGTTTTCACGCTTTAATTTAATCGATTAGTGAACACAAGGTTTGAAAATATATGCTGTCGTGACAAAACTGTTTAATCCGAGTCCACTAATATCGCATACCTCAGTGTTTGAACAGCACGCGTTGAAGACGGACGCATGGAGCTGTTATCTCCGTACCAGTACATACGCTGTAGTGAATTAAAGCACACAATACTATACCCTATAGAAATTTTTGTATACAACATTTTGACCTGTAAATTTGTTGCACTGATCCGTGACGAAAATATAAGGTACAAAATAAACGTTCCGAAAAAATTCTTTACGAGCGTTTCACAACATACAACGTGTCTGTTCCGTAAGACGGACGGAACTGCAGCGTTCTTAGTAACACCAAACACGTTGTTTATAATAAAAAAAGGATGTGCGAGGATAATCTAGCAGTCATACTTGACTTTCACTGTTTCATCGACAACGATGGAAACGAACTCGTTAAGGAACTAGCCATTATGGATGTCACTGCATTTGCCAGCAGACATTGGATATTTACACCTCCAGCAAACATGATTGTTTCGAATCATAAACATGTGAGGACAAACAGATGGTTAACAGAGCATTATCATGGACTAGCGTGGACGGACGGGGACACATCGTATGAACATCTTGTACCGATATTAGAAAAATATACATTTCCTTTTAAATTTGTGTTCGTAAAAGGATTGCAAAAAAAAAAATTTCTACAGAAGCGTATCGTGCATTTTAATATTATAAATTTAGAAGATTTCAGTTGTCCCAAACTCGATCAATTAGAATCAATACATGGAACAGCCTGTCTCGCGCACCACTTACTTCCAGAAATATGTACAAATACTAGAGTACACGCTTTACGCGAGTGGGTTGTATCAGATTTTAGAGTAATCAATATGTTTCTGATAAATTACTAATTGAAAACATTATTGTTTAGCGCTTACGTAAAACAAATTAACCTTTCTGACGATTACATCACCCTGTATAGTCATATAAAAAAAGTTAGCTTCACCGACATGTTCTAACACGCATGAGTGCTGTTAATTACATCATTCTGTCTATTCTTAAAAAAAAATAACCGACTCGTCTCCTCTTCCCCGCCTACCCATCGAGTCGTGAGAAGTCAAGTCGTATCCTGTTCACACGGTTAAAAATAAACGCTTACTGTACGATACAAAAAATTAGCTTCACCGACATGTTCTAACACGCATGAGTGCTGTTAATTACATCATTCTGTCTATTCATAAAAAAAATAACCGACTCGTCTCCTCTTCCCCGCCTACCCATCGAGTCGTGAGAAGTCAAGTCGTATCCTGTTCACACGGTTAAAAATAAACGCTTACTGTACGTTATGTAGTTCCCCCTCTCCGGTTCCACCGCCACAACTACCTCCCTATTTATTCCGCTGTGCGCGAGCGTTATTCGTTCAGTCCTTGACAGACGCGCGAGACAAATATAAAATTCTTTATTTTAAAATGGCATCATTCACTGAAAAATTTGCAACTATTAGCGCAATTGAATATAAAAAAATAAAAGAATTAATAATGGGCGTAAAATATCCGATAGAAGAAATGCAGAATATAGACGCGAAGTACGGGAAAGCCGTACTCGTCACTCTTCAAGATTATAAAGACCCTAAACTAAAATATCGCGTATATCTACCTAAAAGATACGCAGGCGTTTTCGAAGATGATGAATTAAAAGATTTAGTACCGTGTTCACTGCATCTAATTTTTCGTGGAGAAAAGGATAGAGCGTACATAGTAGAAATTGTACAGTAAGACCGAATGGACATACTCACTTACCATGTATAATTTTCATTGTAAATACACATAATTGTCATTAGCTGCACGTACGATTATATATATATTAACATGTACTTAGTTGTATTTTAACTTATAATATATTGTGCTTACACATATATTTAATTATCAATGTACTTACTGTATATCTAGATAATAAAACAAGGCTTACGTGGTGTACATTTTAGAGTAAGCCCGGATAGACATCTTCAAAATTAACAAATATATTTGTTCATAATTGTCATTGCACACGTATACAAATAGTAAATATAATGTGCTTACACTTATTTTATTTTGTTGTAATTCAAAATAATTATTAAAACAATTACAAATAATAAATTATTATGCGTAATGAATTTATAAATTAAAATCTAATTTGCTTACACATAATATAAATGTATACAATTGTATTTATTAGTTTTACTTAGTTGTAATTCATACACAATTGTCACACATGTTTACATATTAATTTTTGTCACTACTGTGTACGTTTACATATTTTAATTTGTAATTACTTTATTTAGATGAATATTGTACACAAATGTCATATTGTATATGTTTACATATTATGTATTTTGTACTTGTCACCACTGTTTACTATTACATAATATGTATTTTAAATTGTAATATATTTTGATTACTTGTATTTTAATTAAATAGTATTGCTTTAACATTTTTATTCTATATTTATTTCACAAATCCTTGAAAGATTAACACTAATCATCACTCAATATACAAGCTAGAACGAATGTTGCGCAATGTGCATTCATGTGTTATTACATATAACTAATTTAAAAAATCAATATTATTAAACAATAATTGCTTGATTATATTATACTTTAGAAATTACAAAATTATTTAAAAATGAAACTTACCTTGTACGAGTTCTAGTTGAGAATTGCTTGATTATATTATACTTTAGAAATTAAAAATTTAATTTAAAAATGAAACTTACCTTGTACGAGTTCTAGTTGAGTTACTGAATGTGAATCTCGTCGAACGAAAATTAAAAAAATTATTTAAAAAATGAAAATTATTTAAAAAAAATGAAACTCACTCTGTACGACTGAATGTGAATCTTGTCGAACGAAAATTAAAAAAATTATTTAAAAAATGAAAAATTATTTAAAAATGAAAAACTCACACTGTACGAGTTCTAGTCTCGTTGAACAATGTGATGATGTGAGCAATTCGCACAGCGTATATATACGCTATCTCAAGGATGAACGCGAAAGCAGCTGGTATCAACCAGAGCTGCTACACGTGCAGTCAAGGACAACCTTTTAGCTTGGCTTTTCTGTTTCGACGACAAAAAAAACCTAGAGCTGCTACACGTGCAGTCAAGGACAATCACTTAGCTTAGTTTTCTGTTTCACACAATAATTTATGTACGGTCATCACTTCGTTCACACACAAACACACGCACACGCACACACACATACACAACATTAACAAATGCACAGACAGCTGGAGCCCAATTAAATATTACGTCACCAACGACTTGTGTTCTTCAAATTATGTACGACTAATAAAGCCTCAGCTCTCACGCTTTGGTAATAGATGGCTAGACAATTACATCATCACCAGCATGTGTACATATGCTCAGATAGCCGAAGCCAATTATTATTCATTACTTAGTCAACGGCTCGGGTTCTGTTATTAAACAAATGGATGTACGCACACGCACGCGCACACAACGTTAACAAATGCACAGACAGCTGGAGCCCAATTAATAATATTACATCACCAACGACTCGTGTTCTTCAAATTATGTACGACTAATAAAGCCTTCGTTCTCACGCTTTGGTAACAGATGGGCAAACAGATGCATTGATTACATCATCACCAGCATGTGTACGTATTATGCTCAGATAGCCGAAGCCAATTCATTACAACTAGACATTCAATTATGCAGTGCATATCATGTGTATTTCTTACATGTACACAACACTACACATTTTTTTTACGTTCGCGCAATATAGATTACTATAGTAATAATTATTTATGCATAAATATATATGCATAAATGCATATATTCAATATACAATATTCAATTTACAAGTGAAATGATTTTAAATTTTGCACCGAAGGACTGTGTCAACATAAAATTTCACACTGATGATGTGCATATTTTTTATTTTTACAATATATACTTACCATAAGGTAACACACATTCAAATGTACAGTTGGCAACAATGCAATTCACCTCTTCACGACGACGGACAATGGTGGCAGTGTAAACATATACAAAACCCGTACACTATAACACCATGCACGAGCCGACAACGTGGCCGATACAACTTGACAACGTCGACGCTTTTCCAACATGGCTAACCTTCCGGAAAAACACAGCATATATCCAAACCATACACTATAACACACCACGAAGCGGCAACGTGGCCCAACCTTAACCAGCACACACGCACAAACCGACAACATCCCAGCTTTCCCAACATGGCCACCACACCGACGACAAAATGGACGACGACCCCACCACTCCCGGCGGCGGTCAAGCCACGACCAGGCCGCGGCCAAGCCCCCGCCGGACGGCGAACAGCGAACGGCGGCCACGCCTCCGCCAATCAACGCACACGTAACCCCACAAAATGGACGACGACGACAACATGGCCGAAGGCCGACAACATGGCCGACAACTTCGGTACGCCCATCGAGGTCACGTGGGACACACCACTACCCCCCCGGTCCATCATAACCTCTGCACAAGACGACACGCTGCGGCGGAAGTCTACCCCCACCACCAGGATTTTTAAATTTCGCGCCAAAAGGGGGGGCTGTGACGTCACTTCCGCGTTAGAACTCTCATTCTTACCCTACTATAGCTCGTACTTTTTTGTTTTCTGAGGAGGTTGTCGATCAAGGAACTATTGCAGCCATTGGCTTGAGCTATGTATTTTATTGTGTTCAGTTCGTCATTAAAATCCTTGTCGTCAAGAGGTACTGTTAAAAGTCTGTGTGTACAGAAATTAAAGGCTGCCATTTTTTGCGAAAATGGGTGATGTGAGTCGATAGGTATGGTAATATCGGTTGGTTTTCTATAGATATTGAATTTCAGTTTATGAATGTGTCTAGTAACTGTTAAGTCCAAAAAGTTTAATTTATTATTTGTTTCAGTCTCAAGAGTTAACTGAATGTTTTTATTTACATTATTCATAAAGATTTTAAAATTTTCAATCTGTTGCAAAGTGCCTTTGTATATCATAAATGTGTCATCAATATAACGTGGATAAAATATGATGTTATTTTTGTGAATGTGGTTAGAAAACATAAATGTGTTTTCATAGAAATTCAAATAAATGTCAGTAAGCAAACCAGACAGCGGCGAGCCCATTGCTAACCCGTCACATTGACTGTAAAATTGGTCACTGAAAGTAAAATAATGTTGTCCTAAAATGACTTCAAGTAGGCTCATTAGCTCTTCTATCATTTGGGCGTTTAATTTGTTACTTTCAAACAAATTATTTCTTATAATCTGCAGCGTGTCCCTAACTGGTATGTTAGTATACAAATTGATAATGTCAAAGGAGGCCAATTTATAATAGAAGGTAACTTAACGTTCTTAACCTTATTTACAAAGTCAGTGAGATTTACAATAGTGTGGTTGTTTTTTTATATCTATATTGTCCCTAATGGCTTTTACAAGTTTTTTGGCTGCACTAAATCTTGGTGCTGTAGTAAAATTACGAAACGCGTAAATCAGTCTAACGCAACACGAAGTCACATGACGGAAGAAATACGGTAAATATTACACAGACTGTTTAAAGTGTACCGGTATCCTAAAAACGTGCTTAGTAATCTACAGATTCAGTACACATATATAAGAACGTCTTTTGCAAAATCAATATCATTACTGATCAATCAGATTTTCTTTCTTCTTTTAAATAACGCAAAAGCCAGACAAAAGATTAATTTAAAAATTAAATATACTTTGACAAATCTTTCAATTTTTCCGGTAATATCATGTCAATATGAGATAAAGCGCTTTGCAAATGAGTTACCGCTTAAATACTCATAACTTAATTCAGAAGTAGCTCTTCGTACACACACGAAATTAAAAACAATAACTTCTTTACAATAGTATTTGACCACAGAAGTGGAAAAGACGTATTATATTAGACTCCTGAATGGTCTTTTCGTACTGTTCGTAATATCTAGACAAAAAAACTTAAGTCAAAAGAATTGGGATCATAATTTTCTACAAACATGTACACTACTACTTGGCAAAACGTTCGAGTTCGTTCCACAAGATCTAGTCAACGCCTTTCTATAAACAAGACAACGCCGCTAAATTCCAAATATAAAGATAGAATTAGAAATACGAGAAAAACGGAAAGATAAAATCACTGTATGTTTGTCATAAGCATAAAACGTTTGTTGTTCTATGAGCATATAATACGTTATTTCAACTTAGTGCATACATTAACGATATAAAGAAATAAATCCTTTGCAACTATTATCTTGTTTACGTTCATTCGCCAAATACACAAAGAATCTACAAAAGGAATCTCAATACGATTTAATAAATAAGTAAATCCAGTATTAAGGTATGCTTGAAAATGTAATTTTTGAAAAACCTTTTATGTTTTGATACAAAAAGAGTCCACGTTTTATTAGCATTTTGCTTTTTCCACCTGCCTGTGGAATAAATCTACTGCTTTTAAGTTAAATCTAATTTCTATAAATCAACAGTAATTGTTTTATACAAGGTAACTGATTACAATTTCTTTATTCTACGATTTATATTGATACAACTATAAGCATTGACCACTTCTTGATTTATTCTCCATCATTTCGTAGCTTATTAGGATCAGTTGTGTGACATTCTGTTTGAGGATAAAATTAGTTAATATAACTCTATTGATTTTATTGAAATATTTTACAGTTTAAAAATACTTAAAAGTACTTTTCTACAACTGTAATTAACACAACCAATGAGTACAGATAGACATAACCAATATTTTACGTTTCATTTTATAGGAAGCTGCAAAAAATTAAATAAACATTATGTTTATTATATCCGTTCTGTAAAAACTGAGAATGAAAACTCATGTGTGACCTATGCTGCAAACAATTAAACAAACATTATGTTTATTATATCCGCTCTGTAAAAACTGAGAATGAAAACTCATGTGTGTGACCTATTTAATTCTATGTGACGTCCTTGAATATTTACTGCTTGGTTTAGAGGTGAGCTTTAGGGAAAGTAGAGAAGAAAGGAGGCAATCAGAAAGCAGTTCACGTTAGAATGAACGTAGTAATAAAACTTATAAGGTAGCAGTGAAACGTGTCTCGGTTTCTTACAGAACTCAATGAAGCTATTTACCGGCCCCCAAAGATTGAAACTGCCATTCTCTCATAAAGTTTATAGAACATTTAATACACCTTTTTTACTAGCGGTTCGTACAGTCGGGGTAGTGGTTTAACCTTCTATTAATGTTCCATTTACTTTGCTGAATACTGTGTAGGTTCAGTAATTCCGAGTAACGTCTTTTTAAAGTATTGAAAAATTGTAGTCAGTTTGCCATGCGAACAAAAGGAAATCTAACGATATAAACATATATGGTTCAAAAAGTTCTTCACTGACAGTTCTTCTTTATTAATGCCAAAACACACATACACAAAAACTATAATTAAAAGTTTACATGTTTGAGAATCTGCACAAGGAAACACTAAAGCTTACTTTTGACATGGACTGAAAACTTACACTAGTGAAAACAGATTAAATATTGAGCATATAGAGCGGAAGTATCAGTTCACAATAATATTTAACATGAATACAGATAATAGAGAGAATAAAGATACGGCGGTCTACTCGCTCGTCATAGGTACAGTGGAAACAAAATAAGTACAAGACACCAATTAAGTCACTAATCACACCTTTAATTGTTACAGTAAAATAGTTCGTAATTAACAACACAGTCTCTACAACAAATCAAATGAAAATTGTTCTCACGCAATAAAATGTCCACTAATATTAAAACTCAATTGTATTACAATTATATCGTCCGATTATAAAACGCAACACTTCACTAATAACTACTTGAACGTACACAGTAATAACTCGAACCGCACTTGTCAATATATCGCAGCTGTACTGAAAACTAAGGCCGCTACCGCCATGTATTTATAGTCCCGCTCACACACCAGAAGCTTCCAAACTGCGTCTTATCTCTCGTGTGAACTACGTAATTAACTACGGCCTTCACGCAGTCCGCACGGCTGGCGGCATCGACAACTTTCTCGTAGATGCGTCTACAAGCACGTACGCCACACGCTTACATTCTGGATCTCTCTGGAACGTTCGATAAACACATAGATTGTTCTGTGACGTCGTAACACTGCCTCCTTCTTAAGCCTGTTCGTCCCGAACTGGCAAACCGTCTCTAAAGTTGTACTTAGCCAGGCGATCTAGGTGGACGACCTTGAAATTTCGCTGTCCTTCCTGTTGAATCCGATAAACAACATCGTTAATTCTTTTATTCACAGTGTAGAGTCCTTCCCAGTTAGACTGAAGCTTAGGTGAGCGACCACGACGGCCCTTTGGATTGAACAACCAGACCTGATCTCCTTCTTGGAAACCCCACTATTGCTGCGAATGTCATACCGAGTTTTCATTTTATCACTGGCAATCTTCAGCCGTCCTCTTACCAAGCGATTCATTTCTCCCAGTTGGTTTTCCAATTGCGAGGAATAGTTCTGCGGCTCTTGGGACTGAGTCTCAGGTGATCCGAACATTAAGTTCCCAGGAAGACGAATCTCCCGCCAAAACACCAATTTTGCTGGAGTCATACCGGTTGTGTCATGTACTGATGATCTAAACACCACTGGCTGATCCAAGTTTGCTTGGTTCTCGTCAACAACCTCTTGCGTAACCTCATCTTCAGCCACTTTGCCCTCGGGCGCTTCTATCAGCTCAGGAACAAGCAAGAGGTTTATCTCGACACCCATACTTGGCTTTCCAATCACTTCTTTTGTCGTTACACTTATTTGTATTTCCTCTGCTAGTTCTTCCTCCATTTCCGCTTGCAATAGGGAGGGTTCTTCTTGACCATACCTGTTGACTTTTTCTTCGACTAATGCCACTCGCTTAATCGAATGGATGGTAGACCCTGTCATTTTAGCCATGCAAAGCTTTATCTTCTCTTGGCCAACCTTCAGGACATTCTCTCTTTAGTCCACAACGAATCCGTAGGCATTCACAATGTCCGTGCCAAGAATCACTTCATCGACAATGTCTGCAACGAGCATTTGGTGGCTAAACTCGAGAAGACCCAGGCGTCTACCTTTCATAGCACCTTGATGGGGCTTCCAGTCACAGTCTGTATTGTACAAGAGCTAATTAGAGGCTGGCGGTTGCTGACTAAGTCAGGGCGCACAATGGACACTGTTGCGCCCGTGTCAACTGTAAATGATGTTGGTTTACCTTCCGCAAATCCAATAACGATCAAGTTTCCACTGGTCTTATGTAGCGTGGAAACTGTGTGCTGTTCTGAGGCTTTACTTCTCCAATTGGTGCGATCACTCCCTTCTCTCGGTATTTTCTTCTCCCAACAGTCTACCTGTAGATGACCACGTTTCCCACAGTTGTAACACTTCGGTCTTCTGTCTTTGTCCTTTTGGTTCGAAAGATCGTTGTGGTGCTGCTGACTTGTTAAACTGTTGTTTGTGATTCGTCTCATAAATCTTAAGATCATAAATTTCCAAGTATTTATTTTAAGTTTATTTGATTTAAATTTATTAGAATTGTTTTCTTTTAAACCGATCTATTTAATTTCTATTTCATTCTTAGCCTCTTATTTCTTTCTGCTCTTGGTTCAAGCAAAATCGTCTTAAAAATTGATTGACTTTATACTATTGGTTATTAAAAAACGTAAATATTGAAGAAGCATCTTTAAGTATATTAAAAGATAATAAGTTATATTAATTATAGAAATGATAAAATTTCTATTAACTATATAAACTTCTTTGTATTACAGACGGCTTTAGTAATACAAATAGTGATACAGTGTATATGCTCAATTGCTGGGAACAGATACGTAGGCACTGACACTTTTTGCATTGGAATGTTAACGTACAAGAGTCAATTTAAAAACTCTTCCAGCTATTACAATCTTCAGGTGCTGAAATAAATAGTTTAAACGTTTCTATTTCGAGTAAACATAATAATCTGGGCTAGTAAAACACAATATAAACACAAAAAAATACATTTCGCAAGCGTAACAACCTTCTCACACTGTCTAAACGTATACTGAACAATGTCAAAAAGTAATTACCACACATCATGGCCCGTGCCCCTAGTGTCGCAAATGTCCACGGCAGTTTTTATTTAAAATAAAATTAAATAAGTAGAACGCGATTTTAAGAAAAGAAAGTAAAAACGTGGTTCTATTTTAACTTAATACAAATAAAAAAATTTTGGCCTTCATATTTCGAAGTTCCTTGAAGTTTTGTATATTGGAATTTTGATAAACTCTAGAAAAAATAATTTATTGAAACAAAAAATTTGAATCGGTATTATCATTGAAATCAATGTGAACAATATCGGACCCTTAGTCTAATCGCGCATGCTTCAAACCTCAGTCTTGTAGAATAGATTCAAAAGTAAAATTGAAACGAGTTTAACGGAAGACCGCTTTGGGTTCAGAAAAGGAAAAAGCAAAAAGAGAAGTAATTTTAGCCTTTACGCTGATAACAGAGAAAAGAATAGCAAAAGATAGAGATACATGTATTGCTTTTGTAGACATTGAAAAAGCCTTTGATAAATTGCGATTTGGGGAATTGCTTGAAGTGCTTAACAGCTTTGGGATCGGGTACTGTGACTATAAACTAATATCAAAACTATAGAAAGGTGAGAGAACAATAGTGAGATGCAAAAGAAGAGAAAAAGAAGAAAGAAACGATATGTATTAGTTTGATTGTTAAACATTATTTAACAATGTGCACTTTGCAAATTCATTAACAAAGTATTAAAATTCATTATTAGTTGAGTGGTGTTGTAGTCCTATTATCAGTTCCGGCATAATGGATTTATTTAGCTTGGTGATTAAAGCACTCTGAGTGCAAAGATCATTAAGCACCATAAGAGAAAGCATATGTTAACATTGTGATATGTTATAGGTACGTTATTACTCTTAACGTTTACTCTTGACGTCTTTGCTACTTAGTGTTTTATTCTACAGTTATATGAATACGATCCACGCTACCTATTTCGTAACACTATTTTATGAGCATGGTAATAAACTTTGGCTGAACGACGTTTGTTTTAACATTGGGTGGTATAAAATTTTTGTAAACTTTCGATCAATTGGCATGTGTAAGTTTATCTGTAGGTTTCCTTGTTTGATAAGCTTTCAGCAAACTCAGGTTGAGTTAACAAGGAGGTGACTTCAAGCGTGGGATTTGCTTCAGCGTAAATAGTTTAACATACTGCAGTTGTCTCCGCTTAGCACAGCGTCCGGTTTAATTAAGCACATAAACCAGAGAGCGTCATGCCACAATTGTCCACAGACACATTTTCCTGTTCACAGTATTATGCGGTTTGACCTACTTTAGTATTATAGCCTTTTATGATAATCTGGAGCACCATATAACTCTACCAGATATTGACGATTATACGTAACTGTGCTGTGGTAAAGTATGCTTTAAGAATAAATTTTCAAAGATTAAAAATATTTAGCGGCGTCAAAACCAACAATTTAAAACGTTATTTTATAATAACACAACTATCGAAATATTCTTAAAGACAAACACATGCGCACGCGCAAACGCGCGCGCGCACATACACATATATATATATTCAATACATATATTTGCATATCTGCCCAGGGCGGTATGTTTGTAAATATTTAGCATAGAAAAATATATGATGAACAGTTTTTAACAATATTATGCAGGATAAGAATTGTCAGAAAGCGTACACCTGCCCCCGCGACGTTTGTGTGTTTGTGTGTGTGAACGCAAGCTACGACAGGCAAGAGTAGCATAGGGTGATGCGTACGAATGCTCTGTATTCAGGTTTTAACCGGATAAAAATAAATTAATTAATACGTTTTAAACCTGTGAAAACTGTGAAAGACTTACCCCAATTATAAGTACACCATTACATTAAGGAATTTTTAACGAATATAGTGATTTAAAAGTATTGCAGAAATTTGCAATAATAAAGACGCCAGTTAATTTAATGTTAATTACTAGTGTAATTACATAGTAATTAAAAAGTGTGTTATATGTGTGTGACCAGGAGAACATTACGCAAACGATGATATCGCTCGTGTTACGAGGATGTTTACGAAACCGCGAAAATGAACCAAAAAGTGATTTGTAATTAAAAGGACGCTTTGCACGAACTGACAATATCTAACAGGTCGAAAACAGTCCTGGACTTGTCAGATTGCCGTCCAGTATAAATACCACCGGCAATATGGGGAGGTCTCAGAGACTCAAGATATCTTCACACAACGTCACGCTGCTGGTCTGCCGACTGATTGACATCTTTACTACACACACCAAGACTTATGGAGGAACTCTGGACCATCACAAACAATAAACCGTAGAGACAGAGAACACAGCACCAGCATCATCATCATCACCAAATTCTCAGAATTCAGGGCACACACACACACACACACACACACACAACGGTAACGTCGGGAGTACACAGGTGATGAATAAACAATTATATTTTTGTTTGTGAAAAGAACTCTCAAAACAATCTTATATATGAACAGTAAAGACTTAAAGTTTTAAATTTAAATAGTAGTTAAACAAAGAATTTAATTTAACAAGAAAATTTTAAAATACTAATCTTTTGTTGTATATTAAAATTTGGGTGTGTCAGTAGAAATAAATAATAGGTTGGAAGTAAACGTTATTTTCTATTTTGTTTATAGCAACAATTAGTTTTATCCTTGAGTTTTAATATTAATTTTGTTTGTAAATGAGTTGCTATTATTATTTAAAATTTGAGTCAAAGTCAGGCACACTGAAATAAAAAGATTTACATAATTTGTTTAACATGTCTGTTTAGCTAGTAAGATTATATGGTTGTTTATTTTATATGTCACGAACAGCATAGGAGGTTACATTGTATTTGTGTAAACTTAAAAAAGAAAATATTTTTATTTATCTAAGATTCGAATTTTTTAATATTTGCATATTTTCTATTAATATTGTAATGTAACAGAATGAGGAGACCAAATAAACGTGAAAACTCAAAAAAAAAACCCATAAAATAAATTAATCTAAAACCATAATAATAAACCCTGAAGTACAATACAGTAAGTAAAGAAAGACTAATGTACCATAGTTTATAAGAGAATACTGTGAATAATATTTCATGATAAGAGTGAAGTGATGAGGGAAAATTAGCAGTAATTAATCAAAACAGAACAGACTGTATAGATTAATTAGTTTTTTGTGACAACAAAAATGTAAACCAAATAATAAGTGTTAATCATTCAGACAGGACTGGCAAGATTAATACTAATGTGAATGTAACTTGGAATAATTAGTTAAATTGACAAGACAAAATGGATTGAAAGGAGATGTTATTACTATGTGTTAAACAGTTGTTTAGGTTTAATGAAAATTAGTTTATTTGTTCAATGTTCATTAAAATCATAGCCATATGGGCATGACATTAAGCTGATATGAGAGTATATCTTTTTGTTTTATTTACATAGTGATGTTAAAAAGCAATGAAAAGGTTAAAACTATATAATTAACCAGAAGGTATTAAAACAACAAAAACAAATACTACTTGTAAAATTGAGACAGTAACCAAGTAATAAACCAATACTGATATTTTTTGGTTGGTCAACTAACTAATAATGGTAACTGAGAAAAGAATTAATGCTACTAGATGTTGAACAGTTTTTATATTTTTTAGAAGTTAATTTATCTGTTAAATGTTTATTAGAATCTCAGTCATGAAAACACGACACTAAGGTAAAGTTTTGTAAATTTTGTTGATGAAGTAATAAAATAAGAATATAATAATATATTAATCCAATCTAATAAGATAACAGAGAAAATTTGTAATTAAAAGGAAGGGTTCAAACTAACAGGCAATATAATAAATAACAAAAAATGTAACATGGTGATGAAAGAAACACCATGACAGGCCAATATTAAAATAAATACACTATTGTCAGAATAGCCAGTAAGGTAACAAACAATGCAAATTAATAAGAAATGGTAATTTTAACAAGATGAGCAGTATTTCTCTAATGGTAATCACAATTTTAATATTTAAATGAACTAGAAAATTTTTAGGGAATATCAAACTATATGAAGTCATGTAAAACCAAATTTTGTAAAGATGATAAACCATCTATTAAGAAACACACACATATCAAATGAGATACCAAAATGGATGTATTTTAATAAGGAAGATAACTGTGTAAATCTATTTAAGTAAAATTAAGTAATAGTCAGAGAGTAATTAGTAGTGGAAAATGTGAAAACCATATATTTTCAATAATAAGAGTCATGTGACACCTAAGTTCATCGGTATTGACCAATGGGCATGTAGCTAATTTTGGTCAAGCCGGGTGAAAGCAAAAGAAATAACGATTATCCTATTGTTAGACATAAAAGCGTGCAGGTCAGCTCTGTGTAGCTAAGAACCAAAGTATAACAGGCTATTTGACAGGAAAAACTACTTTCCGACCAATTGTCAAAATGTTTGTTTCATAACTAGATTTAATAATTGTATTTTTTTTTTTAATTTAGCTCAAAAAGCCTATTTGAAGAAATAATGGCATTCAAGACGAATGGGATCATGTCGGCCATTGTTTACTCGTCTTAATACATAATTATGACATAAAACTAAATCAGACAGAGACACGTTGTCCGTCTCTGTCTGCTAGCTGTACGCGCGGGCAATTTGAAAAACACAAATGTGGAATTTAACGCTTAGTTATTTCAGAACATTAAGCACAACTGTTTTGTAAAGCAAAAACAGTTAAAGACTTTATTTATCCCAGATACGTGATTTAATAAACTTCTTATAACAGAATGCGACTGAATAAATCTTTTGCTTCGTAAACTTGCGTTTAATATAAATAAACGTTTCACTGTTTTGCAGTGTTAATGTATTTTAGGCAGTGAAATTCTAATTCTTATTGCAATTTACATCCGCAGAGTACTTTACATTATATATTTGTGATTATAGGATCTAATATAAATAACTAAACGTAACGTTACTTTATGGTTTAATTAATTAAGATAATCAAATTATAGCCGCCTAATACTCCCCAATGAGGTACTAATTAATTAGATTTTGGACTAATTTAAAGTAAAATTATACGCTCTTTGATACAAATACTACATGTGTCAAATATTTACATGAAAATGTTATGCATGGAACGTATAAAATAATTACTTGGAAATGCGGGAAATTTACTGGTTAGTCTTGGTAGATACACGTACTAAGATGTAAGTATATTGTATATGTAAAACTTTTTGTTTTATTTCGTCATTATTACGAGAGTTTCCTTATAAAGGAACTAGAATAACTTCTTTAAATGAAACAATAAAAGTTACTAAAAAGCAGAAGAAACATAAATGGTCCATAAAAATCATCATACATTATCAAAGTACCCACGTAAAAATGTGGAGTGTGTTTCTTAGCCACACATCACTTAAACAGTGAATCCTTAAACCGTCACTGCGCATAGACTGCTGTCTGATAATGATCAGTAATGCTATGGCCACGCTACTAATGTTTCCCATACAGCATAGCAAACTATTAGTTGATGTTTCAACTACAAATTTATGACAATCATTCTGAACATGTTTTGTCTGCCTGCTGCAGGAAAGCAATAGACTCTGAGAGATACAGCCTTGTGAACAATTATTATTATTAATGTTGAGTAAAGTGTATACAACATTTCTACAATTATTTTAAAATTAAAGCGATTTTTGCATAAATACAATTGTGCACTGTGCATGTTCAATAAGGATGCGACTGTAACCAGTCAGTAAATTATGAATCCAAACATTAATTGATAATTAAATGCAGAATTCTTATGTCGCGATTAAAAGTTTTCTTCACTATATGCACTAAGTTATATAAACCTGTTCCTTCCATAGTTGCCGATATGAAATTGGTCGCAGTTTTTACACGGTAGTTGGTATACACTTTTTAAAATGTATACAGTATGGAAAACCTACTTGAAACAACTGCCTTATTCAAGAAACAATGTTGTTTTTGCAGTAAGTTTTAATTTACAGCGTGCATTGTAAGGCCAGGAGAATAAAAACTTTACCTAAAAAACAAATAGGTAAATACTAGTGCTATGCTAGAATATTATTAATAAAAAATTAACACTTTTTCAACACGTTTACATGTCAATACTTTAGATACATATATAAGGGATCTTACGTGTTTAACATACCGTAGACAAGAAAAAAATCCAGCTTACTTTAAACAATATCAAGGTTACATAGAAAATAACTGTTCCAATTTACATATAACTCTTGCAATTTTTGTATATTATATTTTCTTGCGAAATAACCCATCGAAACTTTAAATTGCAGCTCCAGAATAAACGAATAATACATAATTTGTTTTATGAATTTACTGTTTTATGATTTCATTAGGTCTTTAAAGTCAAGGTTTTTTCTATTTCTATTGCCAAACACATCGGCTATTACAGAGCCGAACGACGTAGTACTTGGACTATAAAATGTATTTTACTTCGTGCTGTAAGTTGTGTTGCCTGCCGCCATTTTGTTTTCGTTCAATGTATGATTAATCTAGTGCATTATTTGAGAACCAGAGTAGGTTTTGTACTACAATAGCCTTAGCATAATGTGTTTTCAAATACGTAGGCACGATGGAAGCAAACATATCGGTTAGAGAGTAAACCTAGTAATTCCATTAACCAAGAAGACAGCGTGTTATTCATGGAAGCCGCGTTACTCAACCTTTACTAGGAAATGACATGTAATTTATGGTTTGTACTCATGTGATATATCTAGTGGACATTGCATGTTGTCTCTACGTACAACAAAGTTGTAATGTGCACAACAATGAAGTTGTATACTTGTAAAAGAGCTTAAAAATACATAATTTAGTAAAAAATTAAAATACTTGGCATAGTACATTTGCAGAATACATATACGTTGTTTAGATTCTTATAACGTTTTTATACACTTTCCTGTGATTTTAACGTTCTACTGGTCCATAACACTCCCTTATTTTCTGCGTCTATCAAGATCGGTTGCAAGCACTCAATTAATGAGAATTAATTGTTAAATTAATGTTAATGAGAATTCTTGCCTATTAGGTTTTGACGTTGACAAGAAATATATTTGTCTAATTTCTGTCTTTTTTTTGCCGTTTACATTACAGTAATTGAGACCGGTTATATTATTATGTTTTACACCTGACGGTTTTCACCGATGCTGTCTCATAACGTAACATTTCTACACGGAAGGGCCGTTTCTCCCTTCGTCATTAGCCAGTTGTCAACTGGAATTAGTTACCCAATCTTCACACGGTTGTCGAATTTATTTATCTTTGCTACCGAAAAGTTAGAGTCGGGATTGGATACATAAGGCTAAATGACTATCTCATGAGAGACACGACTCGCTAGTTTCTTTAAATCTATAAATAACAACTTTACTTAATAAAATTCAACCAATAAATTAATCTATATAAGTTAGAATCTATTAGTTTCTAATTTTTAAAGAATCAAATATTTTAAATTGCTCAACTAAACAACTGAAATACTTTAAAAACTGAATCAATGGCTTGCATTATTCACTTAGGTTACATTTGTTTGACAGAAATAATAACAAGATAGATTAGGAAAAAAATTATACTTTTTCCTGATACAAATTTACTAAATATTTAAAAATAGATAATTTAAATGTAGAATAAAAAATATCAAAAATTGTGGTCATATAGGGAACTGATATTTTTAACAACTAAGTATACGCAAGCTGACCTCTGTTCATTTTGCTTTCGTACACTCCTAGCACTTTATAATTTTGTTTAATATTATTGCTGCGTATAGATTTTGTTTGATACTGTAACAAATTATATTGTAACTGCTCTTACAGTACAAGTTTATTAAATCTTTACGATAGTTAAAATATCACTTTCCTTGCGGTATAGGAATTTTTTGGAATTGGTGTCACTTGCGGATAATAAACAAACTGACACTAAATTATTTCAAGGCATTTACTGAATAATTGAATTCTGTTTTATTTAAAATACAAACGCAGTATAACAATATTATCTGAATCAGCCTCAGTACATTCTGAATCAATAATTACAAAAAAATAATATTACTTTTAATTTAAATATTTATCTATGAAATGAATTTTAGTATTATCTATTTTCTCCTTGCATACTAAATAACAAGATTACTAATATTTTCAAATTATTTTGATCAACAAAGTTAGGTAGCATATCCTTCTCTAAAATAATCGTAGGAATAAGGCTATCATTAAACGTTTTTTCTTTTATATTGATATTATCCGTTTAGAGTATTACAATTTTCTACAGTGTCACAATCCCATCAAGTGGCTGCTCCATGACAGTTGCATGAAGAATTATGCTTAAAACAAGTGTTTTTTGTGAATCAATTCCCTTTAAGAGTATGAATATATAATACGCAGTTTCATAATAAATTCAAACAAGTATTAAGTCAATAAATTTACTATACTGCAATTGTAAGCACTTACTGTTATTATTACTTATTACCTATCACGCAACTTACATCTAATTATGTTTGCTGTTGTTATATGTAATTAATATTTTCTACTACCGTATATGATATGTCGATGGACTTTTTTGGGCAGGGTATACTTTGATATTATTTATTGCTTTTTTGTAAACACTGTAGGCGCAACTTGGGCGGAATTGTTGCCGAATATGTAAACTTAAAAGTGCATTAAAACAAAAAACAGATTTATTAATAAATCTTATCTCATAGAGTGATGGTTGTCGTTCCCTTAAAGTCTGTATTTCAGTGTTTATATACTCATTTAATTAATAGGCACTGATCAAATGAAATAAGTTTGCTTAAACAAACATAAATGACAGTTGACTAACCCGTACGCGAGCAGTTAACTCTAACTTTCTGAAAATTTAAGTCTATCGTGGACATGTCAGGATTAATCAGACTTTGTGGCTGTCCAAAATATTTTGACAACCCGTCACAAATGTCTTAAAAAAATTAGCTATCTGACAAAGTAAGCCTACTGCCTACAATCGTATTTTTTAATTTTAGACTTTGCCTTACGCCTATTTAAAGACAATTTAAACATATATTTTTAATAAAAATAGTAATATTCTAATATTAATGATGTACGTTTTGAAATATATTAAAAATCTAATATTTTTTGAGGCAAATTTGAATTATGTAATATAAATTTACTGCTGAATTATACATAGTCCTTTAATGTAGTGAGTAAAAAGAATAACTTCTTTGATTTGCTACATGACCGATTTCTGTTTCTGAATAAAAACGAGAAATGTTCCAGAAAATACTTAGAATTTTGAATTATTTGCAGAGGTGCACGTATGCTGCAATATTTGGCATTAAACTTTTTTTCTTGTCAGACGTTTTCTGTACGGATAGTCTTATATTATATTTTTTCTTCCTCCTCTCTTTCTTTGTCAGTCTGTCTCTCTTTCTCTCTGTTTCTCTCTCCCCCGCTCCCTTGCTACTTGTACATATTTACGTTCCAACAGTCTATCCTGTCATTTATTACATAAATTGTAACTTACGTAATTTATTATTTACCTTATTAGTAGAGTATTGGTATTTGCATGTATTGCGTGTCTTCCTGTCATTTATTACATAAATTGTAACTTACGTAATTTATTATTTACCTTATTAGTAGAGTATTGGTTTTTGCATGTATTGCTCAACCCTTTCAAGTTAGTCTTAACTGTAAATTATAGTTTTGATAATTTCTTCATGCCGTTGAACGTGGCCAACAAATAAAGCTTCTTGCTTTACAATAGCTTACAACGATTCTCCTCGTTAACTCATTATATCAAGAGTTTCCTTATTGCTGATCTTATTGGTCCACCGCGTTGCCAAAATCTTACTATGGCACTATATTCTAATTAATTATAACTGTCTTTTCATTCTAGAGCTGTTGCTATTATCTACCTAATAGAGCTTTATTTTACACCTGACTTTTAGGAATAATTTTTTTTGTTACCAGATTTTCTGTCATAAGTCAGCAACTACTGTTTATTGTTGAATTATGTAGAAGTTAGACGAAATATATTTGGAAGGCACTATTTACAATATTAAGAATATTTTTGCTGTCGTATTTGATTGTAGTATCTGTCATTACTTATTTATTTGCGCATCACCGTTAACTGTATCAACATGTTAATATTTTGCAATAATCTATAATATTATCATACGTTTACTAAAAACAGCTAAATTACCTCAAGATTAAAGTTATCCGAACTTCGTCAATTCAACTTAATATCAATTATGAATAAGAGCAAATTTATTTTAAGCCAAGTCTATGCAGAAACCACAATAGTATTTCCTTGTATATAACCAAATCATGCTAAAGAATCATGTTAAGAAAAGAACGAAGGGTAGACATTGATGATACAGAGGAGACGATGTAAAATTGTAAAATGGGACTCAGATGATTAGAACTTGAATGCTACAATAGAATCAATGGCAACCTGGATGTGGATTACTTCTCACATCCATATTATATTTTTTCTTCCCCCTCTCTTTCTTTGTCTGTCTGTCTCTCTTTCTCTCTGTTTCTCTCTCCCCCGCTCCCTTGCTACTTGTACATATTTACGTTCCAACAGTCTATCCGGCGCTACACATTACGAGTTTTAAATGCAACATGAGCATTAGCATTATCCATTCTCGTAGTAGTAATAACAGCAGTAACAGTATAACCCGTCTTTTGTTACCGTTGTTGCTGTTAACCATTAAGTAGGTTTATTGTGCTTGTGTTGTAGTCCTAAGGTGCGCCTAATTACAAGAGTCTGCAGGGATTCCAAATACAATTGCATGTTTACCTTAGACGAAGAACATTTTCAGAAAATGCAATTTGCAATCAAGTTCGTTTCCGTAGGGTGGCAAACATAGATTTTCCTTGGAGTACATTAACGCAGAGCACTAGAATCTTTTCAATTTGTCCGCGCGCGCGCTCGCGTGTGTGTATTTTATGAGCTTTTACGCACGGTAATACTTGTGCAACTTCTGACAAATATCTGTAAGACTTAAATTTATTTTTGCACATTTCAAACATTCTTAGTATAGGCCTAAATGAAAGCACTGAGTGAGGAAAATAATGTAAGTACCATATAGTGGCTGTTTGTATCATACCAAATGTTTTACTTCATGTAATATAGCGCAAAAAGGTGTGTCAGACAAAGGTAGAATTTAGTTGTCATATTTTATAAGTATCTTGTAATTAGTTATATATAGTAATTAATCAAATTATTATAAGATTTAATTCACATTGTATTTGTCTATTTTGGCTATACAAATGACGTTATTTTTTTTTTATTATAATGCAGTTTTACAATCTACTCATTTTACAGAGTAATAAGTAAAAGTGATGTATACGTCGTCACTTGAGGTGGGAACCATCCAGCGATGATTACCACGTTCACCGGGTCAGGTCATCTGGCCACTGTCTCTTCAGCCTTCTTACATCCAGTGATGGATTGAGGAGCTCGTTGATCAGGTTATTGCTGTGTCCTATGTTGCGGTTCCTGTACTTAGCGGCGTGCATCTTGATGACATCAGAAATGTATGGAATGTTGAGGTCTTTGTGAAGAGTATAATTAGAGATGAACCAGGGAGCATTCGTTATGCAACGCAAGATTTTTGACTGAACTGTCTGCAGAATCTTTGTGTTGGAAGGTTTAGAGCAGCCCCACAATTCTATACCGTAAGTCCGGATTGGTCTGAGCACAGCTTTATATATGATGACTTTGTTTGCCAGAGATAGCTGAGATTTTCTACCTATGAGCCAGTACATTTGCCTAACTTTTAAGTTGAGTTGTTGTTTCTTAGCCTGAATGTGGGCTTTCCATGTTAATTTGTCGTCCAAATGCAGCCCCAGGTATTTAACTTCTAATTTTATAGGTATGGGGGCATCATTTATGGTGACTTGTGGACAAGAGCTACCTTCATGGTGAAGGTTATTTGAGTGGATTTTGCAGAATTAACTCAATGACATGTTATGAAATTATAAACGTTAAATTCGGTAAAATACAATGTTAATAACTTGGCTAAATCTAAATTATCGTGACTTTCCTTATTTATTATTATTTTAAGATATCCATACAGACATTTTTACACCAACTGACAAGCAATATTTGAAGGGGTTTGTGAAAAACTTTCTGGAAGTAAATGTATGGAACTTTTCTAAATACTGTTGAGCAACCGATTCTGATTAAAAATTAATGCTAATAAACAACAAAATCTCTTAAAGATTATAAAAAGGGAAAAATATATTTGAAAACTGTAGTGAATAAAAGTATCTTCGTGGGAATGGTACAACTATAAATCGTTAAATAAATAAATCCAAATTATTAATATATAATGTAACTAAACGGCAAAAATATTCACTTTGACTTATTACTTATATTTCTTGAAACAGTAACTACAGTTTTAGAAATACCATAAATAGTTGGACATTTAAAGTAAAGTAATAGATACAAATTTTTCTGAAAAAAATACGCGTATATTCATATAATAACCTTAATGATTTAGTTTTACGTTCACTTAGCAAATTATTTTATTGCAAATTTTGTGATTACAGAAATTAAATTTAATTAAGAAAGATGTATTAGTGGGTATAATTACAAACAGAATTATCACTGTTGCACACCACTATAGAAAAATTATTCCGAGAAGCTTGAAAGCGCTAAACGGAATAATTTTTCTATATAGTGGTGTGCAACAGTAATAATTCTGTTTGAAATTACAATTTTTAAAACGATTCTGCTTTTAAAATTCCGCTTTTCAATGTTTAAAACGAAGTACTTAAGGTAATAGTTCAGTTCACGTCCGTAGTTTTGGAAAAATCTTAGTTGATAAAGACAACCAAACATCGGATCTCTCCAATCTCACTGGTCAAACACTTACAAAAATGTAAAGTCTTAATAGTCTTATATCAAATTAAAAATTGTATAGTAACTACGCTGACTATTGGGTACACATTATTAGTAAGGAAATTTAACAGATGACGGGACGTCCATAATGATTTTTCCAACTACTTTCTAGCTCTTCTTGACAACCTTACATGTCATATGGCTTAACTTACAAAATATTGTTAATTACAAACATCAGGTTTGGAACCTCAAGTGTATTACAAAATACTACACTTTTGTTAAAAAGTAATCTTTTTCTTAGTCTTTAACTACGGCATTCTTTTACTCATTGTCCTTTCTTCTTCTTTATTACATTCACATTCACTTCTTATTTTATACTTCACATTTCTGCTGTCATCTAGGCCATTGATTTGCTAACAGAAAGTTGTTACAATTTTTTTTTTCGGATTGAGTTCCCGTTTTATATAAAATATAGCTCTACACCTGTACAGTGGTTAGTACATATATGTCAATTTCCTTAATTTGGAAATCATTTATTTTCCCATCATTTGTTATGTTTACAACGTAACAGATGTGCTAAGAGGTCTCATTCCCTTTTTCGGGGAATGAGACCATAAGGCATTACTCACCCGGTCCTGTACTTTGGAGTACAAGATAAATTATTATATATACTTTATAACGCATTTGACAAGAAGGCCAATATAAATATACGTAAACAAAAGTATTACATACACACACACGCGCACAAATATAATAGCAAAGCCCACGGGAAAATTGTATTATTAGAAAATAAATGAAATGGTGTATCAGCAGCTTGTGCTCTCTTATATTATAGGCTACGGTGGTGTGTCAATATTAGATTAGATTAGATTAGTGTTCATGTAATTTGTAACTTTATGCTTACAATTTTTGACCTGATAACAGCTACCCATTTCTAAAGAAACTCAGTCGTTGGTTGAAAGAAAAGTCAGTTAAAACTAATTTCTGCTAGTTAAAACTAATTTTTTTCAAAATTTAAGAAAATAATAATACTTTTTAATAATATTTTGATGTTTTTATTATTTATTTTATCTTTAGTGTTAAGGCTTCTAGTCCTTTGTGTACTACTTAAAACGAAAATTATCTATGTCTGGATACGATTTCAGAACAGTGGAATTTACTAATAAACAAAACTAAAGTTTAATTAACTTTCGTAGAAAAATTATAATACTTAAGAAATACTAATTCTTAAAATACAAAAAATAACTGAAAACAAGAGGAAATACAGAAAAAAACAAAAAAATAACAGAATAACTGTCTAGGCGAATTACAGTTTCATAGGCAATTTTAAAAAGTATGATTAAATTAATCACTTGAACACTTGTAATAATAATCACGTAAGTGAAACACGTGTATAAAAATTAGAATTCGTATATCATGTGTATTTTCTAATATTCCCAGTTTCTAATGAAAAAACTAATAACTTATATCTTAAAAATAAATATCTGTATTGAAATTTACAAAATTGTAATTTCATTATTAGAACTATATTATGTCTACAGAAACATACACAAGATTTTATTCAGCTTAAGCGTCCTAAAACGTTAAACATTGATAGCAACTTTTCTATCCACTAATTTGATTACTTAACGCAAAATTGGATATTAAATTATGATACAACGCTAAAATTGTTTTGATAAATATTTCATTTTGCTCGTTTTGTGTAATCTCCTTTGTAAACAATCGGTAACCAACACATTACTGCCTTTCGCCTTCACTGAAATGAGGTTTTCCAGGCACGTCACAGAGTATACTCTTTAAAAAATGCAGAAACTACGGCAGGAACTGAATATTATGAGCATTCTTGATAAGATTCCTAAGTATCTGCTAAAACGTTTGGAACATGTTAACCGAATGGATGATTGCCCCATCCACAACTGAATTGTAGATAAAAAGAACGGAGGAATGTGGTACGTCCGTAAAGGCGTGAAAGTCTGTCTGCTTGCGAAAAAACAATCATTATCTTAGCAATTCTTAAAGTGGATTATGATGATATTGATGAATGTGACTTCTATTAAAAATTGTCACCAATTTTTAATAATTTGGTATGATTATTTCTTATTCATCTCTATAGTTTGACTTCATGTATTTTCAGTATTAGTTACACGGAGGTAATTTTATTAATATTTATAATCGATCCTTCAAATCAAATTATCCATCCATTTCAAATGGTGTTTCATTCTTCGCGCCAAAGTCAGCGCATAGATAAACCAAGTCCCTGCGTAGGAGATCAAGTTCTGCCTCTGTATTGTCTTCTACCCTTTTCTGTCAATCTCACCTATGTTCTCCTGATTTACCGTCTCTTTTATTATTTTTACCATATTTTTGCTGTTTGCGTTTCCTGGTAGCTTTTCCTATACTGTCGTCTCATTTGGTTTGAGTGGTAGCTCGAAAATATCCACGTATAGATACTACCTATTACCTATTACCTATTTTAGAATCCTATTTTAGAATATTACCTATTTTAATATCTCATTAGTTGTCAATAAATTGTGAGGACTCTTAAGCTATGTCAGTTATCTGCTTTCCACTGTAAAAGAAACTTTTAACTCCATTGGGCCAAATGCATCGTGGTCTTAAGAAACACAATCCGTATGTTTCAACAAAACAATCACATTCATAGTAATTAGTTACACAGTGATTACTTCTTTCTTGTACAGTTATACAAAAAACACTAGGAAAATTATACCATGTATTCTACAGATGACCGTAATAACAAATACTGCATTAATTTGTTCTAAAACAGGTTGCAGAATTACATGGATGAGATTATATAGACACACACACACACACACACACACACACACACACACACACACACACACACACACACGCACGCACACGCACGCACGCATGTAAGGTATGTTTAGACCGCTTACAATAATCAGTTAATACCTGCAGTGTATAAGCACCTGATCGATTTTGCTAGAAGCTGCTGAAGTAGCAAGTAATATAATATTGTTAATATTTTTATATATGTATGTGTGTGTGTATGCGCGTCCGCGTGTGTGGCCGCACGGAATACACATTAGAATTATTATGCTACAGTGAAAAGAAACGAACGTTTACGTAATTCCCTGCTGTAGCATAAGTAAAATTAATGAAACGCACATTTGTAAGAACTTAGAGTTTATTTTGTACAAAGTTCGTTAAGCTTAAAGCGAAGTTTGTGTGTCTCAGTTAAGAAACCCTACTAATTAATTACTCCAATTTCTTCTTTGCCTACCTCAGTCGTGACTTGTCTGCACTATTGTAATTAATTAGTTTAGCAGTTTACTAAAACTTTACTCAGTCTCCAATAAAAGAGTAAATTTTCATTTTATTTTTCTTGATTCATTCTTGAATTAGAAGTAAATTGATGTACCAATGTGTTACGAGTACATAGATCACCTTTTCATAAGTCACTCCAAGTTCCTTCTGTCTTGGACTTTCATTGGAGACGTGATGTCAGTTATTAAAATTTTTCCATCTTGTTTGATCTTTCTTTCGATTGTAATATACCTTTCTGTATTCTGTACGTTGCTTTTATCAACCATTAATTCTTATACAATTGTTTAACTTTTGATAACAACAGCTCAAGAATGGGAACGAAGGAAAGCCACAGACTAAGAGTAATAAGTAATAAGTAGGCCTAATAAACACTACGTCCAATATTGGACTGCAAAAGTACATCAGTTAAAACTAACAGAATATATAATTTTTTAAGAAAAGTAAAATGAAGCTTAAAAATATATTGAGAGCGAATAATGGTGAGGTAGATATAATTAGGTAAATTTGTTTTTACCCAGAAATAGTCCATTGAAAACGTAATAAACTTATTGTAATTATGGAAACATAACACGCTATAAATAATATAACTGCGTGACAGTTTTATTATTTTTCAGAAACAACTCTTTACGTTAAATAAAAAAAGTTTTTTTCAGAAGTAAATCAAAATTTTGCGGTATTCAAATCTGTATATTTATTTAAAACGAACTAGTATACTTTGGATACAACAACATACATGCCAAATGCTGTATTTACTCATGGACAACTCTATGTAGCCTTTTCAAGAGTCACTAAATCTAAAATATTTTTGTATCAATTACCGAAAATGACAAACAATAAATTCAAGATTGCATTCTGACATCAAATATTGTATACAAAGAGGTATTGTAAATTGTAAATACGTTCACATTAATAAATCTCTTTGCTATTTTTTGTATACACTTTGCTGAGTAATTAATTTCAACAACTCAACAAAAGACTAAATCATTTTTTTTATTCTAAGGTTCAATGTGCGAAAGTTTCGCACGGGTTTACTGGTAAATCTTTAATGCAGTATATGTTATAACAAATATAAACATATTTTGTGTTGCTGTCTGTTTGAATAAATGTAAACGTTTTAATGGAAAAAGAAAACAGATGCTTCTTCTAAGTACATCAGAAAAAGAAGTTCGGTTGTAATTACAAACTGTAATAATTATTGTATAAATCAATCCTCGGTAGCATTGTTTTGGGTAAAACTTTTTCGAAATCTCCTTCGTTATAAATCCACTCATTGTTAATATTCTATGCAAATGTAGAACAACTTTGTTATAGAATTAAAATTAGTTGTACTATTTGATTTTATTTTATTAAGTAGTTAAAAAGTACCTGGACTTTGATGTTAAAACACAGAAATGTATCAAAGAGAAGAACGATAACAAGAAACGGAAGACGAGGAAACACTTCGGAGGGAAGTACGTCAACGGGAAACACAAAGTGTTAAGGAACGTAAGTGTGGAAGTGCAAGAACAAGAACCATATAAAGCGATGCTTCTAGAAGCAGAATCACTTTAAAGAGAAACGTGTATCCCTAAAAACAAACGACACACAGAACCAATGCTGAAAGCACGTGTATGAAGTATTGGATCAATATGAATATTAGAATACATGAAATTTAACAAAAAATCGTGTAACAAAATTTATTTGTTTCGAAACAACAAAATTTTATAGCTTAAAATATAAATTACAATGGAATATCAATACAACAATAGAGGAGTACCGTATACAACGAAAAAGATGGTTGAATAGACAATACAAATAGCCGAACCGGAAAAGAGGTAAAATTTGAAAAGAAATTCGGCATAACCTGTTTCATGTGGACGTAAAGGAGAAGAACGGAAAGACCAAAACATACGACGGAAAATGTTATTTAATAACTTACCTTAACTAACTTGAAACCCACAACACCCTTGTTTAATTTTCGGGAGACTAGACAACTCTTTACACTTTCTTGTTTGCTAAGGTCCAACAACTGAGCGGTTACATGAAGGACAACGTACCTGACGTAAAGTAGCCAGACACGAACGGAAAACAGCTGGAATTCCTGCACGGACAGCAGTGTCTACATGATATGCACCGTGCTCAACTGAAATTGAGACGACAGCATTTGTGAGACTGTCTCCAGGGAGTTTGAAACAATTGACGAGACTGGCGTTAATGTAACGTTGAAGGATTTAACAAAACAATTTTCAATGAAGACAGTTACTGGTGGTCAGTAACAACAATGTTAGGAATGGTAGCGCGAGTTTGGAGCTGACGCTTTTGCACATGCACTCTGCTTCGAGCCGTTCAATAATAAACACAATAATAAAAGTCTTTGTTAACGCATTTGGGTCACTGCCTTGTAGACAAAAGCTTCCATTAATACAATTTTGTCAAAAGGAAACGAATAAAAATAATGATTTTGTAAAAACGACTTAAACGATAGGTAGATGAAGTGACGTCTATAAAATTGGGAAGAATAGTTGGCCTAAATTTGATTATTTCAAGGGTAGGAAATAGGAGAAAGACGTAATAACACTAATATGTAATGGAAATGACAGTTGAACCAGAAAACAAAATTATTGGAAGTAATAAGGTTATTGAAAGATGTAATTTCACGGCCTTTATGTCTGTAACGTACATGTTGCAAAGTCATTCCGAAGTCACGAGAACGAATTTAACGACCTAGTTATCTCAAGACGTTGAGCACTATTGGCTTGTCGCGCAAAAAGTAGAATACTTTATGGATTCTGAAACTGTACTTCAATTCTGCCGTTAAGCTCTATGCTAACTGAAGAAATTATTTTTCATTAAGGCGTTTTGTCAGTGTGACGTTAATTTTAAAGTAGCATTTTTTTTTTCAAATTTATATCAAAACACATGAATTCAATTTATATCCGCGGTACACAATACAGTGTATTTTATTATGAGCATGAATGTGATACAAGTTGTTTTGAGGAAAGATTTGAGGAAAGTTGCTGTCAGAGATTTTCTGGACCGCTTAATAATTTTTGTATGCACAGTGTAGATATATTTTTGGTGTAGTTGTATTACTGTTAGGCACACATAATTTATTTAGAGTCTCTGTTATTTCAGATTTCTTTGTGACACGTTCGGTTAGTAATGACTGAAATCGAACCAGTCCAGCGCAATTTTTAGTATACTGGTAGGTTCAGATCATAGATAGTACGCGTTGCTACGTGACACTTTGCACGAGCGGCAGAATTCTGGATTTTTCGAGACACGCACTATAAAGTTTGTCAATTATTGTGAGAGCATCATTTTCAAAAACGTTTGGTACCCAATCAGACGTCACACTAAGAGCGTCACATCTTGTCTGAGTATCTTGCCGTCAGCGTTTGTCCTCCGGGGGACTGCTAAAGCTGATGCAATGGCATAATAAGTGCCAGTATGTGATTGGTGATATGTGGAAAACTAATGCAGCTATGTATGTAACTTTCTCTTATAATAAAATACGATTCTTTTGATTTATTTTCCAGCCAATTGGGAGTCAATTTTAAAATACCCTTTGCAGAATTACGAGATATTGTAAGAAATATGAGATTCAATTTAATTTTTAATGGGAAATAGAAAATATAGCCTACATATTTCCTGACGCAATATGAAAGACATCTAATAATCATAACTAAAAATTTATTTATTGAAGACGCAAGTAATGAAATAATTAAATCCTGAGAAAATAAAGACAAAATATTGAACGGAAGAATGATGAGGGGGAAAATAATCAAGCAGATACTATAAACTACTTAAAAATTCATATAACACAAAAAATATAATCCAAAAATTTTATTATGTTTGAGAAGCCATAAAAAACAAAATAATACGGACCAAAAAATATTTTTTATTTTAAAAGTAAATAATTTTACTGTTAACACACTCAGTTTAATATCAGAACATTCCGTCACAAGAAACGTAGTGCTTACCGTTTTTAATATATATTTTTATTTTTTGATAAAACAGTGACAAAATAAAAATTGCTTTTACTGCTATTTTTAATTGAGTTACAACAATTAATGCAATATAAGACTGTTGGGAAACTACGTTGACTGTGATCTGAGAAAAAACGAATGAACAGACTTGTTCATCTTATTAACGAGTTTGTAAGTGTAATCATAAATACGCTAAACAGATAACAACAGCCACCAGAATTGTGTATTGAAATGCCGCCATACAAGAAAACATTTATAATAATTCAACTCTTAAAACTGACTTCCACTAACTTCAACGGCTATAAACAATTTGCATATCTAACTGACTAAAGTGCTGCCTAACTTAATTAAACAAAAGTGAGATAGCAGGGAAATGACAGGGCTTTTTACTCCAGCCTTCAGGAGTACTGCTGAAACTTTATATTGAATTATGAAATTGCCGCATATTTTTAGTTACTTAATCCCCATGTGTTTACAATTAAACATTAGTTCCATATCACCTCTATTACGTATCGCCGTAAATATATGTCTAATTGTCCGTTTACGGGATAAGGTCTGTTCAGTTAGAAAGGTGAGACGTCATCATCATTATCATCTAAAGACTATGCCTTGTCGGGTTTGTCTCTCTCTGTCTGTCTGTTTCTCTCTCTCTCTCTCTCTCTCTCTCTCTCTCTCTCTCTCTCTCTCTCTCTCTCTCTCTCTATCAGTTTCCTAGTTTCCTCTTAAAATTGCAGTACGATAGGAAGTTCATTTCATTTCCAAATTACTTGAACAACGATGGTCTTGGTCGTACTCTTGATTTTTTTCCAACACTTTTCCTTAAAAAATGGTACTTAACAATTAATTATGTCGTAACATGTGCCCAATTAATTTTGCCTTTCTGTTTCCAATCACTTTTAAAAGTGATCTATCATCGTTCACTTCTGCAAGGACTTGCTCATTACTCTTCTTATCCATCCAGCTCGTCCTCTTCTTTCTCCTCCAGACCCACATTTTTATTGCTTCCAGCTTCCTCCTTTCTATTTCGCCGAGGGTCCACGTCTCACACTAACACACTCCACACGAATGTTTTTGCGAAACTTATTCTTACCTCCATACTTAAACATACTTAAATAATTATGTGTGCTTACATTACTTTTGCTTCCTCCTTTTGACGAGGTGAGACGAGTTACAGAAAATGTTTTTGTTTTAAACGGATGAACAATATTACATTGCAATGTAGTTATCTTGGCGACAAAAAAGAAATGTCTTTTCGAATTAAGAGCTTAACGAAGTGTTAAATCGTTATTGATACTCGCATCCTTAGCATTAGCGGTACTGTACTTAACAAATGATTGTTTTTGTTACTACAAACTATCATGATAATTACATTAAACAATTTATTCATGTTAGTATAACGTAATTATAGCTTGAAATACGTGAGCAAAACAGACTCGGGAAGAGAGGTCGCAACCTATTATCTTTTAAATTGCATTAAACAAAAATTATGTATAGCGCAGGGATGTTGAACTAATGGAGCGGAATATTTGTCACTTCCTTCCAGTTCAAGGCACAGTACGTGGACGTTACTGGTTTTTTGTTTAGTTAACACATTTACGCAATCCGAGATTACCGCCTAGAATAATTCATCTTCCTTGTAACATGTTTTCCTTGCATTCATTTTCCTTGGTTTATGTTTTAATATTATTTTTTATACTGTTTAGCAGTGTTGCTAAACATTATTAAGTAAAATATTTTTTAAAAATATTGTTACAAAAACAGCGGAAATCAAGGTCTTAAAGTAGTGCAATAAATTATTGATTGTAAAAAGATAATCACACTTGTATTAAAAATATTCTCTTATGATAAACTGATATCCCGTATAGGATATACAGAAGAGATAGAAACTAACATTAATTTAATAGTTAGCAATATCAGAAACACTTTGAACATATTCCACTTTCACCAGCACTGTATTCAAATAGATGTATTGTTAATAAATCTCACTGACTACTAAGTACATTAATAAATTTCACTAAATACAGTTTTTAGTCAAAATTAACAATACTGTAATCTCGTGAAAGGATGTAAAAGTGTTTGTTAGGTCTTTTGGACTGTTGTAAAAAACTTCATGATGACTCATGATGCTGCGAACTACTGACGTTTTTATGTGCGGTAAACACAACATATGTTTACAATAAAAAGAATTTATTTCTAGACAGACTTACCACTGTTAACACTACGGGCGGTTCATGGTTTTCCCCGTCACACATCGTCCAGTCCTACAAGACTTCTGCATACTGGCCGTTTAGAAATTACTACTATATTAAAGTTAAATTACTGTATAAATTTACAATAATTGACATGGTTTATAGTGCGTGTCTCGAAAAATCCAGAATTCTGCCGCTCGTGCAAAGTGTCACGTAGCAACGCGTACTATCTATGATCTGAACCTACCAGTATACTAAAAATTGCGCTGGACTGGTTCGATTTCAGTCATTACGAACCGAACGTGTCACAAAGAAATCTGAAATAATAGAGACTCTAAATAAATTATGTGTGCCTAACAGTAATACAACTACACGAAAAATGTATCTACACTGTGCATACAAAAATTATTAAGCGGTCCAGAAAATCTCTGACGGCAACTTTCCTCAAATCTTTCCTCAAAACAACTTGTATCACATTCATGTTCATAACAAAATACACTGTATTGTGTACCGCGGATATAAATTGAATTCATGTGTTTTGATATAAATTTGAAAAAAAAAATGCTACTTTAAAATTAACGTCACACTGACAAAACGCCTTAATGAAAAATAATTTCTTCAGTTAGCATAGAGCTTAACGGCAGAATTGAAGTACAGTTTCAGAATCCACAAAGTATTCTACTTTTTGCGCGACAAGCCAATAGTGCTCAACGTCTTGAGATAACTAGGTCGTTAAATTCGTTCTAGTGACTTCGGAATGACTTTGTAACATGTACGTTACAGACTAAAGGCCGTGAAATTACATCTTTCAGTAATCCTATTACTTCCAATAATTTTGTTTATTGGTCCAACTGTCATTTCCATTACATATTAGTGTCATTACGTCTTTCTCCTATTTCCTACCCTTGAAATAATCAAATTTAGGCCAACCATTCTTCCCACTTTTATAGACCTCACTTCATCTACCTATCGTTTAAGTCGTTTTTACCAAATCATTATTTTTATTCGTTTCCTTTTGACAAAATTGTATTACTGGAAGTTTTTGTCTACAAGGCAGTGACCCAAATCCGTTGACAATGACATTTATTATTGTTTTTATTATTGAACGGCTCGAAGCAGAGTGCATGTGCAAAAGCGTCATCTCCAAACTCGCGCTACCATTCCTAACATTGTTGTCACTGACCACCAGTAACTGTCTTCACTGCAAATTGTTTTGTTAAATCCTTCAACGTTACACTAACGCCAGTCTCGTCAATTGTTTCAAACTCCCTGGAGACAGTCTCACAAATGCTGTCGTCTCAATTTCAATTGAGCACGGTGCATATCATGTAGACCCTGCTGTCCGTGCAGGAATTCCAGCTGTTTTCCGTTCGTGTCTGGCTACTTTACGTCAGGTACGTTGTCCTTCATGTAACCGCTCAGTTGTTGGACCTTAACAAACAAGAAAGTGTAAAGAGTTGTCTAGTCTCCCGAAAATTAAACAAGGGTGTTGTGGGTTTCAAGTTAGTTAAGGTAAGTTATTAAATAACATTTTCCGTCGTATGTTTTGGTCTTTCCGTTCTTCACCTTTACGCTGTATTGTCTATTCAACCATCTTTTCCGTTGTATACGGTACTCCTCTATTGTTGAATTGGTATTCCATTATAATTTATCTTATAAGCTATAAAATTTTGTTGTTTAGAAACAAATAAATTTTGGTACACGAATTTTTTTGTTAAATTTCTTGTATTCTAGTATTCATGTTGATCCAATACTTCATACACGTGCTTTCAGCATTCTTACTGTGTGTCGTTTGTTTTTACGGATACACGTTTCTCTTTAAAGTCATTCTGCTTCCAGAAACATCGTTTTCTATGGTTCTTGTTCTTGCACTTCCACACTTACGTTCCTTAACCATGACATTTT
Organism: Magicicada septendecula; assembly: GCA_034769895.1. Classification (NCBI taxonomy): domain Eukaryota; kingdom Metazoa; phylum Arthropoda; class Insecta; order Hemiptera; family Cicadidae; genus Magicicada; species Magicicada septendecula. The sequence continues at coordinate 108,659,914 of CM068370.1, forward strand.
GTGTTTCCCGTTGACGTACTTCCCTCCGAAGTGTTTCCTCGTCTTCCGTTTCTTGTTATCGTTCTTCTCTTTGATACAATTCGTGTTTTACATCAAAGTCCAGGTACTTTTTAACTACTTAATAAAGTAAAATCAAATATGTAGAACTGATTTTAATTCTATAACAAAGGTGTTCTACATTTGCATATATTAACAATGAGTGGATTTATAACGAAGGAGATTTCGAAAAAGTTTTACCCAAAACTATGCTACCGAGGATTGAGTTATACAATAATTATTACAGTTTGTATTTGCAACCGTACTTTTTTCTGATGTACTAAGAAGAAGCATCTGTTTCCTTTTATTCCATTAAATCGTTTACATTTATTCAAACAGACAGCAACACAAAATATGTTTATATTTGTTATAACACATACTGTATTAAAGATTTACCAGTAAACCCGTGCGAAACTTTCGCACATTGAACCTTAGAATAAAAAAAATGATTTAGTCTTTTGTTGGGTTGTTGAAATTAAATACTCTGCAAAGCGTATACACAAAATAGCAAAGAGAGATTTATTAATGTGAACGTATTTACAATTTACAATACCTCATTGTATACAATATTTTATGTCAGAATGCAATCATCTTGAATTTTTTGTTTGTCATTTTCGGTAATTGATACAAACGTTTCTCCAGAACAGTTCTGCGAAGTGTATACACAAAATAGCAAAGAGAGTTTATTAATGTGAACGTATTTACAAATTACAATACCTCTTTGTATACAATATTTGATGTCAGAATGCAATCTTGAATTTTTTGTTTGTCATTTTCGGTAATTGATACAAACGTTTTTCCAGAACCGTTCTGCGAAGTGTATACACAAAATAGCAAAGAGAGTTTATTAATGTGAACGTAATTACAATTTACAATACCTCTTTGTATACAATATTTGATGTAAGAATGCAATCATCTTGAATTTTTGTTTGTCATTTTCGGTAATTAATACAAAAATATTGTTAGATTTAGTGACTCTTGAAAAGGCTGCATAGAATTGTCCATGAGTAAATACAGCATTTGCCATGTATGTTGTTGTACCCAAAGTATACTAGTTCGTTTTAAATAAATATACAGGTTTGAATACCGCAAAGTTTGATTTACTTCTGAAAAATAACTTTTTTTATTTACCGTAAAGAGTTGTTTTCGAAAAATAATAAAACTGTCAAGCAGTTATATTATTTATAGCGTGTTATGTTTCCACAATAAGTTTATTACGTTTTCAATGGACTATTTCTGGGTAAAAACAAATTTTCCTAATTATATCTACCTCCCCATTATTCGCTCTCAATATATTTTTAATCTTCATCTTACTTTTCTTAAAAATTTATATATTCTGTTAGCTTTAACTGATGTACTTTTGCAGTCCAATATTAGACGTAGTTTTTATTAGGCCTACTTATTACTTATTACTCTTAGTCTGTGGCTTTCCTTCGTTCCCATTCTTGAGCTGTTGTTATCAAAAGTTAAACAATTGTGTAAGAATTAATGGTTGATAAAAGCAACGTACCAGAAGACAGAAAGGTATATTACAATCGAAAGAAAGATCAAACAAGATGGAAAAATTTTAACAACTGACATCACGTCTCCAATGAAAGCCCAAGACAGAAGAAACTTGGAATGACTTATGAAAAGATGATCTATGTACTCGTAACACATTGGTACAACAATTTACTTCTAATTCAAGAATGAATCAAGAAAAATAAAATGAAAATTTACTCTTTTGTTGGAGACTGAGGAAAGTTTTAGTAAACTGCTAAACTAATTAATTACAATAGTGCAGACAAGTGACGACTGAGCTAGGCAAAGAAGAAATTGGAGTAATTAATTAGTAGGGTTACTTAACTGAGACACACAAACTTCGCTTTAAGCTTAACGAACTTTGTACAAAATAAACTCTAAGTTCTTACAAATGTGTGTTTCATTAATTTTACTTATGCTACAGCAGGGAATTATGTAAACGTTCGTTTCTTTTCACTGTAGCATAATAATTCTAATGTGTACTCCGTGTGGCCACACACGCGGACGCGCATACACACACACATACATATATAAAAATATTAACATTATTATATTACTTGCTACTTCAGCAGCTTCTAGCAAAATCGATCAGGTGCTTATACACTAACATACCGGTCTAAACATACCTTGCATGCGCGCGCGCGCGCGCGCGTGTGTGGTGTGTATATAATCTCATCCATGTAATTCTGCAACCTGTTTTAGAACAAATTAATGCAGTATTTGTTAGTACGGTCTTCTGTAGAATACGTGGTATAATTTTTCCTAGTGTTTTTTGTATAACTGTACAAGAAAGAAGTAATCACTGTGTAACTAATTACTATGAATGTGATTGTTTTGTTGAAACATACGGATTGTGTTTCTTAAGACCACGATGCATTCGGCCCAACGGAGTTAAAAGTTTCTTTTACAGTGGGAAGCAGATAACTGACATAGCTTAAGAGTCCTCACAATTTATTGACAACTAATGAGATATTAAAATAGGTAATATTCTAAAATAGCATTCTAAAATAGGTAATAGTTAAATATCTATACGTAGATATTTTCGAGCTACAACGCAAACCAAATGAGACGACCACAAAATAAAATATCGCTCTTAGATTTTTCTTTACAATATCTCGTGTAAAAAATAGTTATAAAATTGTCTTTGAAATTCTTTACCATTTCACCGTCATTTTAGATAGATCCGAAAGTATTTTTTCGCTCAATTTTACTCGGTTGATAACACAGAGCACAGACTTTATATACAGAAATGTTTAGCAGTAATTGCTGATATGAGAACGCCATTAATATTGATTAGAACGATGGTTAGATCGCTAAACACCAGAGAAAGAGACGCTGAATATTTCATCATTGATTCTTATACGAATTTATTGCTAAGTTATCTTAAATTACTGTAACTTAACACGTCTTTTTAAGCACATACAACAATGGCAGCAAAGTTTAACTCCATGTCACGTTATCTGTTGTCAGTCAATGTCAACGCTATAATAAACGAAGAGGGCTAACGCTGTGTCAGCGTCTCTGCAACGTTACAAAATATTAATTACTAGTAAAATATACGAGTTGTGTCAACAGAAGCGGGTTGAGCAATAAACTTGGCAACCCCGCAGCGTTCCAAAGGAAGCCATTAAGTGATCTGTATACTTGTAATTATCTTTCCATTATAGTGGTAAGGATTTTTGTTAATTCACGCGATTTTATGTAAACTGTTCTGCTACAAGGAGCTCATTTGACCACTTAAACGAAAGCAATTTAACGTGCTAATAAAGCAAGGTAAGAAGCTCTTGACACTGGGCTGAGTATTCTTAATTGCTTTATTCTCTTTTGTTTGCTGTTTTTTACATATTTTTTGTAAATTCCTAATAAAGAATAATTAATTGTAAATGAATATGGGTTTTCTAAGACTGGTGCAGAGAATTTGTTTGTTGCGTATACTATTAATTAAAATGTTCTAACTTCAGCTTGAAAATACATGAAGTAGCATATATTTGTAGAATATGATTTTCTTAAGCGCTTAGATATCATTCTACTTAGGTTTCTGCCTAAAATGCACAATAGTTACGTCATGTTTAATACTATACACTTTGTAGTTGTAAATCATTATTTTTAATCATAAAATGGGGAAGTAAGCAATAACGTACACAAGTAACTAGATTACATTATTACAGACAAATCTGTCACAGTTCTTTCTTAGTATATTAGTTTTATATTACAAATGAGGAAATCAATACCCATTGATGCACCAGAGTTTGTACATTCTTCTTGTTCCACCTTTCACTTTTCACCTACTTTTCAGCTTTATATCTCGTTACCGCCCTTGTTCCATCAAACGATGCTTATGTGTGTTCCTTATTTCTGTTATTCTATTGGTCGAGGTCAATTATCTTTGTTGCGAGTTAAGCAAACTAATGGGTTCAGTGCATAGTTACTAATTTAGAAAAACGGATTCAATTCACTCGGGTGCACCATTAAATTCAAGTGCGTTTTTCAGTTCTGAGATCGACGCAGCCTGTGTGTAGAATACTTAAGATACCTTTAAGGCGTAACAAGGGCGGTTGAGGCACTGTCATCTATGTCAAACGTCTCATATAAGGTAGTCTACCCTGCCTAGCTCCTAACTATTTAGGTTGTAAAAAAAAAGTGTAAAATGGATCCAGTATAATTAATACCCATTTGATATGAGTTGCCTTTCTACAATGCACTCTGTAATTTATGTAAAATAATTCGGCGGTCATCTTATTCTCATTTTATTAGTGCTCGCATGTTAATGTTTTGCATAATTTCAGTGACGTTACAAGCCACTCCCCTCGCCTACCGAGTTTAGTCACCAACCCGCAATCGGGCAGTACGAATTCGTTAGTAGGCTGTAACTCCAAATCGTCTACTGGCACCAACGTCTCTCCCACGCGTTTAATGTCATCCCTATTGTAATCTTTTTTGCTGCGATACAGCATGATTTAAGAAATCAGCGCCTAAACGCTGGTAAAATTCTCACCAATCTGTCAGCATATTCTTGAGTAGGCATAGTTTACAATAACACTTTTAGGACTTAAATTATACAATAGTTTTAAAACTGCGTTTTTGTACACTGAGGAGAGATTTATTTTTGTCGCCAGTTAGTTTCAAGAGCACGTTATAGCTGGCAATTTAAAACAGGGAGTATAAAATTTTTGTTAGTTTTAAAAATTACAAATCGTCAAAATTACACTACCGATGGTAAATTTCTTCAATATTGCTTTCACTTCAGAAGTCAGTACACTATATATCACTTATTCAATATAAGCAATAAACGTTTTGTATTCTCTTTAGTTCTACAGTCTAATCCTGGAAGTACGTGTTTAATGCAGCGGTTGCTTCTTTTAATTTTTAATAAAACGATGTGTGATAATGGTGACTGATCATCATTTGTAGAATGTTTTTGGAAAGACGTCTGGTAATGTTCAATTTTAATTTCGTTACCGACCTTTACATAATACACAAAACGTTAATTTTTTTCTAAACAAGTAATTAAGTTAACAAAGATAATAATATCTAGCGATACCAGTGTGTGGTATTACAAAGGGTCGTAAGCTGTTTCTAGCTTTTAAAATTATAATTCTATTTCTCTGCGACCTTTTTCCAATAGCACGTGGATGCAAAAACTTCTTAGTAAAGGAAAAATAGTAATAAAATAAATTACACACGCACACGCATACACATTTTCTTATATAGCCATTATATGGGATGGCGTATTATAATATATTTATACGCTGTCTGTGTTAGTGTTAGGCTTTGTAATTATGATTATAACTGAGTTGCCTTAAGTAATAACTAATACTGTTACTGAGGTTAGACAGGTGGCTGGAGCATCTAAAGTATCTTGTTACACTAAACATTAAACGGTTTTGACGGCTGAGAGCCGATAATGGATCGGATCACGTTGATGGGTTGACACGAAGTAAACAAAGCGCTAACTGGTAAGACACACCGCAAAATATGTTACGATAGATTCTGTCTCCTTGCTTAACTTCGTTATACAAAAGTTTTATATTTTATCAACAAAAAAGGAAAACTAGAACTTCTCGCGCAAAACATTATGCTCTTGAATTCTGATAAGACTATTTATTTTAGAAACGTCTAAATTTTGTAAGCTACGTAGACTATAACATGGGATAAATGCTATACACGTAAATACAGCCGCGTGCAATTATGATTAAATTCTGTGAAGACTTTACATAGATCAGAACTATAACCTAATGCAAATGTTAATCCTTAACTTATATAAATGTTTAGTTTAGATAAAATGTTGTTATCTTTCGAATCAATTACTCTATGTATCTTTCAGGGTGAGTTCATTTTAGATATCTCCATAACATCGAAGAATAAAAGTAAAAAAATATAATTGTCGTTGTTGTTGTTACTATTATTATTATTATTATTATAACACATTTTCATAATCGTAGTTAGTTTCTCTCACTGTCAACGGGTCATTGGGAAACCAAGCTTACCACCCCTAATATTTTGCTAACCATAAGATGGGATATGATATCTGATATATGCCATGAACGGATTTAACTTTTCACTTCCTACTTCCATAGAAACAGGACTGCTGTTATTGTTATATCTTGAAGATTATGGAGGTGACCTTTAGCGATTTATGTTATCTATTTATATGATACAGTATGTATGGCTCTTTTGATCTACTTGTAATTTTGTATCCATGTGGATGTGCTGTGCAAAGATCTGCTGAGGAATTTCAGCACTATGCAAAATTACGAAGCATTTAAACTATCTCCGTTTGATGGATCGTGTCGCAATTTATGTGTTGGCACCGCACTGGTGCAAGGTGAGTGCCCATTACTTCATCACAATTGTGTAAGAACATGATTACGTTTGTGAATCTTGTAAATGTGTAAAATTTCGTTTAAGTATCAGTTTGCTAAAGAGTGAAGGTTACTTTTGTAGTCCATATACATGTTATGCTGAGATTCTTTTTTTCTCAATTGCTTGTTGTTTAATTTAGGAGTCAGTTACAAGTTGATCCTTGCATTTTTTGAAAGGTCTGCAACATCCCTTTTGTCCTTCCGTCATAAGTTTCTTCTTTCGAAATCATAAATTTCCTTTTGTAATAACAGAGGTTAAATATTTATAATTCGTTGGTAGCCAAGTGACTGGACGATATCGTGAAGGGACAGCGGAATCATAAAAGTACTCTCTCATGTCTGTCGTCAATACTTCTAATGTGTTTTAGTATTCAGTAATAAATTATTATTAGTATTTTGCTAAATGCCTATTTTGCCATATGTACAATTTCAATGCAATCAGAGTTTTCCAGTTTAACGTTCTCGTTATTGCTTTACATAGATCTTTATCAGGAGTGCACACAGGAGGAATTGGATGTAAAAGAACTTTTCCATCTGCTGAGTTTTGAAGATTAGTGCAATCAGGGTAAAACTGTGTAGCATTTTAAAAAATATGTTCGACTAAAAAATGTGACGGAAGTCGCAATGTCTTTTGTTCTTGGTTATCTGGATTTCTTAAATTTCTAAAAAAACTTTTTTGATTATTTAATTCAGCAATTTTTTTTATCCTGTGCAGTTGTACAGCGCTGATAAAAACAACTATAATGTCATGAGGTAACGTCTATTTTCAAAGCATCTATCGCAGAGTGAATTTAATTGCGGGGTAGATAGAATACCTTCCATGAAGACTGAATACCGCATAACTTGTTCATCTAGCCTTGCTCGTCTGAGAAACTTCCTTTCTTACTATTAAGACGTTAACGTTTTATTAATCTACAGGATATTTTAGAGCTAAAAATGTAAGAAATTACACATATTTTTTTGTCTTCCAGGGAAGAAAAAGCCGCTTGTGGTTTTGTAGCTGTGGTACTTACGTATGTTTTGACACTTCAGACTTATTGGGCACCTATATTCAAAATAAGGCCAGCTCTTAGCTACGTGTTGTGATTATTGTAAATTGATAGCAGCAGCTATATTTTCATAATATTGTAGCAAGGATATTTTTATAAAAATATAGCAGAAATTTGTTCTCTTTTCTCTTTTAGAATTTATATAGAAAATAATATATGAAAATTTTGGAGCCACTGGAAAAGCTGAATTATCATCGAGCCCTTGTCAAGCATGTTGATTGTATGCTTTTAGCCCTTTGGTGTTTTAAATTTTACTCTTTAAAGTCAGAGTTATATCGAAAAAAATAGCATCAGCACCCGTTAACATCATAATGTTTTTTGCGTGCTCACGTGGCTAACAAGGGAATACATCTCTGAGAGGCAAAACACTGCTAATGATGAGCATGCGGTGTGAGTCCTCATTCACTTAACCTATGTCACCTAGTAGGTCCGGTCAGTCTAATAAACGGATTTCTTTCATAATTTCTCGGTACGTTTAGAAGAGTCGTTTACTATAAATGTGTTACGTTTTGTGTCTCTTTATTGGAGTTTATATTCTGAGCCTTTTTAGTTTTGTTTTTTTCAGGATCCCCTTTGAAGAAAACGCTTAATCACGTCTTATTAGCATCAGCATTACTAGGCTTAAAGAATGAACTCATTGACTAACAGTTGAATACATTTAGTTGAAGTATTTTAGGAACGGGAGGCATACCGATAACACATGTAAGAAAATACGTTGACAATCGTTTCGTTCGCCTGCCGATTAAGTAGGTTGTTGACCAGGTTTTCGAACTCCTGAACTAATTTTACGTGATTTCATAATTTCCTCCTAAAATACAGAAAATCCTTCATAATGTCTTCCTAAAGCAATAGACTGCTGGGCGTACGTTCATTCTTTTATTCACGCATTCCATAGCTTCTTTTATCCGATCTGCAGTCCATCTAGCCCGTTTTGGATTTTTTACTACCGATTCATTATTTCGTAGGTAAAATACGCACGCAAACACGTTAACATTTATTAAACATAGACGGTTTTTAGATCAAGAATAAAGGTATAATGTAAAAAGGTAAGGAAGTGCTACATAGATTTTTTATGCAATTACTTATACATAAACTGACCTTATTCTTATACATCTTGTAATTTACATTATTGCCTTGATAAAATATGCCTAACTGTAGTGGAATTTACACTTCTAATTTGTCAATTATTAGTAGTGTAAATGTTTAAAAATAGTACCAAAAAAAAAGCCAGAACATCAAGAAACATGTATATACACTTTCCTAGATAACTAAAATAATAAAATAGCATAATAAAAATTTAGTCATCAGAAATCACACGCGCCTTTCCGTCGTGATGAGTACTAGTGATCGGCCACTCGACTACTGATAAGCTAGCGAACTCAGTTTCTGGTTTACCGTCAGAATGAAAGTAATTTACAGATATACTGATTCATTTGAACAGAACTAGATGGCTTTTTATTACCAAACAACTTGCTTTATTGGAAACCTAGCTTTATTTAAGATATGGTCTTAATTGTCTCAGGCACTCACAAAAAGTGTAAAATCCTTTTAAAGAAATGTTGTCCAAGAAAACCAGCAGAATAAATTGAAACAATAAAAATATGTTATCCGTGGTAAATCAAGTAAGTAAACACATCATAAGTTACTTCTTTATATCTAATGATAACAGCAGTGAGCGTATTCACGTTGAACAAACTTCGTTAAGTAATCACATCTCGTTGAAAACTGTAATTATTCTTATTCAGAAGTTGTTCAATTAAGACAAGATTAAACTTATAAATGCGCATTTGCTAAAACGGGAGTAGCAGAATAATATAAGAAAGCAACTCCTCAACACTTACAAGCTATTAGGTTGTTTCCATAAATTTACAAACTTAATGATTGTTTATGGTTCACATGAATAAATGGTACATTCATGATTTGTTAACTCAATACATATTTTGTTCAGTGATTCATCAATTGGAGAGCTACGGTTCGCTTAACAAACCGACGTATCTGCGTTTGTGTATTATACAATGTCTTTGTGTGCATATGTATATTCTAGGAACATGTAGTGACAAGCGTAGTAACAAGCAGCTTTTTAATATTCAACTAACGTTAGGCCTAAAGTGTATGTAACCAAACTAATATTGAACGAGTACAGTACATCTACACGTTTGATAAAAGGCCTGTCGTACTAAGTGACAGTAAAACAACCGCGCCAAACAAAAGCTTAATAACATTAATTTAGTTATATAAAGTGAGAAAAGTGAAGAATAAATCACAATTAATTTCTCCGTTATGAGGTATATATAAGTGGAAATTACATCACTGTATTATTTATTTTGGTGTTAAACACAAAATATTAAATTCACATAGCATATTCTCTCATTCAAACAAATTGAAATTTCATTAAACCTGTAGTAAAAGAACGTAATAATAATTACTTCACTCATTTTTAATGTAAACAACTATATTTTAATTAGCAAACGAATATGTACTAATTAAATATAGGTATGATAAATTTCAAAAATATTAATACAATTTTTAATTTAATTTCCAATCATACAAACTAAAATATTAGAATACAAAATACGCATACAAAGTACAAAATAATATTTATAGTACAAAGTACCGTTTTAATATAGTGTATTGAATTATAACATAGAACAGCTGATTAAAAGCGCATAATAATACTAAACGACACACTTCAAGAGGCATATTTTACCAATTTGACTTGCCATAAAGTTTTAGGCAACTAGTAATGCTTACGAAATAGATATAAGCAAAAGTCAATAATGAACATTTATGAAGTGAATGCAATTTATTAATTAATAGCAAATTTTTCTTTTTTAAAATAATTATGCATTTCAAAACATTAATTTTAAAAATAAACTTCAATACACACAACAGACGGTATTCCCTTAACGCATATTGTCCTGTACATTCAGCTACATTGTGCGAACTGTCAAAAAGTTATATTAAACTTTTCCGCTGTATATTGAGAAATCTATTTTACTCGTTTTACCACTGGGAGATAGGATCTGAAATGGAAGTGATACAACAAATGAAAACGTCAGGTTTTGCATTTGTTACACAAACTCCAGTCATTCGTTGGGTTTCAAAATATCAGCTGTCCCCACACTCATGCTTTAGACCCATACATGCCGCTCATTCTCTGTACAAGGCGTTCAATATGCTAAATGTTTTTCTAAAGTACACATAAATTTCTTATTAGGAACTAGAAATGTGAAATATAAAACAGCAAGAAACTAAATATGTGTACCAAATGAAAAATGAACACCTCACATTTCAACACGAAAAGGAGAAAATGCGCATCAGGTGGAAACTCAAAAAATTATTGGACATAGGAACACAAAGACTAGGATAGAACGGACAAATACCAAAGAATGATGTTTATAAGATGTAAACACGAACGTGTAAAATATTAGTCATTCCCACTGCCACTTGAATTTGCTATTTTGTTATGTCACACTGAATTATGGTCTGAGTTGTGCGTCACGGTACAAATTTTATTGCGCCGAAAAGAAAATTACTAAACATTTAAGATAAAACCAAATGCATTTACTGAATCTGCTTAAAAATAAGCACATTTTTTTCTACAATAAAGAACATATTAAATATTTCTATCACATATACTGCGACCATATCTAGAAGTGCTGAAAATCTGCTGAAGTCTTCAACTGATAAGGGAATTCATTTACATTAGGAAGTAAATAACATTTTATTTTATATTTTATTTTAAGGTGAGTGAAATTAATATTATCCAAAACAAAATATTGAAAAATTAGTGTCACCCGTTCTTATATAGTACCTGTATAATTGTTTCGATGCGCCTCACTCAATAAATTCATAAATCGTTTGACAGTAATCAGCGTGCAGTAGTAGCGCAATCAAGTTTTGAATTTTGCAATTATTTATTGTAATGCGACGTAATAATATATACGTGATTGATCTTGCTATTTTCTACTGGTTATTGTATTGTTGAAATCTTAAAAACGTAGGACAGTAGTATACGGCTATATCTAAACTTGATGTAAGGACAGATTAAAAAAAAAATTAGTGCACGTATTCATTGTGAAAGAATGTTTACCAAAGTAGCTAGATAATAATTATATTAGTGAAAACATGCGACTTATGTAATATATGACGTGTAATATATGACGTACACTAAATACATGTTACGTATGTGACATATGTATCGTATGTAGTATGGGAAGTTGAGACTGGGATTTATTTCTTTCCAAGAAATCATTGTCTTCGAATCGGTTAGATTAAAAATAGCCAGAAATCTCACGATTTTACAGCATCAATATCATTTTAGTAGTTTCTATAGTAGGTGTAGTAGATTCTAGTAGTTCATCTACAATATACGAACAGTGTTTACTTCTATAACGAAATGTTACAACTAAAATCACACTACCTTTGCTTTCTTTATCAAGAATGAAGGTAATTTTTCTGTTGAACATGAATTCTACAGAACGTTACAGTTTCAATCAAATATATGTCACAAATAAACAGAATCAATGAAATAATGCGTGGAAGTCAATAATACAACGATTACACGCATCGTGATCAGGAAAGAGTGGCAAAAATAATTGAACGCCAGAGACATCATTACAAATTGTTTAAAATTTTCTGAGAAACATGCGTATTAAAATAGTGACAACTTTCTCCCTTACGTTATCAATCAAAGGTTGCGCAAGCAAATAATTGTCATGTCTACTCTTATGACATGATTCACTGGCAAATCTTAGTTCTCTTCACTAATTTGATTACACCATTCAAACTACAAGTTACATTTTACTCTTACTTATATAATATGTTAAGCCATTTCATCATTGTCTCGTCTGGATTAAAGTCCTTGTAATAAGGTGGAAGCCGAACTACTCTACTGCCATATTGCTGCAATAATGTGTCTGTCTCATATAATAAAAACTAATTTGTTATTTATTTATTAATGTACTGTATAATCCCATTTAACACATGTTCTCATCAGTTAACTGTTCCTTACAAATCGACCGATTCATTTACAATTTTCTGATGTTGGAAGATCGCGCCGGATTCAGGATCTTATCTTGGTAAGACGTATTGCCGACTACGAATACTAATTTCCCACTAAATTTGAAATAGCATTTCTACATAATTACTTCTCATAATTTTACAAAATTTATTTAATTCTGGAAATTGACTGTTATAATACACAATTTAAATATTAAGGTTGCATTTTTTTTAATTTTATGTTTTTCATATCCGGCTGAAAGAACTATAATAACGCGTTGCCCTTTGGATACCGGCTTTAACAGTCCGGAATCGGAATCACGGGTCCAATCATAAGTAGTTGTATGTGATGCGTGGATATATGTTTCATCTGTGTTAATAAATAGACAACATTCTTCACAAAAATATTTTATTCCCACAAGTATTTAATCTAATTTTATGAATTATGGGGGTTTGAATTAGTATTTTCCTATAATTTTGACTTTTTTCAATTAATATCTAATGACTTAATTACCCATTACTGTCTTTGAAGTTTTAGTTCTTCTTTAACTACAGCTAACAGTGTTTTCAAAGTTGGAAGTTTATCACGCTTTGGGTGAATGTTTTCTTACAAGTTTTTTATTTGTTGTATTGAATATAATGAAACTATCAGAGTTCCGTTTCTTAATAATTCACTGAGCTATTCCATCGGAAACCGAGGTTGTTTCTGCAACTCGTGCACGTGTTACTGGGACAGTTGTATGATTGTTACTTTGTGCGTGTTTCATGATCCTATAATAGTTATAAAAAGCCTTACGTGTCTAACGTCATTTAAGTTTTAGATTCATTTAGTACAATGCTATATACATGTAGGAATAATTCTTGAATTTCCAAAATGTTTCAAAACATTTAAAAATATTGTCTTTTTTAAAAAGGCACTCTTGCTTGTGCTGTTCTGTTTTTTGTACCTTTTTGCATCCTTTTTTGTTATTGCTTCCCAATTATATTCTGGCCATTTCGTCTATGTCATCCTTACAGGTATTTAATATTTAAAGAATCTGAAGTATTGTTTTTAGTGCTTTCCCTGCATTAACACTAATTTCAATATCAACAAAAATTTGCGAAAACGTTGTTGACAATTTTACCTAGAGAACATGAAGCTAAACGTCCGGTTGAACACAACAATAGACAACGGAGAAAGGGAAGAGGAAGAGCTGTCAGTAAAAAAATTGATATTTGAGGACACAAAAATGTGTTTTATAACCTATAGCTTTATTACTACAAATGAAGTGCAGGAGAGGAAACTTCTAAACGAATACGTTTTCCACTTTAAATAAGAGGGGAAATTGTTTTGCAGGGGAAACACATGAGATTTTGCTTATAGAGAAACTTTTTAGAATGTACTTAAATTTACTTGACTTGGTAGGAATTTTTAAGTATTCGCTGCTGAAACTGTTAGTTTCAACTGTTTCGGGATTTAGTTTTAACTGTTCTTCTTCTTATGTTTTCAATCCTAACATTGGTTTGCAGCAGTCTTCCATTGTGACCTTTGCTCCATTCATAATATTTATTTATTTCCTGACGTATTTCCCCATTGTTGCTGCGTTCTTGAAGATTGTATCCTTCCACATGATTTCTCATTTCGCCTGCTTGAACGTGACTAGCCTGGGATGTCGTTAAATCCAAATTTGAGACTTAAAGAAAAGTGAGGAGTGGGCCATAACCTTGTAGGAGGAGTTCAGGCGTGTTTCTTTACTCGTTGATTTGGGAGTTCTTCTGTTGTTCCCGCACACTACGTTGAACGTATGTAGTTTATACGCCACGTCATTGTTTGTAATGTAAGACATACAATAGCCTAGATATAAAAAATTACTGATCTGTCTCAGAGTAGTATCATCTACAAACATTTTTGCTTGTATGAGATCAGATTTATAAAAAACCATCATCTGGGATTTCAACGTAGAGATCTGTAATCCGAAAGCCTTGGAGATTAGTTGCAATGAATGCACACCCATCTACAAACCACTTTCAGAATTTGACGGGATAGCCAGGGCACAGGCAAAACACAACGCGTCAACTACAGTGTTATAAATCATAAAATCCTCTGGAAGTTTCATTTGTCAACTGTGTATGTCATAGTCTATATATAAATTAACAAGAGACAGTGATAATTATCAATCTTCTTCTATACTACAACTAATCAGGCTCACACTAGTTGTGCTTGGTCTTCCTGACTCAATTAAAATTTGGTTTTCCACATGAAGACTTTTTATGGTTTTAGTGAGGTGTTATGAGATCCCTTTTTTGCTATTATTTTATATAGCGTACCCCTGTCCACTCTATCAAATACTCTTCTAAAGTCAATGAAAGTTATACACCTGAGCAACTGATACACTCTGTGCTTTTTAGTAGTCTGGGCTATCGTAAAGAAGTAATCAAAACATGACCTGCCCTTCTTAAAGGCATGTTTGGCCTCCGAGAGGATAACCTCCGTTATTGATTTTAGTCCGTTATGCTAGGATAGATGCATAAAATTTGCAATACATGTTAAGCAGGCTGACCCTTCTGTACGTATTTCTTTCTTGAGTACTGGATATACCATTACCATCCACTAATCTTTGGGAATATGACCAGTAGTCCAGCACAGATTGATAAAGTTCAATACACGATCATGCAACATAAATGTTAGCGTATACTTTATAAACTCAAAATTCAGCCCATCAGTGCAGGGCGATGGTATAAATTTACAGAATTTTAGAGCAGTTCGAAGGATACAGACCCTGAGGTTTTGGAAGTGTACAGTGAGGCATTGAGCACAGTACCATCGCAGAAAGTTTTGGGGGTATCCTAATCTACTACCAGCATGTGAAACCAGCGATTCCCTACAAAACCATTCCTCAACATAAGATGACCGGGGGAACAAGATCCCCGGTCGCGCTGATTCACGTTCCCGTGGTACCATTTTTGGGTACGGCGCTGATCAATACGCCGACCCGCGTAGCCCAGATTGGTCTCGGGCCTGACCACCGAGTTTGATCCCAAGAGATCTCCCCCGGTGGTCTACGACTTTTTCTCCATCTTCCTACATTTCCCAACCATCAGTGCCGATGCCACCGAAGATCAGGATACCCCTTGCGCTCGAAAGATGTACACATCTGGATGGGATCTTAGTCCAATAGAAAGCCACCCGCAATCGGCGGTGAGAATTTTATAGCAGCTAAACTTCATTCATTGCTGTTGGATCCACACGCAGATTATTATCTGCAAATTTTGTTTTGTTTCTTTTATTTGCCCCTGCGCCTACAGCTACTTATAATATCTAAGCAATTCCTTCTCTGTTATATTACTAATCTTCAAGTTATCTCTCTTCGTTTGATTTAAATGTCGCTATATTTTGTAAGCTTTGTCCTGTCTACCCTGCACAACTTACTTTCTATTACTTATATGTTTTCCCAAATTTTTTTTAATTTCATTACATTTTTTCTCGCAATGGCACTGCGGAGCTTATATCCCCAGACCTTCTATAATCAGTCTTTTTGCCGAATATTTCAAATATGCCTGTTTCTTAGGATCTATTATTTGTGCTATATCGTCATTCCACATAAGCAGGCCTCGATTTTCGTATCTGTTAACTCTCGATTACAGTGCTGCTAATGTTGCATGGGATATGATATCTCTGATGTTGCCCCAATCTTTATTTACGTTATCACTGATGGGTGTTTGTTGTGCAAACTGTCTCAACTGAGTCTGTTACAGGTATCTTATACCTCAGGCACCTCAATAATCTTTGAGTAGGTGTACTTTAAAAGTTTGCTTAGAGCACTAGGTCGCATCTTATAAGAATATTAATTTTTGATATCAAGAGCAATTATGTCATATTTTCTAGAAATCCGTGTATCGTCTATTAAATTTTAGTATGTTTATAGATTGATAAACTGGGAAAATAAGCACAAAAACGCAAGACCGGTAATGATATTCATGGAGCTTGTAATAATTGACACACGTAAAAAATATGACAGTTAAATTTTTAACAATGACATGCACAAATACCACACTTTAACCACTGAAAATATTTTGCATAACTAAGAGAGTTTTGCATACACTAAGGGACTTAACGTCTGCCAGACTTAAGAAATAAATGCAATAGTGGAGAAAGCACTCGAGTTTTCTTGATTTTTATGGTACACTGCGGAATCTACAAACTTGTTGCTAATCCCGAGGGATGTATGTGCCTGTCAGCTGACTCGTGCTGATATAATTACTAATGAGTTGCACAACTTTTCCATTATTGACTACCGTAACAATACTTTTAACATGTCAATTTACGAAAAACTGTGTACTCTTTTACAAGAAGGGAAAATAGTCGCTGATAATGTCGTTTGCTTGAAACATGTATAAAATATTACGAAATGGTTTTCTTACTTCAAAAAGTAGTAACCTTAAAAGGAAAGGCTAATCCAATACTAAATTGTTAGTAATGGTCGTGTCTTGGCACAAATTCAACTAAACATAACAAATGATTGTTTCTTTTGTATTAAAAAGTATCAGGATGTATTAAGCAGGTCACTTTACCAGTTAGGGTAACCTAGTTTTAGCTTGTGCTGGAATAAACATTGCTGGCAACGTGACAGAAAAGAGACCAAGAAAAAGGGGACCGCAAAATACTACTTTTTAAATTGTTTAAAACACGGATTAAATATAAGGAAGGTGTGTTGAATTTAGTAGAGCGGAATCTTTCTCGTTTCCCTCGGTATAGATATTTTGCCAAACTATGGGTGACACGAGTTAAAGAAGATAAAAATTGCATTGTGAGTTGGAATAATTTAGCAAATATAACACATTGCAATTAACAAATTGTGTTAGAGTCTTATTATGATTAAAAATTAAGTCTTTTAGTCAAAACTTGCGTTATCTGAAATATTTCCACATATTTTTGAATGTTTATTTGTATGAAAAGCGTATTCATTAAACAGACAAACTATAACGCGCACCCGCACAAACGTACGCACGCACGTAAACATTTTTTTATTATTTATTTAGCAGGTCGCTGCAATAGTATCGGTAAAAAATCCTTAAACAGGTGCAATAAAATTATATTTAAACTCCAATATAGCAAAGGTAAATATAAAAAATGTACTCAGGAACAAGTAAAATTTAAAACCTACTTTGGATATTAGATTAAACGCTAGCAATTAAATAGTATTAGACTCTATACAGCTCTATACAACACAAATAATATAAATACATAGCCCATAAACATATAATTATTAATAATAACTTATATAAGTGTATATTTAATAGTAAATATGATATGTAATATTATATGGAACGATAAATAATACATATAATAATTAAAACAGTAATAAGTATCTAAACACCATATTAGTACATTAAATTAAACAGTTAAAGATTATATTAACTTTAATTTTATGTGTACAAAAATAGTCTAGTAGTTATATTTTGTATGATAATGAATATGGGCGCAGAAGACGAGACAGATCAAGAAAACGATGACAAGGTCCTGAACGTGGAAGAAGACCTGACTAGGATGGATGTCCTTGACTGTAGTGCGGATATGTATGTATGTATGTAGTTACATTTTTGTAGTAAATTGCACCTGCTTTATAAGGAGAGGTATTCCAGCCGCTACAGTTTTGTTGTTCAACTTTCTTCTAACGTGAAAAGGCATATTATATTTCGTACGTAGATGATGGAGACCAGGGCACTCTGAAACAAGATGGAATGTTGTCAAAGCCGTGTCACAATGGTTGCCTTGTAGGAGGCTCGTTCGTGAAGATGTGCTTGTGAGTCAACAGTATGACTGATACGAAGTCCTGTTATAACCACTTGATTTCTTTTGAATTGTGTAGTCAGTTTGGGTTCCTTCCTTAGTCTGTAAATAGTTTTCCTTACTAAGGACAGCTTGGAGACTCACTTGGTGAATTTATCCATTCATTATTCCAGTGTTTCAGATGTTTTAAATGTAGATATTTTTTAAAGTCATTGTGAGGTAATTTATGAAGGCGATACTGACACGTCGTATCAGTTTTTTCAGCTTTGTCAGCCAGTTCGGTGATTTTTATTGCGATGTGTAATAGTATCTAAATGAAAATTATTTCCTTCCACTGACTGGTTAGAATATCAAATGTTATGTTATTTATGTCTTGAATAATGGGATCGTTGACGTCATTCTGCTGCAAACTCTTTTCTTTGTCTAAGATCAAAAGTGTAAAACTCTGTTTCGTATGTCTTAAAACTAGTGGACTGTAGAATATGATAACATTGCAATGGGCATAGTGTGAGTATGTGTGTTGCGGAAAGCGCAACACTTGTATTGAGTCAACTACTAAATTTTCATTACTGTGTAATTTTAAAATTAAAAGTATTTTAGCAAACACATTTATTTGGCACGGTATAATTGAGTAAACTGTAAAACTTTAATAAAAGAAAAAACGAGGAAAACAAAAGCCCGTTCATGATACAGTGGAAGGAGAAATGCGAACAGTCGGAAGTACAAACTGGAATAATTAATATATAATGCAAGCTTTAGTAGCTTAATTTTCCGTGAAACTTTTGGAATCTTGTTCGTAATGTATCCAGTCGCTGCTAATTTGCAAATTTAATTTTCGCCACTTTGCAATAGAATTTAAATGAATTTCTCTTATTTAACTTCATTGTTTCCAACTTCTCTTATTCCAATTCAGTTACGTTAAATTCGAATAATTTAACTAAGTTTTCACTAATTTTATAAAATTGTCATTAATAAACTACGTTGTTTATTTACACTACGTCATCTTCACTTATGACATTAGTGTAATCTATCTATTTCTATTTAATTAATATCTATGTGGTGAATATTTATGGGAAATTTTTATCTGAACTATAATGCGAGACAAAGAAACGTATCAAAAAAGGACGGTAACTAGATAGAGAAGAAGCAGGAAGCGGGTCAAAGGAGTGACAAGAGACGTGAGCGAAGAAGTGAAAGAACATAAATGTCAGACAGCATTGCCACTGGAAGAAAAAAAGCGTTAAAAAGAAAAAAAGTAAATGTAATGCTGAAAACAGAAGACAAACAGCAACTACTGAAAAAGGTCACGTAGGTTGTACACATTATGCGTATATGCGTATAGTTCAAACACATTATGAATAAGTTACTGGAATATCAAAATAGAAGATTCAATGTCACAACAAGTATCGGTGGCCAGAAACGTGAATAAATAATATGACAGTCAAAGTTTCAACCGTATTTGGACAGCACGTATAGAATAACTATGTGCACCAAAACAATTGGTCGAACAGGGAACACTAGTAACCAAATATGAAAAACGGAAAGATTCAAAATCGCCATTACCTTCAATGGTAGTTCATGGATTAACCCTTATTGCGAACGTAACTTAGCTATTTTGAAGCTGCTGAACTCGTTAAAAATTTCCAGGAGGTAAGATTGCTCTTTCACTCGCAATAGTTCTTCTAAGGTACACAGCGGAAGAGTTGGATAAAGTACTAGGCGGTGGACAGACACCGAATATGTAAGCATTGTGGAACTGCGGTACTGGCACCAACTGCTAAGCGAGGTGCACCTGGTTCAACTGAATGTAAGACCATAGCGTTTCTGGTAGTGTTCCATGGGTTTTGAAATAAGTATACACCGACTGAAAAAAATTGTCAATCCTACAGTAATGAAGGACTTACGAAATCGGTTTTCTGTAAAGATAATTATTGACAATGCCAGTGTCAACGAACTAAAGCTAAGTAAGGCACGGCACAAGATTAGTGTAGACAATCTTGTTTATGGACTCTATTTCTCAGTCTGCAAGTTTACATTGATTAACGTGTTTATAAATGTATCTATATTTTTATCAGGTAGGCAAAGCCTCAAGTAATTTACTTTTGTTACAAGGTACAGAATGAGGAAATAAGTCGGCAAAAAACGTAGTCAGTATTTTAAGGAGAAGAAAAAGACAGGTTAACAAAAGTTGAAAAAACGATCACATTCGATCCGATCACAGGAAACGTAGAAAATAAGAAAAAGAGTGTGATACGCTAGTACTAAGTAAAAACTCGAATTTATGTTCTGTGTTGAATAACGAGACTAATAAAATCAAAGGTGTAATTTCTACGACTGTTGCTGTGTAATGCATATGTGACAGATTCAATTTGAATAACAAGATCAAATTTAACGACCTCGTTATTACACGTAATTTGACACCATGGCTTTTGACGAAAAATCAGAATACTTTAAATAGTCTGGAATGTAATTTAAACCTCCATTTACGTTTTATAGAATCAGAATGAAATACCTTCAGGTAAGACATTTTGTCAGCCTACCGTTAATTTTAAAAATGACTACATAAAGAAAAATATTAAACAAAATTTATATTCACAGTTATATTCGTTAATGTGTTTTGTTCATAATGTCAAGATAAAATAATTTTATTGAGAAAAACTTATAGGTAACAAATTATAATTTTCGATTTTTTTATTGAGCTTCTAATGTTCATATGTATTAGGTGTGAATATAGTTTCAGTGTCTTTGCGTTATTGTTAGTTACATATGCCTATGCTTTATTAACCGTCTGTATTGTTTATAATTTCTAAGGGAAAAACGTTTGGTTTTCAGTAATCAAATTTAAACTAGTGTTACGTCATTTCTAAATATGCATTACACATTTAAGATAGTAGTAATACACGGGCTTATTAGTTCTTCACCATCAACAACTATCATTAATAATATTTTTTTTATTTCATCCACAGCTATTGTACTTGTCAATGTCTTCACAATAAAAACTGCAGATAAATTTTAAAAAGTCGGTAGTAAAATACAGAATAATACAAGTTGTTAAACGAATTTGGAATAATAAAATGCAGGGTAATACAGATGATGCAAAACCATAACCAATAATGTAAAATGATGGTTAGCTAAGTGCATTATCTCCTAAACAAAACAAAATATAAATTTTAAAGACACTGAGTATGTTTCGTAAAAATATAAAATAAAATAGTGAAATAAACCAGATACAGAATTTTAGTTCTCTTTGTAAAATTAAGTAAGTAAGTAATTTGTCTAAAGCAAGAAACCTGACTTGTCGGGATATATATTGCCACAGTCAGAAAGTAAACAGTTAGTTATAGTGAGCACTAAATTCTGCTTTTGTCATTGCGGTGTAACACTTTGTACGTAACAAACTTTCATTTAACACAATTACCGCAAGTATCCATTATTGTGACGCCATTGTATTTCACTGAAAGCATTTGTTTTATTGAAAGACATACATAACTTTAAATTTACTGTTAAATAATCAATACAGTTTACTGAAATAACTACATTGTATGTATTTAAATTTTTGCAGCTCCTGGTACTGGTAATTCTGAATCAGCGGATACTTGGACGTTGCCGATACTTCTTTCTGTTACTGTTGATTCTGAATTTTTGGAGCTGATCCTTGTGCAATTACTACTGCTCGTGTTCCAATTGCGGCCACTGTTACCATGCAGCTTTTCTCACAGTTTTTTAACAATTTAAATCTCAAATTTATTTAATTTGAGAGAAAGTGTGAGACGAAATTAAATTATAAAATTCAAATTTACTAGTATACAGCCATTTACAACATCCTTTCATTTTATTGCTCGACTTATATTTAATTTGTTAATACACGATATAAAATAAACTCTCTAAGTCTTGCAATACTAGATTCTGCAAATACTAGATTCTGTATTTCTTGTTATTTAGAACTATTGATGTTTAATATTTGTTGTGTATAGTTTAAAACTAGAATAATTTTTGGATTAAGTAGTTTTAATATAGATACAAGTACATACAAGTACTTGTATGGATAATGAAATATATAACTATTTATTCATGGTTCATTTTTAGTAACAGTACTTATTATAGGTTAATTGTCGTTTAGTATACTGTAAAGTGATGGTAACACCAACATAGGTTATACCTTTTACATACATAGTGTTGCATATACATAGCTGTGCGGTACTCAATTTTAAATACTTTCTTATAGTATGTACATATTTTTTTCCTATTTTCAGTAACTTTCTCAATTTCTTGGTTGTCAGTTTATGCAAGGCAAGTACAGATTTTAAGTACTTTACTATTTATAATTGCCCACAAATTGAGTGTTAAGGAAATAAAACAAGTAAATGAAATGAATGTGTCATTTCTGAGATGCGTAATATACTGTAGGCTCCCACGGTTTCACTCTTAAAATGTAAACATTTTTAATGGCTTCAAATTTATTAATGCCTTCTGCAATTCGTTATGTCTTTAAGCGACTTACGGTTTTAAACTTGTTGATAATTGTCGGCACTTCAAAGATATTGCATTAATGGGTATCCTGTTGCCAGCACAGTAAAATAGTGGTTTCCGTAATTGTGTTGTATTTGTGCAACTTGCGTATCAACGCCTTGGTGTCAGCTGATCACCATAGACTTCAGTTAACGTTTCCAGCCTATTAATCCATACCTACGTAGCGGCCATTAGAGACTAAATGCATCTCTGTAGAAACAGTCATTAGGCGTCAAGCAGAATTGCTGTTAATGCCGTTCATTACGCTCCTATAAAGATGTTCAGAAACAATAGAAAGTTACAGATCCAATACGTTTATATGTATTGGACAAATTAACATATTTACACATAAAGATTTTCTTAAACACTACAATAACTTTATGGCTAGAAACAAATAAACGTTTTTTAGTCATCGGAAATATTAGACTAATAATATCAAGAGCCATTGGCTGAAAATGAAAATATTATAAATTGTGTGTGTGTGTGTGTGTGTGTGTTTAGCTTTAAACATTAAATAATAGAGTCATTTAGGTACAATTAAAAATTAACACTAATCAAAATACTTTGGGTTTAATATGCGAATTAATAATCAACTAATGTATTAACAACTCTTAATTTGTTATTTTACTTACAAATTTTGAAATTCTTTAGAAAACGTCCACTTATTATATCCCAGTCACCCCATTAACATATGTTACTAAATCATACTAAGATAATATAAAACAACAGTTTTAAGGAAAGAATTGTGATAATCATCAAGTTTTGCTAACTATCTGTTAGAATATAACACACAAAGATGAATAGCAAGGAAAAGGTTACTGCTTTATATCAGTCACACTTTGTAAGTAACAAAATTAATTAAAAACTTATAACCCAGTAGAAGCAATAAGAAGCTGTTGAAAATTGTGAAACAAAAATAGACATTGTCGATCATAGTACAACAGCCATCCATGCACCGAACAAGAAGCAGTGTGTGACATTGTCAACATACACGTGCACTGGTTTAGCATATTTAAATAGAAGAAGTTTCTCGTAAAAGGTATATACTATTACAGATATATTGGTACAGCAGGAACAGTAATGAACCGTCCGTTGAGAATAGGTAAGACTAATAGCTTGACAATGTTTGTCAGAGAAAATTTTTTGTTTGTAGATTATTGTTTCCTACACTGCTATATGCAGCAGATTCTCTGATATTAGTAGCAAATGGCGATAAGAAAATGGGTGATGGCGACTAATTTGTGCACTTAGGATAAACCGCGCAGTAAATACTTTCACCTTACAGGAATCAAACCTAAATTGGGTCTCTATTCATTGTCTTTAACTGTAACTATACTATCACATGTAGAAAACGATACATTTCAGCTGACACTAGCTTTGATTTCTCAGGACAAATGGGATTGTGATTGGTGTCGATCTTACACAGACTTCATCAAGTTTCTTTTTGAGTCTTAGAAAGAATAGTTTATCAGCAACTTGAATTTGATAATATTTGGAAATAAAATTCTATTAACAATTCTACACTGCTGATACAATTTTGACGTATTTAGAACTTGTAAGTATCCCAGCTTCTCACTTTCACTATAATTACAGTGGGCTGTTTACGCTACTATCTTGCAAATTATGTACTTTAGCAAATAATCTTGCACCGTAAAGGTCAAAAATTTTAATAAAAATATGAATACTACATAGAAAAATAAACAAAAAATATAGATGGTATATCAATCACCAAGTGATGATCCGTTTTCCATCATTACTATAAAGACGTAATTTTCTTCCACGTTCCCTGTTCACAATCTGTATTTTCCCCGGTAGTTCCATATTCCATATTCCATAGTCCATATTCCTGATAGAGGTTTTGACATGGTTTCCTCCTGGTTCTGGTTTCCGAGTTCAACTCAGTTATGAAACTATACGTTTTGCTACTCTTTGGAAGAATACATACTTTGTATTTATGACGTCATTTAGGATTAAGTACGTAATTCCCAATACTTTTTGCAAAATTTGTAATCCTGCCTGGTCTGGTTTTTGCGGCTCCTAATCTACTAAATTTCAAAACTGTCAACATTAATTTACGTTGTGCAGCGATGATCATATCTGAAAATTTTAGAATATTTTATTTTCAAACATTGCTTTATAACGAATCAATAGAAAACAAGTTTGGAGGGGTAAACGGTTGTAAACAGCATGTATGACGTGACGTCATGGAATTTAGTTTATTCACAGACGTGTAAGCGAATCAATCTACTGACATTTGTTACGTGCAAATGAATCATGGTGGTGAGATCGAAGAGACTTGTTCAGAATGAAGCATTAGCTACGAGTTTATCAACCAGGTACCACAAACAAGAGATCAAAACTGCTAATACGAAAAACCTAAAATAATAAAAGGGATTTATTTCTAAACCATGAAGGTACGATGAAAAGGTAGAAGAAACCCTGTTTTCTAGAAAACGAGAAAAGTTAAAGTAGGATAACTTACAGAGTTATTCGTTACTATAAAATAAACACATTACAATTTAGCTACACGAGAAACTGTAATAATTAATAAACAAGCAATAATTAAGTGTGACACACAAACTCTCCTTCCAAGTTTAGGAATTGTGTGGAAAGTTAAGCTAAAAGTTTCGCTAATTCCTGTTCCATTAATTTTACTTATGCTAGAGGAATGAGTTAATTAATTATTTTAATTTTGTTTAAGTTGCCTTCTGCCGATATAGTATAATAAATTTAATGTGTAACACACACACACACACACACACACACAAACACACACACACACACACACACACACACACTTATACTGTATATATATGTTCTTTTTAAAACGAATTATTGTATAACTTACATAAATATGCTTTTTAGTTTATTAAAGTATCAGGTTTATTAATATTAATTTATATATATAGTAAACACTACGCTGCGTTACACATTTCTTTTATTAAACTGTATAACCACTTTTCTTTGTTGACAATGTAGTTGTGTGCTGAATTTTGGTTGCAATAGAGTGATTGGATTTCTAAGAATTTTTACTTGATGATTGCACTTAGAGTATTGTCCTTTACACATTGAACCTGGGTTTGTTGCTAGTCAAATCCTGAGCACACATAGATACTCTGTTTATATACTTACAATTCTCTGATTCATCAGACAGGGATACATAAACATGTAAACTCGACACTGCAATACAGTTAACCAAAAGCTAGCACGCGCTTGTAAATTCCATACATTCTCAGATTAGTGTAGGATCGTCTAATACTCACTCGTTTTTGCTATACCAAAGGTGACCTTGGATAGGTTTACACAAGCACCGATATCGGCAATGTGAGCAAGTTAGTTACTAACATTGAGGGCAATGTCAGAGTTCGACCACAGGATACAGAGATCATTTCACGTGGTCAATTTTGTTATTTTTTATTACAGTACATGTTGGCTTACTGTATAACAAATAAGACCTGTTTAATACAAGCGTGATTGTTGTGTATAGTGTATACAAGAATTGTGAATATTTGTTTTATTGTTTTAAGAACATGATACTCATGTCAGTAGTATTAGAAGTGAAATTGTGGGTTTCTTTTACAATAGAAACGAGAAACTGTCATAATAGTCTTCACTGTGGTTTAATAATTAATTGAGATATTTCAAAAATGAATAACAGTCAAGATCTATACTACAGGTTTTTTGAGCATTCACGCAAGGCCAAAACGTACAAGAGGATGACTCATACAGGATGATAAAATTGTAAAAGGAACCTTACTTAAATGCGTTAGAGAAAAGAGAATAGCTGAATCAGAAAAATACAAGAAGAGAAGCTTGTATTCTTGATTAGTCGTTTCTTCGTGTGAAAAATGGGTATAAGAATACACGACAGGCAGAACGTGATCTTCAGTATGGCGATTTGGAAACTTTTCTGTGCCAAATATTTCTGAAACTTTATTGTTGTATTGGAGTGTTAGTGGTCTCAAATATTTCTACTAGTATTTTGTACAAACCACTATGTTGTCTTTGGTATTGACGAGCGCTTTCGGCAGTCAAGCCATCTTCAGGTCATTTACCAACGACCTGAAGATGGCTTGACTGCCGAAAGCGCTCGTCAATACCAAAGACAACATAGTGGTTTGTACAAAATTACTAGTAGAAAAATTTCTGAAACTATTTGAAGTAGAAGAAGATTCTGTGTTAGCAATAAAAGTACACATTCAAAATAAACTAATTTACGTTGAATGCAAAACACCAATTATAAATAATGTAACAAGTACATAAGAATACGTTATCAACGTATATTACTCAAAATTCCAGTTTGATAACATAGAGACCACATACATTATTTTTATATAACACAGACGAGGAGATGTAAGTTACGTATATCGAACGAAAATATTTTCGGCAAATCCTTGGTGTACGGGGCATGTATATGAATTCTGAAACGAAGAGTGAAATTGCAAAAGAAAATTTATTAAATAAACCTTCTTTTCGTCAAATTGCCTTTTCCCTTGTTACAAACACCTGCTATACCACTCCTAATATATAACCACAGTTCCTACACAAACACACACATACACATGGACCCATATGCCTGAGAATTCTGTAGCATGCTTTCAACGTATAACGATCCGTTGACCGCGGGTAGTTTCTCATTTCCCAAAATATATTTTATTCATCGAATTGGTGCGAAGTGTTTGTTGAATATTTTTTTCACGCTTCATGAATTTCAAACACGTTTTCTTCTGAGGAAAACTTTTCTTTATCTTATCTTACATATTGTGTAAACTTTTTTTAAATAATGATAATGTTTCTGTTTTTCCACGCAAACTGTTGTCTAGCATACACTATTACACTGATAAACTGTAAACTATAACTGCTAACATGACAAGTTGTTCTAAAGTTGAATTACACTCATGTTTTCGAATTGTATTATTTTGTAGAGAATAACAATTTGTGTCAGCTTTATATTTTACACTTTTGTTTTTGCCAAATATGAATAATCAGTTTTTAAATTATAAGTAGAAAAATAATTTGAGGAATTTTATATTGATCTTAAAGTTATCAGTCAGTCTGAATACTTTATTTCAAAAAGTTTCTCAGGAATGAGATATTCTGCAATGTAAATACATTTCTTACGGTGTTAGCGTAGGTAGTTATTTTTGAATGTGTAATAAATCATTAAACCCTATGGTAATAGATAGGTCAATATTAGTTTACATCAGACTATAATTTTAAACACGCCTGATTAGACTCATGCTGCACGTATATATTACATCCCAGATATAAAACTACTGTACTCTAGATGTACCATACGCTCTATACACAGTAGATAATAGTAACTCAATTTGTAAATAGAAATTTACAACATAGTTAAACTGTTATAAGACTGCTTACTTCACGCAGCATTTACGCCACACGACAGCATATCTAAATAAATTGGAACTGCGTCTATTAGAAGTGCCGGGTACGAAAAGAAGCTAGCTGAGAAAATATTCCTGTCGCCTAGACATAATAATGCCATTAAATTACGAGGATAAAGGTCTACTTTGATTTTGTACTATGAGGCGTTAAGCTACACTCTGTCAAATAAGTAGCTTACATCTAAGAATACTGACAGGCATTATTTACTCATGTCTAGGTATCTTTTTACAAAATATTTGCCAAATGAATACAATTTCAGTGTATAATGTCTTCGAAGCAATCCGAACTTGTGATAAAGCTGTCCTCTGAGCAGAATTTCTCGTCTCAAATACTTAAAGATTTCGCTTATAGGAAGCTTAGAATATACTTTGGTCAGAACCAGCAACAGACATATTGGACAGTATAATTTTCTGTCTTGTAATTTTCCAATTTAGCTACAATAAATTTCTGAGATTTTTGAACCAGTATTATTCTGAACATGGCGATGAATAGGAATCATATACTGAGAAAACTACATCTTTTTTTTGTGGGGGCGCTATTTAAGTATGTTTTGATTAAATGGGTCTATTCCACATGAGGTTTAGAGGTTTAGAGGAGTATTCGGTCATTGCTTTAACGTCTTGTGAAGTCCTATATGTCATCATTTTTTCCACATCTTTAACTGTGATAGATTTTAGTATCATTCCGTGATATATCATTATCATGGGTATCATATAGTGAAGTAAATGTTTCGGCAAACTGTACTACGCAATATATCAAAATTAAAATGCCCAGCTTTTCGTGCAAAAACTTAATGAAATATTACGTTATTTGTTAACTTAAAAATGTTAATGATTTACATATCCTACAAAAAGAGGGAACGTAATGTAATCTAAAATTTTATTCCCGTTTCACAAGTAAATACACACGCAGTAATTGAATTTGCTAGGTTTTCGGCCATTCCATATAACATTGTTACGAATATTACGGAACGATCTTGAAGATTCGAGAACGTCCTTTCAACCTTTCGTCGGGTAGCCGAGCAGGTGCAGTGTCTGTGTTAAGGCTGCGCTGTCAAGTACACTCTCGACAAGCTCGTTATAGATGTGGGAAACCCGAACGTCTACATCATATCATCTATATCATATATTAATACTAATTATATGGTTAGGTTTGAACATGAAATTCTTTATCATTTTTAAATTGAGAAAATGTAAAGAGATTAAAGCTGAGAAGTGAAGGTACAATTAAATAATTTGTTAAACAAATAAAAGCAAAGTATTATCACACCTAAAGAGTATTGTGTTTGTAACATCAATAACTAGTATTCAAAACAGTGGCTTTAATTTAGCATCTACAAGCGGTACTATCAGCTGACGGTACTGTATGATACGCATTCCGACAAATATAAAATGTCTACATTTGACTGTTGTATTTGCATTTTCTTACTCAGATGTGAAGAAGAACTGAGGGCTTAACAAAGTCGTCATATACTACTCTTGGCAGAAGACAGGAGTGTTACTAGAATACATACATAACGTACGAGAGCCTACGATGTCGATGTATGTACGAAATTTATTTCCTATTTTTTCTTGTAGTTTTATGCCTTTCAAAACATTCATTTCATATTCCATGCGTGTGTCTATTTTATCGTTAGGTAAACACTGTTTATAGAATACGGTTTCTTTCATGTAAGATTTGTTTTAAATTATTATATTATTCATCATATATTTTTTTCAGTAAAGAGAGAATCAGAAACTACTGTCGTCTCCAATCTTTTGTACGTCAGGTTTGAGCACTATCCGCCGAAACACAAAGTATGTCATCCATGATCTTCAAAAAGCCAGTCTTCGTACCCAATCCACCCTGTCATCAAAACCTTTGTTTTTAGTAGTCGATTTGACCTCAAGATATACCAAAATCCAGTTATAAAATAATATTAATAATTTTGTATAATTTTGATTATGATAGTTTAATGTCTTTTATCTCCTCTCCCGTCCAGACAACGAATACTACAACCACCAAAAGCTGGAACCACCAGCCGCTACTGCTTTTAATTATACAACCGGAACGCAGAGAAAATGTGATAATAAATAAAATACATTTTTTTTTAATTTCACTAACATTAAATTTATGTAAATTGAAAGAAGAAAACTTTGAGCAACAAGACTTCTGTTATTCCTCCTCATTTTTACCCTACGTCCCATTGTATTACAAAACTGGGAATTTCTGGGAAGACTGTTGAATCAGGAAGGTATATAAGGACGTTTATAAACTTATCAAAATAAGTCTAACCACGACTCACATACTGCTGGACGCGGGCGATGTGTCCACTTACCTGTGTAAATAGGTTACATGGCGTACAGTCAAGCGGCTTTAACCCAGTACATTATGTCTGATTAAACTGATTGCTTCACTGCACCGATCTGATTCCTATAGTGATTAAATGGCTGTCAGCGCATCTCAGGCTTTGAGTCTGAGTTATGTGGTGTTCTCCTCTTTCATTTAGAGATCTTGTCTCCACACTTTTACTGAATGGATCTCAACATTATAATTATCAATATTATCTGGTTATCGCCCAGATGGTTCCTTTTACACTTACTTCTTCCAGTCATCTACATAATTGTTTTCTCTTAAATGTTGAGAAAAATGATAGTGTGTCATACATAGCCTAGAATTCATTTTTATTTTCCATTACTTTTATAGAGTCTTGTATGAGCAGCTGTTCGGTGCGGTAACTTAATATTATCGCTATCTTTCTTACTAAATGGACTTATATTTGTAAGTAATACTGCAACAAAAAATATCAGCAATAGGTTTACATGATTACTCGAACAAATCCGAGCAGCCGACCAGGGGGCCCCGCGTGCGTCTGCTCGTCCGTGTAGGACTCTGTGTCTGTCTGCGGCTTGTGGTTGTTTGTACCTGCTTATCTACAAAACATAAACACAAGGCCAGAAAGTACTCATCTGGAAGTACACGCGTCTTTTAATTTATCTGTCTACTGTAATTATCGACAATAATGAATTATCAGCAACCAGGCCTGTCAACTAACATAGAACCTGTTCCTACGGTCCACTCAGGAACTACATTACCTCCAGTGTCGCAAAATGCCCCTCAATCCTATAACAGTCAACAGCCAGGCAGAAATGTTAATATTGATTTCACATAATACGGATCCCACAGTTGGCAGATGGTGAAAAAACGAAAAAGAAGTCGCCAATCTTCAGAAAACACATCTGAAACACACACTCAGCTTAATGACCACAACAGATTTACGGTGTTACCTATAGATGCCCCTGATGACGTCCAACCTACTCAAGTCTTGGCTCAGCCGAAAGTACCTAGACCTCCTCCTGTATACCTTCATGGTGTCGTCAATTACAATGAAATGATCAATAACCTTACAAAAATTTTGGAACCAGAACAGTACAGTACTAAATCGTTCGATGACAATATGGTGAAAATCAACACTTTTGCACCTGATTCTTACAGAAAATTAATCCGTCACCTCGAGGACGAAAAAATTATTTTCCATACATATCAAATTAAAGACCAGCAAGCATACCGAGTTGTCATAAGAAACAATAATCCTAGCATCGGTGTACACTTTATTAAAGAAGCACTAAAAGAAAAAGGACACTCAGTCATGAACGTAATCAACGTTCAACACAGAGTCCAGAAAACACCCCTCCCTCTCTTCTTCATTGATCTTGAACCTGCACCAAACAATAAACAAATATATAACCTAACGTCATTAGATAACACGCAGATTACTGTAGAACCATCTCGGAGAAAAATCTTCATAATACAGTGCAATCGTTGTCAGTCATACGGTCACAGTAAGACGTACTGTAGAAAACCTTTCCATTGTGTCAAGTGCGGAGGTGAACACAACTTGTCCCAAATCTAAGGATACATCAGCCACAAGTGCATTATGCGATGGTCCTCATACAGCTAATTATAAAGGCTGTGAATTTACCCGTAACATCTCTTTTCCTACTTACGCTCAAATTGCAGGACTACAGCGACACTCAGAATCCTCGCCCCCTTATGACAGCAATCTCAAACAGACAGCAAACATCACTCTTTCACACTTCCTGACAAAATTTGAGACTATGTTCAGTCAACTCATGCAGCAAAATAGCGTCATGCTTAATCTCCTTACAACACTTGTCAATAGACTTTCTAGTTAATAATGAATAACAATTACAATGATTGGATTATGGAACGCCAATAGACCCTCTCAACGCACCCAAGAACTCAAAGCTTTTCTTATTGACAACAGGTTAGACGTAACGCTTATATCTGAGACACATTTTACAGACAGAAGCCATATTGGGATTCCAGGATTTAGTGTTTATGATACCCAACATCCTGACGGTACAGCTCGTGGCGGAACCGCACTGTTAATCCGAAACAATATAAAACATTATCTCTTCTCTAAAGTCAAAACTGCTCACCTACAGGCAACAAGCGTTTTAATTGAAGATCAAAGAGGCCCTCTAATTGTTTCTGCAGTCTACTGTCCCCCAAAACACAGAATCAATGAGACTGTCTTCACCTCCTTTCTTAGAACTCTTGGTGCACGTTTTATGGTGGGAGGTGACTTTAATGCAAAACACCTGTAATGGGGTTCGAGATTAGCTAATCCAAGAGGTAGAATTTTATATAACGTCATTAGACAAGAATCCCTGTCCTTTCTGTCCACTGTTCAACCAACCTATTGGCCTTCTGATACAAATAAAATACCTGACCTCATTGATTTCTTTTTAATACGAGTCTTGTCTCATAAATTCTACAATGTTAAATATTGCCTTGATTTGTCCTCTGACCACACTCCAATTATTGCCACTATGAGCAATACTATAATTGAGTCTGAAAGTCTACCAACACTCACAAATCGTAATACTGACTGGGACTATTTTAGAGCGCTTATAAATGATAATATCTCGCTAGAACGTCCACTCCACACGCCTGCTGAATTGGATGCGGCTGTAAATTATCTCACCAGTGCTTTTCAAAAATTAGCCTGGGAAGCTACACCTTGCAATACAGCGAAGAATAAGCACTTAAACCTTCCTCTGGTTGTCCGAAAGACATTAGCTGAGAAGCGTAGATTGCGATGAATTTGGCAGCATACTCTTCATCCGGATGATAATAAAAGTGGAATTCCGCGGCTAGAAATCTATAACGATTGTTAGAAAATTTAAAGAATGATGGGATTCCGGATTATCTAGAAAATCTGTCACCTAATGAAAGTACTGATTATTCCTTGCGGAAGGCTAATAAACGATAAGGCCACTATTACAAATACCACCAATACATAAACCAGATGGTAGCTGGGCGCGAAGCAATACAGAGAAATCCCAGACTTTTGCCGAACATTTGGTTAACGTTTTTCAACCTGAAGCCAGCAAGAACGTCCCTTTGATGACGAGGTACAAAGACATTTACACTCCCCGCTCCAACTGACTATACCTATTAAGCCTTTTAAGGTTAAGGAAATCAAGGAAATAATCCTGTATAATTTGAAAAGTAAAAAGGCTCCCGGCATTGATTTGCTATCGGGGAAAGTTCTAAAGGAGCTGCCTCACAAAGGCATTGTACTAACAACATACATTTTCAACGCCATGCTCAGACTTGAATACTTTCCTCTTCTCTGGAAATCGGCTCAAGTAATCATGGTCTTAAAACCTGTTTAAAAGCCTCAAGAGCCCTCTTCTTATTGACCCATAAGTCTTCTACCGATTCTTGGTAAGATCTTTGAGAAGCTGTTTGTAAAACGACTTATGCCAACAATTGTAGGAAACAACCTAATTCCGGATCACCAATTTGGCTTTCGAGAAAAGCATTCTACGGTAGATCAAATACACAGACAAACAAATGTTTTAAATAAATCGTTGGAATCGAAGATGTTCTGCTCAGGTGTGTTTCTCGATGTTTCCCAGGCATTTGAGAAAGTCTGGCATCTTGGACTCTTATACAAAATAAAGAAAAATCTGCCACATAATCGTTACCGTATTCTACATTCCTTAGTGGGCAGAGTGTTTCAAGTCAAGTCCTCGGATGCTACTTCTCCTCTATTACCAGTGGGGTCAAGTGTTGCGCAGGGTAGTGTCCTGGGTCCTCTGCTCTACCTCATTTTCACCTCGGACTCACCGTCAGCAAGTGAAACCACTGTTGCTACCTACGCCGATGACACAGCAATCCTAGCGACACACTCCGACCCCTCAATTGCATCTCTTATACTACACGAACCATTAAACAGCGTTCAGTTATGGCTTGATAAATGGCGCATAAAAATCAATTCATCCAAGTCAGTCCACGTTACCTTCACCACACGTAAGGCAAACTGACCTCCAGTAACAATTAACGGTCAACCAGTACCGCAAGCTGAAAGTGCTAAGTACCTTGGGATGCATCTGGACTGGAGACTAACGTGGAAAAAACCTATAACATCTGAGAAGATTGAGCTTAATCACACGGTCAGAAACATCTACTGGCTGATAGGCAGAAAATCACTGTTAAGTCTCGTCAACAAACTCTTGATCTACAAAGCAGTTCTTAAACCGGTATGAACTTATGGTATGCAACTTTGGGGTACTGCTAGTACAAGTAATATTGAGATTATCCAGTGCTTTCAGTCCAAAACTTTAAGATCAATAGTCGACGCTCCATGGTTTGTCTCCAACAACTCTATACACCGCGACCTCAAAGTTCCAACCGTGAGAGAAGAAATCATGCGCCTCTGCAAGATTCACATCTCCAAAGTAGAACAGCATCCTAACCACCTGGCAATTAATTTGTTAGACAACAGTGAAGATATTTATAGACTAAAAAGGCACAAACTATTAGACTTACCATTCAGGTTTAACTAATAAATTATTCTATGTATTTTCTGTATTGTACTGTCTGTGATATCTGTTCTGTAAGTATTTGTATTCGTATCATTAATAAATGTTAATTTCAACCTGTATACGTGCATTATGGGCCTAGTGTTTAACATCTGAACTTATTGTATCATGCCAGCAGGACGTGGAAGTGATTTTTGTTCATTTGATCTTTTATCATTTAGTTTTGTATTTTGTGTACCTCTTTAATCTATTATCAAAAACAAGAAGAGCTGTCAATGGTCAGCTCTTCATAATCCTGTATGTGTGTTGTCCGCCAATTTGTTAAATGTTTGCTTAGTCGAACAGATTACAGATCTCCGATAAATTAAAAAAAAATTGCTTTTATAAGTTATGGTTTCCCTATTTTCTCCTTTACAAGACTTTTTCTCTTGTTAAATTTCAACACATTCTAAAACCCTATTGTAACGCTTCCATTTATTACATTATCCTGTATAATGGGACACTTTTTTTATGCGGTCTTTTTATGTTACGTATGCAGAATATTTATAAGGTACCCCGTTAATTGCGCTCAAATCTCGCGTAGTACGCCTTTAAGATTGGAATTGTACAGTATGTGTGTGTGTGTGTTTGTGTAAAACCTTGTCACAAAGAGTGTGGGTTCATTCACAAATATTACATCAATATTTGAAAGAACCTGGATTGCAATGGTAAAGTTTTAGTCTAACTACGGTCATCATTTTAGACGGGAGCATTGACTGTTAAGCTAGGCGATTCGTACCTTTTTGAAGGGAAATTGTTGTGGGGGAAAGTTAAGAGAAGAATGTGTAACAGTGTATTTTTCTGCAGATTAAGATGGATCTAGGAAGAAAACTCTGTAACATTTGGGGAACTCCTTTACAACGCGATACTTTAGGAACTGAAAACAAGTCATGTGTTTATAAAAACCAAAAGTGCCCAAGGATGACTGCCGGTTAGTTTTTCACGTGTTTAAAGAAATTGAACAAGGAAATTACGAAAACCATAGTAACATTCCTTTGTTTGTGAATAACAGCTTGCCTTACCTTAAGTTGTTAATTTTAAAAACATTAACCTTCTGTCTGTGGACTAATTGTGAAGTGCTCAAGCATTTTTTATTGCAAACAAATTTATTTTGTAAGAAGTAAATAAACATGGAATATGTAGTATTGCTATCACATATGTATGATAGTTTGCTTGTAATACTTTTTTAGAATTTGCCAAAGTAATATTGCATATATAATAATATACATATGAAAATATGAATGCACGTTAATGCTTTGTGTACGCGGTGCTTGGCCCTCTCATGTCTACTAGAAAATTTTTACGTGGCTCCGTGAACCGACGTGCAAGAGACAATCGAATTTGCAGCCTATTTTACCCAAGTATACTTTTCTGCAACCAGTTCAATAGTTTGCAATGGATAGTGTAGTATATAAAATAGTAAGCCTATTATCAGGAGCAAAAGTGACTTCATTCTCTATATACTTAACCAGTACAAAATAGTATGAAAACGATAAAGAAAAATACTATAACCCAAGTAAATAACCACCGTTAAAAATCTATAAAGTAGAAAAAAGAGAAGAGATTTTGAGAAGGTAAAAAAACGTAAGAAACAAGGAAAGTAGCAAAGTAAAACATACAGGTAGGATAATGATATTTGTGTACAGTGTGCAACGGTTTATCCAACATTATATAACGATATAGGCCTACCTAAAAGCAAGTGAGATTAAAACAGTTGTAACTAGACTATACCTCAAACACATTTACTTTTTAACACCAATTTTCTTTTTAGTTTGTATACTATAAGTGATGAGACAACGAATAGAAACAATAAATTATTATGAACATGTTTGAAATTGAAGGAAAATAAATTCCCTTTCTAGATGTTAGAATTCCAATTCAGATGGTATAACAAGTTAATAGATGTTAATAATCTTATTATGTTAAAGTTAAAGTTATGGCTTTAACTTACAAAAAAATAGTTCGTGTTAACTTTAAATTTTTTGTTCTTTTGACAAGTGTCATATCTTTAATCGAAAGAAATATACAAGTTTACCATAAGTAGTAATTAATAAAATAGTGAAACACGAGATCACTTTCAATTCCCTACGCGCATTAATTCCCTGAATCAGACCTGGATAGTTATGCAAGATATTTTGATTGATATAAACGAACTATTAGACATGCGTTCACAAATAAACCTTAATTGAAAACAAAAATGAAATCTAAACTATAGCGTTTTGTGTTGTAAGAAGACCCTGATGCCGGTCGTTACAAAAGAATAAAATGTATATGGAAAATTCAATAAAAATAGAATTTTCAAAAAATAAAATAATTTTGTTATGTTAATAAATGTGTTTAAATGAGAAATACATCTGTTTTAAAAAGGTTCTGTAAAATTTTAATAACAGGTAGGTATTTATTGACCGTCGAGCACTTCTTGAAGATTTGAACCAAGTCTGGAGTTAAATAGATTAACTCCAGGTAATAATCGATTGGTGACTTTTCTGACTGGTCCAATATCTCGTTCAGATAGAATATATTCTTCTTACTTAAGTCCTTCAGCCTTATAAATACCCTTAAATTACCCTGTGAAATAAGTAACAGATACAAAATAATGGAAATATAAAGATTTATTGACAATTTTAAATAAATAATCGATATTTTATCGATGGAGAGCAATTATCGACTCTGTCTCGGGAATTATCGATTGTGTCATACAGAACAAATTTATGATATATTATATTAAAAGACAGGTTCTTTGAGCGATTAGAATTAATAGTCAGAGAAGGGTGACGAGAAAGTATAACATTAACAATTAAAAATAAATACAATAATTACTATTCAATAGTATTTAAATAATTCCAGTATATAATATTTGAATATAAATGTTTTGTCAAACCAATGAAGACTGACGTCACTGCGATATGGTTAGCAGACTCCGTTTTCAAGATGGCCGCTACTCGAGTTGGACTAAGTTACAGCATATGCGTCGTGTCAGAAAATCACAATAAAATTCCCTTTATTAAGGTTTAAAATGTCCCCGCACTGGTGTAATATGTCTGTTAATCTATTTGGTGTATTCTGGTGAAGTGTTCTGTGTAAACTTGTGTTAGTTAGTTTATTTTCTATGTGTTCAACTTCTGCGGTTAAGTCCTCAAGTTATGGTTAGGAATTTCAGAATGAATCAGTTTAATTATAATGTTTTATTTGTTTTTATCACTCGTACTATAGAGTTAAGTGTTTGTTTTCACTATTGTCGTGAATGTATTAACAGCTTTAGCTTTAAAAAGTGTCTAAACCGTCTAACTCTCGTTCACTTATTTCAATGGCTAAACGCTAGTACCATTTTTCTCGATTTAAAGAAACGTTCTTTACACAACTGTCCAGCTTGATATTCAACAAAAGACTAATTAACTTGGTCATAAATCTGGCCCAGTTAATCTTTGAAAAAGTATTGTTAACATATTCGATTACCTGTACACATGATAAAATATTATATTATATATAGAATTTATCTATTTTATTCATCTCTTTTATGAATTATGAACCTTATTATCGGTTTAACCATCTCATTCCCTTTAAATTGATGTATTATAGTCCATATCTGTAGACATTTTGTGGAAATTAACAAATTTTGTTCACACTTTGGAAATATAGGCTCATAATTGGATTTCCGTCTTTATACAAAATTCCTCCATTTTAAATATTATTAATACTATTATAATAAATTTTAATTATTCATATTCCTCTTCCTTTCCTTAAATACATATAAATTACACCTTTGAACTGGTTTTTTGTGTTAATTTGTAAATTTGACAATTGATTTGACTCTTTAAAACTAATTGATTTATATATTTTGAAAATTTACAATGTTTTAAGGTATATTTCCTTATTATCATTTTAACTCATAGGATCATTCCTAGTAGTGGTTAATTGAGTTATCTTATATAAATCTTGGTAGTTTACAGGATTTATAAGTGAATTATACTAGTTTATATTGGTTCTGTGATTTCACCAAATGGCCTAGATTTTAGAATTTTATATTTCTTTCTTTCTCAAATAATTTAAACTTAATTCCTCCTCTGACTTTACATAATTACAATTATATGAAAATAACATGGTTTATAACTTATTGTGTGGTGTAGTAGTTAATTAACACTACAGTTATTAAAATAATTAATTATGAACATTGTTTAGCAATCTGCACACTTTAACATATTGCAGATATGGTTTGAACATATATCTTTTAACCATTTTTGAGCTAACATAGCATACCTATTAGAACATTATTAATGGTATGTTGGCTATTATTTATCAAACATAATTCTTTTTAAAACACATAACATAAATCTTATTTTCTAAAAAACCTTACAAATACATTTATCAACACATTGATTTTAGGACTGTGAAATAACAGTCTATTTAAACATTTTACACTTATTAATACTATATGAATACCAGTCCTTTCTGGTTTAAACCATTATTATTGTGATCCCCTACATCAGTAAACATTAACTCCCATACTCTATTTATTATCATTTTTTACAAATGTCTTGTAAATAAAGATTTACATTAAAATAATAAAATATTGGAAATGTTCCATTCCATTATTTTATTATGCTGTTTATTATCAGATATTAAAGTTGTGATATAGCATACTGATAAGTTATAGTATCACCAACTTTAAGTTTATTGCATTTCTAAAAAACACTTACACAAATTCACTTTCACTGTTGGTTCTGATATTTTGAGTCTTATTATCTCAGACCAGACCTTTAGTAATCATGGACCGTTAAGACTAGTTTATTTTCTTTATTACACAATAGCTTTAGTCGGTGCACTTCTTATAACGCTATACAGCACTTTAGTGTTCTCAATAATTACATTTTATAGGATTTTGGGTATGTTATACTTTCTTTTGCATAGTTTTTGCGGGTTTGGGGTTGATAGTAGTTTATATAATAATAGGTTTTACTACGGTGTTTCTTTCATACTATTTCTTCCTCTCCTCCAGTCTTCTTTCTTGTCCTTCTTCGTATCTTCCTTCTGGTCTTCATTCTTGTCCCTCTTCTAGTCTTCATTCTTGTCCCTCGTCTAGTCTTCACTCTTCTGGTCTTCCTTCCTCATTCTGGGGTAAACCAAAGTACTTGGTGTTATCTCGACTGAGGTTTAGTTCGGAGCATTTAATTTATTCACTGAACTGACTTTATTCTTCTATACAGGTTTCAGGGTATTGTTTTCTTCCTGATCAACAAACTTTATTCTTCCCTCTTCTTGTTTTTGGGGTATTTTGGTATTCACCACTCTTTAATTGAGTCTCTTTTTTCTTGATATGTTCTTATATAACTGGTTTACTGCTCTGAGCTTCCTGGGTAACTTACTGATATTATACTATGAGTTGATGAGTTGCTTCGATAATTTCTTTGGTTTTTTAAAACAGTGGTTTTTATATATATTGTAATGAGGATTTTTATTTTATCGTGGTTCATTCCTCTGATTTATTTAAATGTCATTCAATATTATTATAACATTTGTTGGTGTAATTAAACTTTATGATTTCATATGACTTAAAATGTAGTGGATTTTCTGTCACGCTACAGAATGCCCTTCTCCAGAAGTAATTTTTTCAGACTATACTTGCTTTTTCTTAAACAATTGCTTATGATAATTATTCAAGGTTTGTTATTATTCTGGACTTCCTTCCATTTTAAAATTTTCTTATTTATATTTGAGTTTATATCATTCTCACTTGATCTTCCTTGATAGTAATAGTCATCTGAGTTTCATATTTATTATTTCATTTTCATATTTCTTCTTAGTATTTTCTCCTTGGGATATTTCCTCCCTATCGTTCCCTACTTTGTGAGCTGGTTCAGTTCAGAGAGGCACTGTACGCTACTTTCCTCTGCTGTCCAATACTTCACACATATTTGAGTACAGAGGCAAATCATCTCTGCTCAAAAAACATATTAATCCTGCTGGAATTATCTTCAGACAGATTAAAAAAAATTATTCAGAATAGTACACATTTGTTACTATTTAAAAAATATCTTTGGGATACTTCACTTATTACTTATTATACTTCTCAGAGATTTTAATATTCCTATCTCAGTTGTTCTTCTGACTCATTATCTGGATGTTTCTTTCATTTGATATTATGGTAGGAAGCTCTTCTATTATTACATTTTTCAACTTTTCTTATCATATAAATCTTTTAGTTATAATTTCTTTATTATCTTCTGGTTTTTTCATTATAATCTGCATTATTTATAGTAGCATATCTTTATGACATTTTTAGACTGTTTCTTCGTTCTTAAAATTTCCACTTGTTCTATTTTATAGAATTTTTTATAATTGTCATTATCATAATTGTCATTTAATTCATAAATCATTTTATATTAATTCGTTTAATTACATAAATCTTTGACATTATTTTCACATTATTCCTGTCATTGTTATTATACCTTGGAATGACGGTTTTTTATTAATTTCATAATGAGGTCATAATTTCTCCTCATACCACTTCAAAGTTTCATTCTCTCATAATTCCAAAGAAGTTTTTGTACTTTATTATTCAATCACTCAAATCGTATTAAAGAAATTTTTCTTTTTTATTTCCTTTAACATCATTTTATGGAAAGGTTTTTACTCTTCATATTGAACTTAGACATGATTATATTGTCTAGAATTATTTGTTTTAATTCTAAAGTCCGTTTCCTTTATTCATCCCATTATGATCCTTTGTTACCATGGTAATTATCTTCTATGCTTACCATAAATATGGTATGAAATCTCTTCTGTTTACCTCACCACAGTGTTTTATTTATAATTGGTTGGTAAGTTGTACTTATACTTGTTTTGGGAAACTTGATTTATACATAATTCAAAATTCACTCTTCTTATATTATTCCATAAAGTTTTCTCAAATAATTTGTATGTAAGGTGGGCTTATATGTGTTTTGGCTGGTTTTATTTCTCTAAACTCTCTTGGTATTATTGTCAAAATGTTTCTCTTCAAATAAATATTTAGTAAGCTGTCCTTACTTGTTTTTGACCTTAGATGGTTTTATTTCTAAATTCTCTCCTTCTTTATTATTATATTATAGCCATAAAGTTTTTCTTCAAATATTTGTTATGTAATTGGCTTACATTGTGTTCAGAATTTGGATAATTTACATCCAAAATTCTGTATTATATATCTTCTTCCAAAATGTTCCTTCTCAAATAACTTGTATGTAATGGGCTTACATTATGTTTAGAATTTTGGGGATTTTTAAATTCTATCTTTATTCTTCTTCCAAAATGTTTCTTCTCAAATAACTTGTATGTAATGGGCTTACATTGTGTTTAGAATTTTGGGGATTTTAATATTAAAAATTCTTCTTGTTATTCTTCTTTAAAATATGTTTCTCTTCAAATAAATTGTATGTAATGGTCTTACATGGTTTTTAGAATTTAGGGGATTTTTAAATTCTATCTTCTTCTTATATTCTTGCCATAAAATTTTCTAATAATTGTAGATAATATGTGCTTATATTTCTTTTTAGAATTTGGCTGATTTATTCTAACTTCTTCTTATGCATATCTTCTTTCAAAATTGTTACTTCTCAAATAAATTGTATGTAATTGGCTTACATTATGTTTAGAATTTAGAGGTTTTTAATCATAAAATTTCTTCATGGATGCCTGGTTAAAGACACCCTTGACTTTATTTGAACTCATTTCCTTGATTTCGTAGGTGTTGTTGTTATTGCCCTTTGAGACGATATAGGGACCAGTATACAGGAGCAATAACTTTTTTGTTATCCCCTCTAAGGAACTGGGTAATTCCCTATTCTTCAACAACACCTTCTCTCCAACGGTATAATGACTAACCTTACCCATGCATTTATTGTATTTATTCCGCCGTTTCTCCTGATCTTCGGCCACCTTATTACAAAATTGAATTTTATCAAATCTATATTTATGTTCTCTGGGGAACTCCAAGATATCTTCAATCTCTCTAG
Organism: Magicicada septendecula; assembly: GCA_034769895.1. Lineage (NCBI taxonomy): Eukaryota > Metazoa > Arthropoda > Insecta > Hemiptera > Cicadidae > Magicicada > Magicicada septendecula. The sequence continues at coordinate 108,702,931 of CM068370.1, forward strand.
GGGGTTGTCTCTCGTACATTGCTGAGTATGGGGTTATTCCTATGGCAGGATGGTAGGCCAGGTTGAGGAATTCTTCAGTAGCCTCCAAGTATTCTTGCCACCTTCTCTGCTGATCATGGCAATACGTTCTTAATAGGCGCCCCACCTCTCGCAAGACTCTTTCGGCCGGGTTACTGCTCGGGTGGTATACGGATGTGTTGTATGTATGAACCCCCATGGACAGCAGTGTATCCCGCCATCTCCTCCCCTTGAATTGCGTTCCGTGGTCGGTTATGATCGATACCGGTTTTCCGACGGTTGGGAAGTACTGGTCGATCAGGATATTAAGAACTTTATTCGTAGTCGCCCGATTCGCTGGGTATAGCTTCACGAACTTGGTGTAATGGTCCATAATGATGACGATATATCTGTATCGGTGGCGGCCTCCACTGCGGGGAAATGGCCCGCAGATATCCAGGAATACCTTCTCAAGTTTAGACTGCGATGTTATTGGAATCATCTGCCCTTCTCTTTTCTCGTTATTAGTTTTTACGAGCTGGCAAATGCGACAGTTTCTAATATACCTCCGTACCTTCCGATTGATGTCCTTGATATAGCAGCTTTCTTCCAGGGCCTTTACCACCTTTAAAGCGCCCATATGCCCATATCGAACATGATAACTGATCACTATCTCTTTCTCGATATGGGTCGGAATTATTACCTTCCACTCCTCCTTATATAATGATGGTTTGGAAAACAGGATTCCCTTATGTATAGTGTAATATTGGGAGATGGTCTCATCTCCTGCTTCCAATCTTGAGATAATAGTAATTAATTTCGGGTCAGCTTGTTGGTGTATGCTTAGTTGTTCCAGAACTGATTGTAGACCGGCGCTGCTGCTGAGAATATGGTACACCTTCAGAATACTCTCCTTCTCCCCCTCGAACGTCTGCTTGTCAATGTCAACTCTAGACAATACGTCCGCGACGACATTCTTCCTTCCGGGGATATACTCCCACTTAAGGTCGTATTCTTGCAGCAATAGTATCCACCGCGTTAACCTTCCATGGCTCAGCTTACATCTCTTAAGGAACGAGATAGATTTATGGTCTGTCCGGACGGTAACGGGATAACCAAGAATATATGTACGGAACTTTCCGCACGCGAACACGACACTCAATAACTCCTTTTCTGTCACATGATAGTTTTTCTCACTCTGGTTCAGAGCTCTGCTGGCAAAACAGATTACAAGATGCTCGCCCTCCTCATCCTCTTGATATAAAGTAGTGCCGAGGCTGATGTCAGTGGCATCACAATTAAGAAAGAAAGGCTTGTTAAAATCTGGATGGCGGAGTATAATATGTTTAAGGAATTTTTGTTGTATAAGATTCAATATGTTTGTTGTTCATTACCCCAGATCCATTTATTTTTAGATGACAGTTGCGGCTGAAATCTGGCAGTCAGTTCGGAGTACTTTTCCTGGAACTTGCGGTAGTAATTACAGAGTCCCAGGAACGACTGTAACTGCCTTCGATTCTTTGGTGTAGGAAAGTTCTGAATTGCTTCGACTTTTTCAGCCGACGGTGAGATTCCCTTATCATTTAATATGAAGCCCAAGAATTGTATCTCTTTAGCAATAAAATGAGACTTTGCTAACTTCAGAGTAATATTGTTTGCTGCTAGCTTCTGAAAGACGTGTTCCACACGGTATCAGTGTTCCTCCCAAGTTTCTGAGGACACTAGCAAGTCATCGACGTATACGGTGGTGAATTTTGGTGCTTCTTGGCCAAGTATCTGATCCATGCAGTGCACAAAGACTGCGACTGAGTTTACCAGCCCGAAGGGCAACCTCTTAAACTGGTAGTTCCGCCCTTCGAATATAAAGGCCAGATACTGGCGACTCTGTGGATGTAATTCCACCTGCCAGTATCCGCACACCGTATCCCAGGTAGTGAAGTATTTGGTACCGTGGAACCGTTTTAAGATCTCCTCAATCTCACCGGGCGAAGTCCTGTCATTTATGATCATCTTATTTATTTCGCGCGCATCTAAACATAAACGGACTTGTCCGTTTTTCTTAGGAATAGCCACGATAGGACTTGTATAAGGGGAATGGCTACTCTCTATAATGTCACGGTTAATCATTTGCTCTATTTCAGCTCTTACTGCTTGCTTTCGTGATTGCGCAATGGGGTAAGACTTCCGGTTAAAGTCTACAGTGTCTCGGAATTGTAGAGTACACTGGAAATTCTTCACCTTACCGGGCTCATCAGAAAAGACTGATTTATATTTATTGTATATGTCTATTAATTTGTTCGCTTGGTTTGTTGTTAAACCTTCGCCAGTTATACCGCTCCGGAAATCCCTGATCTCCTGGATTTTTTGCGACCATAAATCTTCATTGGAGGTGTCGTCTATCCTTTTTTCGATTATTGATGTTGGATGGATGTAATTAATTTTTCGGATTTGCTGATGGATACTATAGGGAACGACTTGGTCACTACCCACCAAGTTCGCCGTCCAAGTCTGCCCGTTAGAAAACAGCGACAATGTTTCAGTTCTTAGATCAATGATGGCGGAATTTCTCCTAAGCACATCACACCCGACCAGTATATTAAATGGCAGACCGCTCGCCACCAAGAATTCCATGTCAATCGCTATACCACAGCTCATCACACTGGCGGAGACTTGTCTACGTATAGTTTTGTTTTGTCGGCCGGTTGCTCCCAACAAAACAATATTATTCAACGGCAATGTTGGTAAAGTTCTCCCGCACTCTTGCTGTATCCTCTCCAGTTCCGTCGTACTTATTATTGATACGTTTGACCCAGTATCGATCATTAACTTGGCTGGGATGCCTTCTACCTTGGCGTCAACATGTATAATTTCATTATTGAAGTTATTGGTGGGACTCCTGTTATCCTCTTCCAATAACTCCTGTCTGATGTCCTTCAGGTAGTTGCACCCGATGATTGTAATACGATTGTGATTATTCTCGAAATTGCACTCATTATCATTATTATACCCAGTAGTCAGAGGCAGTAACGGGTTCTGGCGATTTCTTACTGCCTGTGCCCGTTTAAAGGCTCGGCATCATTGTTTCTTTGAGCCATATTATTCGATGCCTCATTCGGGATGCTCAGAGTGGTTACTTGCCGATCTGTCCTATGGTCTTCCGGTCGTTCATGGTGCGACCTCTGTTCAGTGTTGTCCAAACTATTGCTCCTACGCGCCGGATAGTACCTCGGTTGGTCCCGTTCTAGGCTCCTCCGCCTTTCATCGTATCTTCGGTAACTGCTTCGTCGATTGTGGTTGAATCCTCGCTGTCTTCCATCTGTGGCTCGTATGAAGTTCACTCTAGGGCGAGGAAACCTATTATTATTAAAATTACCATTATTGGGACCCGCACGATTAGCATTATTAGGGTAAGGACTATTACCATAATTGGGGCTTCTCTGACTATTTACGTTATCAGGGTAGGGATTGCGGTTACCCTGATAACCATTAGAGGGTCGATTCGGGTTTTGCTGGTTGGGACCCGTATTATTATTGTCATTGTAATTAGTATTATTTACATTATTTCCATTATTAGAATTGTTATTTCGCGGGTATGCCCGACCTCCTTGGTACCCAGTATTTACGTGGTTTGCACCCTGGTTAGTGTTCTGGTACGTCCTTGGTTCGGGCCCATCACTTCTTCTACGACTCTGCCGGTAGTAATCTTCATTTTCATAATTCTCTAGGAGTTCTGTCATTGCCTGGATGGTTTTTATCTGGCTGCCCCTCCTAGCACGAATCACCTCCTCATCATAATGGTAAGACAGCTTGTTTATTAGGCATTCCTCCGGTATGGCTGGTTCTAAGTGTTTGGCCATACACACTTTGCCGAGGAAATAAGCTGTCATTGAGCTGCCGACTTGTGGTTTGTAGCGACCATGGCATATATTATCTCTTATGAGATTTTGCGTGGTCTCTGACCAGTACTTGGCCTTGAACAGGCTCTTGAATTGTTCATAATTGTCGATGTCGCTCCGGTTGGCCATCCACCAATGGTCATTCACCTCCCGAAACGACTCGTCAAGGATCTGTCTGTTCTGGACCCATCGGTTCCCTCGGTGTTTCTCGAGGTACTCCTCTATTCGTGCCAAGAACTCCATAGGCTTCCGTTTGTATTGCCGGAAATTGAGCCATTCTCTGTTCTCTGACATGGGGAAATTGTGATATCCTGATGGTCTGTTTCTTATTAACTCTATCTCCTCCTGGCTTTGACGCACCTGTCCGGTTATATTTGACATAGCGGCTTCCACACCGTCGCATCTTTCTGTTACTTGGGTCCTCACTTTATTTACTTCTTCCAAGGCAAATTTCTTGGTCTCCTCCATTCTTGTTTTCTGTTGTTCTTGGACCTGAGTAATCTCCTTTGTTATTACTTCCCGGACTTCCAGCACTTCGTTTTCTGTTTGACGACATCTTTCGTCTACTTCTCGGATCTGCTGGTTAACAACCACGACTTCCTGTTCTAATTTCTTTACAATGGACTTCTTCGTATCGGTTATCTTTTTATTTAACTCTTCCTTAGCTAACTCAATCCTCTCGTCTAACTTATTCATGTTCTCTTGGTTAACTTCCCTTAGTTCTTCTCTCAACCTTTGATTATTCTCATCCATCTTCTCCTCCATTTTCAGATTATTTTGCTCCAATTTTTCCCTCAGTTGCTGATTGTCGCTTTCCATTTTTCTACTTGTTTCCTCCATTTTTTCTTCTAAATTCTTATTATTTTCTTCCATTTTTCTTTCCATCTTCCTACTAGTTTCTTCGATCCTCTTATTAGTATTTTCTATCTTACGGCCCAATTCTTCCTTTGTGGATCGGTTATCTTCTTTCAGATCCTCTAGTTTTTCATTTAATGAATGGTTATCGTCATCCATTTTCTTGCTTAAATTCTCCTCCATCTTCTTGTTATCTTCTTTTGTGGAATCCATTTTCTTATTAGTGGATTCTATATTTTTATTGACTCCTTCCAATTTAGCCTCCATGTTCTGATTCATTTGTGCAAGCATTTCCATTATCTTCTCATCCATCGTTTTAATTTTCTCCTTCTCGGGGACATTGACTTCCACTGTCTGCGTTGGTACTTCGGGTTGTTCCTCGGGTGGTGTGGGCTGTTTCGGTTCCACCTGGGTTAGTAACACTTCCGGATCTTCAACAGGTGTTGCCTCCTTATCCCCCATGTCAACCTCTTTCTCGGCCTCTGCCGCCCTCTTTTTCGATGTAGCTCGTCTCTGCATCTTTCTCTGTCTCTATTTATTAATCGCTGCCAAGCTTAGATTATTAAGCCCTCTAAGTTTGACGCCATTTTGTAAGAAGACCCTGTATGCCTGTCGTTACAAAAGAATAAAATGTATATGGAAAATTCAATAAAAATAGAATTTTCAAATAATAAAATAATTTTGTTATGTTAATAAATGTGTTTAAATGAGAAATACATCTGTTTTAAAAAGGTTATGTAAAATTTTAATAACAGGTAGGTATTTATTGACCGTCGAGCACTTCTTGAAGATTTGAACCAAGTCTGGAGTTAAATAGATTAACTCCAGGTAATAATCGATTGGTGACTTTTCTGACTGGTCCAATATCTCGTTCAGATAGAATATATTCTTCTTACTTAAGTCCTTCAGCCTTATAAATACCCTTAAATTACCCTGTGAAATAAGTAACAGATACAAAATAATGGAAATATAAAGATTTATTGACAATTTTAAATAAATAATCGATATTTTATCGATGGAGAGCAATTATCGACTCTGTCTCGGGAATTATCGATTGTGTCATACAGAACAAATTTATGAAATATTATATTAAAAGACAGGTTCTTTGAGCGATTAGAATTAATAGTGTAACGTACCACTTTTTTGTGAGGTGTAGTAGAGTTAAATCCTGCACCACGTTGTACGCGTCAATTCTGTAACGTACTACTTTATCACGAGGCGTGCACCACTTACGAGTGTATTGCAATTACCAGCTTCGTTAATTCTGCCCCACAGTTGTACGCCAAATCTGTAACGTACCGCTTTTTGATGTGATGTGTTATGGAAGTGTTATTATATGCCTCACGCAGTATGCGTCACTTTTGAATTATACTAACTGACGTTTTAAACGGTATAAATAAAGGATTTCGTTTATCTTGTTTTACTCAATCTAAAAGAAATCGAGAGTGTGTGATTTGGGGTCAAGGAGGTAATTTGTTCAGCCTTATGCAGAAGAGAGAGTAAGTATCAAATTTGCCCCTCTGTGGTGACGATTCCTTCTGTATGTTGTGCTGAAATTTTCATTAACTACCCACTACAATAAATTATAACACTTATAATTCAATATTAATTTTCAATAATATTGCTTTATTGATTATTGACTTTTGTCTCCAGCCACCAAAGTATAGGTATCACAATTAATCTTTTTAAAAAGAAAACATCCTCTCGCCTTTACCGAGTAAACATAGATCTGTCTAAAGAACAAAACATATATGTTGTTATTTAACCAATATTACGCTATAATAAAATACATCAGTTATTACATAATTCTTATTAATTCCCCAGGGTTCAGGGTGAATTCTTTATGTTATGAGAGTGTCAGAAATGGCTAATTGCTACGCTTTACAAGTATAAAAAATTAATAAATAATTTTGGTTTATTTTTCACATGTTACGTAGTTTCCGGAATTGCCGTTAGAGAGCAGCATGTATTTGTTTACTTTTGAAATAAACATATGATACAATTAATATTTTTTGTTCTATTTTCACTATTAAAAAACGAGTTTTCTTCGGGATTTATTACGAAAAATGTTTATATTACCTCGCTCCGTGTTGTCCTTACTGGATTGAAGTTTTATTCTGTGATGAGGTACGTCTTGCGTTATTATTTCCTTTTCATTTGGATGAGTTTCTGATTGTCTACTAGACGTAGGCCGAATTATATTGGATCCTCAGAATGGTTTCATCCACGGTTTTTTAATGTATAACACCTTTTAATTTGGATTCCTCAGGTATAATTGGTTAGTATTCACTTTGTTTATTACTCTTGCGTGAATTTCGCCTCCTCCAATGTCCAAAAAAGGTTATTTTTTTATAATTTTTGTCGCATCGATTCTTCAACTCTCTGGTTCAGTTCAAAATTTTATTCTTATTAACAATACTTGTTATTTTCCATCACTCTTAGTAACACATAGTATTTTTATTATGTAGGCAGTTTGTGATTATTATAAATTTATATTTTTATTTATGGAAAAATAATTCCCTTCCATTCCGGTTTATTTACTAATTTAATTCATATAATATGTTTTGGTTAATTTTTTTATGACATTGTATATAAATATTTTATCATTTTATTATCATTAAATAAATTTATATATTATTTATTTAATCTCGAATAGTGTTCATACCCGGTACTACTTCCTGTTGTCCTTTCCTTCCTAGGATTATTTTAATTTTATATTATCTTTGGTAGTTAAAATTTTTATGTCTTTTAAAATTAAACCCTGGGTTTTCTTACAATCTAACATAATTATTTGAAACAATATAATATTAACTGGGGTATAACAAATTGTGGTTCATACAATATAAATTACAATAAATAAATAAAATCACAAAAATCGATTAGTATTATTACATACTACTTCCATAGTTTTATCCTATCCAAAATATACAGCACAGTTTAGTAATACATTAATTTCACTTTGGTTTTTTCACCTCAATGGGTACACTAGAACTCACTTCACACTATATACCACTCGTATTGTTTATCATGTTGAGTGATATAATTAAATTTTGAGCGAGCTTTAGTTCTACCCATTTCTGACTTTTATTCTCATGATTTACTTTATTGGGACCGGGTTATGTACCGTTACATAAAGCCCCCCCACTAGAACAAATTTATTTTAGTTCAACTCGTTGATAGAAATAAATTGTTGATTTGTTCAAGTCTCCTAATGGTCTTGACTTTGTTTTCAAAATAGCTTTTCATTTCCGACTGATTATACACTCCCTTTATTTTATTATTGGTAATTGTTCGTAAGTATTATTACCCTTCACCTGGGTTATGAGGTAAGGGCCAGTATAAAGTAGCAATAGCTTCCGGGCGATACCCTCTATAGAACTGGGTAGTTGTCTATTTTTTATTAGTACTTTATCTCCCAACTGGTATGTATCCAATCTTCTCCTTTTTACCTGATCCCTTTTTTGTTGAAGTTCCACTTTATGTAACACTCTGTTGTGCATTTCCACTTGGTCGAATTCTACTCTCTCTCCTGGAGGGAAATTTATCAATGACATAATTTCTCTTGGTGGTGGTTTATCAAACATTATTTGATAAGGGCTAGTACCGATAGTGTCATGGTAGGACCAATTAAGAAAAGTCTCGGCTGGTTCAATATACTGACTCCAGTTTTTATGTTCTTGATGACAATAGGTGCGTAGAATTCTGCCAACTTCTCTTAATACACGCTCAGCAGGATTGCTACTAGGGTGGTACACGGATGTCTTGTACGTTCTTATTTGCCAATTTCTCAATTCTTCCTTCCACCTTTTCCCCCGAAATTGCGTTCCATGATCCGTTATAATCATTTCCGGTCTTCCCACTTCAGGTAAGTATTTTTTTATAATTACTTCTAGAATTTTCTTTGTTGTAGCTCTACTAATAGCGTAGAGTTTTGTGTATTTTGTATAATGATCAAATAATATGATAATATATTTATATTTATGTCTTCCTCCACTTCTGGGAAAAGGTCCGCAGATATCCAAAAAAATCTTTTCAAGTTTTTTATTAGATGTTATAGTAATCATGGCGCCTGTTTTCTTCTCATTATTTACTTTTACAAGCTGACAAATGTTACAGGTTTTCACTATCTCTCTTACTCTTCTATTTATAGCTTTCACGTAACAATGTTCAGATAAAGCTTTAATAACCTTGAGTGATCCCATATGGCCATACCTTTCATGATAATCTTGAATCAATGCTACTTCTGTTGCTGCTGGTACATATATCTTCCAGACATGATCCTTAATGGTAGGACGAATAAAAAGGATCTCTTCATAAACACAAAAAAATTTCATTATTATAGGGTCATGTTGTAATATTCTTTCCTTAATTTTTGTTAATTTATTGTCACTTTGTTGATCGATTTTTATTTTATTAATTATATCTTGTAACTCCTTTGACATCTTAATTATGTGATATATTTTTCCAATGCTTTCTGGTTCTATTTCACAAGTTCCTTTTTCAAGGTTAATCCGGGATAATCGGTCTGCTATTACATTCTTCTTACCTGGAATATATTCCCAGTCTAAATTATATTCTTGAAGTATTAATGCCCATCTAGTAAGTCTGCCGTGATTAAGTTTACAATTCTTTAAAAATGAAATTGATCTGTGATCAGTTCTGATAGTCACTGGGTATCCCAAAATAAATGTTCGAAATTTTATACATGAGAACACAACACTCAGCAGTTCTTTTTCAGTTACTGTATAGTTTCTCTCACAACTGCTTAGTACTCTACTTGCAAAACTTATAACTCCATGATTTCCTTCTTCATCTTCCTGATATAGCTCACTCCCAAGGCTAATGTTACTAGCATCACAAATAATGAAAAAACGTTTATTAAAATTTGGGTGATGTAACATGATGCAGTCAAGAAATTTATTTTTTACTATCTGGAAATTATTATCTTCACTTTCTTCCCATTTCCACTTGTTCTTCTTTGAAAGTAAATATTGAAATTGAGCTGTTATTTCTGAATAACTCTGTTGAAATTTTCTATAATAGTTGCATATCCCCAAAAAGGATTTTAATTGTTTCAAGTTTCTGGGTTTGGGAAAATCTTGAATAGCCTTTACTTTTTCAGGAGATGGTTTAATTCCAGTAGCAGATAAAATGAACCCTAAAAATGGTAGTTCATGGGTGATAAACTTAGATTTATCCAGTTTTAAAGTTATATTATGTTGCAAAAGTTTATCTAACACTGTTTCCACTCGGTTACAATGCTCCTCCCAAGTACAAGACGTAATTAGTATGTCATCCACATATATTGTAGTAAAATCTAAAACTTCCTTACCCAAAATTTGGTCCATGCATTGAATGAACACAGCCACAGAATTTACCAATCCAAAAGGCAAGCTTAAAATGATAATTTCGTCCTTCGAATATGAAAGCAACATATTGTCTGCTGTTAGGGTGTAATTCTATTTGCCAGTATCCACAGACTGCATCCCAAGTACTCATGTACTTGCATCCAAAAAATCTCTTCATAATCTCCTCAATCTCACCTGGAGACGTGCGATCGTTAATGAGCATTTTATTCAACTCCCGAGCATCGAGACATAGTCTAACTTGACCATCTTTCTTCGGTATAGCCACCAATGGGCTAGTATATGGAGAGTTACTTCTTTCGATTATGTCTTCTAATATCATCCTTTGAATTTCTTTCCTTGCTGCCTCTTTCAAAGCTTGAGCAATAGGGTATGATCGTTTATTAAAATTTACATTTTCTTTAAATTTTAGTTCACACAAGAAGTTTTTAGCTTTTCCTGGTGATTCTGAGAATACTGGTTTATATTTATTATAAATTTTTATAAGTTGTTGTTTCTGTTCTATACTAATTATTTCCGGTGCCTGCCTATTCTGAAACTCCATTATTTCTTCTATCTTCTCTTTCCAAATCTTTGATTCTGTTACTTCTATATTATTACCTAGGGTTAATCTATTATTCTCCCTAACAAAAAATGAGCTCGGACACTGAGGGGCACTTTGGCTACCAATTATCTCAGCCGTTAACTCACCATTTTCTGTGCTCAAGGTTAGTATACCCCTGGCCAGATTTATAATTGCAGTGTGTCGCCGTAGCATATCACACCCTATTAACACCCTAAACGGTAGCCCTTTCGCTACTAAAAATCCCATAGGTATTCCTATTCCATTAGTGGTAACATTCAAAGACACTTGTTTTTTGATTGTTTTATTTTGTTTCCCGGTAGCACCAACAATTGTCAAATTGTTAATTGGTAAAGTAGGTATTCTCTCAGTAGTTAACTCAGTAATACGATCTAATTCTAATTGATCAATAATTGAAATATTGGCCCCTGTATCAATCATGGCCTCTGCTGACACTCCATTTAATTTTATTTGTATATAGACTATGTCATTGTTCGGTGATGACTCTTTGATTACTCTTTCTTCCATTAACTCGGATTGTATATTTTTTAGAAAATTATTTCTGATAATGGTTATTGGTTTATTCAAATTAGTATTATAATTGGGTGTATGGTAAATTCTGTGCCCTGTTGTTTCTAGCAGTGACGGGCAATCACATCTTCTCACTGCTGGTACCCGTTTCCCCTATTTATATCATTACCATTGGTTGCTTCAACATTTTCATTATGTTGAATGTTGTTTATCGGTATCCTTTCTTCATCCCTCTCTCTGGATCTAGGTTGATCGATGTTCATACTCCTTGATGTACCTTCGTCTCTATGATAATAATCCTGTCTGTAATTCGGTCGATTATTATTAGACCATCTTCCGCGATATCTGTTATTGAAATAACTGTTGTTAGCATGTACATAATTAACTCGGGGCCTATTTTCTCTTGGTGGTTCATTCCTCCGCTCCTCGGTATTCCCTGACCTCCATCTACTTCTCCTATAATAAGATTCCTGTTCATAATTTTCTAGCAGCGTTTCCTCCAATAGTTTTGATTTGTCCACTCAAGCGTGCACTGATGATCTTTTCTTCAAAATGATACGCCATTTTGGTCACCAGACACTCTTCAGGTATCTTAGGGTCTAGATACTTGGCGATACACACCTTCCCTAAAAAGTAAGCAGTAGGTGTTTGTCCCGCTGTACGGTCATACCTACCATGACAGATATCGTCCCTAATAATGTTTTGTACTGATTCTGACCAGTACTTAAGTTTGAACATAGTTTTGAAACCCTCATAATCACACACCTCGTTCCTAATTGCTGTCCACCAATTATCATTGATATTTTTGAACGATTCGTCTAATAGACCTTTTATCATATTCCATCGATTCTCCTTTGATCTGTTCAAAATTTCATCTACTCTCCCTAAAAATTCAAGTGGGTTTCTGCGATAATCTCGAAAGTTTACACTTTCCTTATTGTCTGGATAAACATGATGACTGTTGCATGCAGATCTAGCACTTATTCTATCTACATCACATTGAAAATTGGTTTGTATTCGTTGCAAACTATCTAATTTCTCTGCTTGGCTATCACATTGATTTTTTACATTCTCTACAGTTTTATGAAACTCTGAAAATTTACAGTTTAGACTGCTTTTAATGCTATCTAACTGGTCATTGTTTTCTTGTCGTATGGCCATTACACGAACTTGATTATCTTGTTCTTCTTTTTCCATTCGTGCCTCAACTCCAATTTTAATTAGTTCCATCTTCTCTTCAGTTGTATCTAATCTCTGGTTAGTTTCTACTAATTTCTTCTCTGCCTCTTCCTTATATGCCTCTACTCTTTGGCTTAACGTATTATTGACCAGTTCAATTTTACCTTCTAGACTTTCTCTTAATTCCTTGTTGAAATTCTCCATCTTACCCTCAATTTGTTTTAAATTCTCATTATTCTCTTCAAATTTTGCATTCATCTCTTCTCTTTGCCCTTCAACCGCTTCCTTCAGTTCATGGTATTGTTCATTCATGGTTTGTTTTAAGTTTTCCTCCTGTTTCTTAAATTTTTCGTCTATTTTATCATTGGTTTGTCTATTTTGTTCCTCCTGTTTCTTAAATTTTTTGTCTATTTTATCATTGGTTTGTCTATTGCTTTCCATAATAATTCTCAACATCTCCTGCATGCTCATGTCTTCTTTTTGGTTGAATTTATCTGGTTGATCCCCTTGGGCATCCTCTTCAACTATTTCCTTGTCCGTATCCATAACTACTTCGGCTTCTTCTGTATCACCTGTCTGTTGGTCCATTTCACTGTCCGTGACTAATTCTATTTCTTGTTCCTGTCCACCTTCTTCAGTCTCCTTTTCTTCTGCCCTCTTCTTCGATTTTCCTCGGGTATTAGGCATTTCTTGTTTTCTCATATCAGCCAACGATAATTAGATTTTTTGATATATATTTTTATTAAATATCAAAATTCTTTTCTAATTACCGCCCTTTTACGTTGAGCGCCAATCTGTAACGTACCGCTTTTTTGTGAGGTGTAGTAGAGTTAAATCCTGCACCACGTTGTACGCGTCATTCTGTAACGTACTACTTTATCACGAGGCGTGCACCACTTACGAGTGTATTGCAATTACCAGCTTCGTTAATTCTGCCCCACAGTTGTACGCCAAATCTGTAACGTACCGCTTTTTGATGTGATGTGTTATGGAAGTGTTATTATATGCCTCACGCAGTATGCGTCACTTTTGAATTATACTAACTGACGTTTTAAACGGTATAAATAAAGGATTTCGTTTATCTTGTTTTACTCAATCTAAAAGAAATCGAGAGTGTGTGATTTGGGGTCAAGGAGGTAATTTGTTCAGCCTTATGCAGAAGAGAGAGTAAGTATCAAATTTGCCCCTCTGTGGTGACGATTCCTTCTGTATGTTGTGCTGAAATTTTCATTAACTACCCACTACAATAAATTATAACACTTATAATTCAATATTAATTTTCAATAATATTGCTTTATTGATTATTGACTTTTGTCTCCAGCCACCAAAGTATAGGTATCACAATTAATCTTTTTAAAAAGAAAACATCCTCTCGCCTTTACCGAGTAAACATAGATCTGTCTAAAGAACAAAACATATATGTTGTTATTTAACCAATATTACGCTATAATAAAATACATCAGTTATTACATAATTCTTATTAATTCCCCAGGGTTCAGGGTGAATTCTTTATGTTATGAGAGTGTCAGAAATGGCTAATTGCTACGCTTTACAAGTATAAAAAATTAATAAATAATTTTGGTTTATTTTTCACATGTTACGTAGTTTCCGGAATTGCCGTTAGAGAGCAGCATGTATTTGTTTACTTTTGAAATAAACATATGATACAATTAATATTTTTTGTTCTATTTTCACTATTAAAAAACGAGTTTTCTTCGGGATTTATTACGAAAAATGTTTATATTACCTCGCTCCGTGTTGTCCTTACTGGATTGAAGTTTTATTCTGTGATGAGGTACGTCTTGCGTTATTATTTCCTTTTCATTTGGATGAGTTTCTGATTGTCTACTAGACGTAGGCCGAATTATATTGGATCCTCAGAATGGTTTCATCCACGGTTTTTTAATGTATAACACCTTTTAATTTGGATTCCTCAGGTATAATTGGTTAGTATTCACTTTGTTTATTACTCTTGCGTGAATTTCGCCTCCTCCAATGTCCAAAAAAGGTTATTTTTTTATAATTTTTGTCGCATCGATTCTTCAACTCTCTGGTTCAGTTCAAAATTTTATTCTTATTAACAATACTTGTTATTTTCCATCACTCTTAGTAACACATAGTATTTTTATTATGTAGGCAGTTTGTGATTATTATAAATTTATATTTTTATTTATGGAAAAATAATTCCCTTCCATTCCGGTTTATTTACTAATTTAATTCATATAATATGTTTTGGTTAATTTTTTTATGACATTGTATATAAATATTTTATCATTTTATTATCATTAAATAAATTTATATATTATTTATTTAATCTCGAATAGTGTTCATACCCGGTACTACTTCCTGTTGTCCTTTCCTTCCTAGGATTATTTTAATTTTATATTATCTTTGGTAGTTAAAATTTTTATGTCTTTTAAAATTAAACCCTGGGTTTTCTTACAATCTAACATAATTATTTGAAACAATATAATATTAACTGGGGTATAACAAATTGTGGTTCATACAATATAAATTACAATAAATAAATAAAATCACAAAAATCGATTAGTATTATTACATACTACTTCCATAGTTTTATCCTATCCAAAATATACAGCACAGTTTAGTAATACATTAATTTCACTTTGGTTTTTTCACCTCAATGGGTACACTAGAACTCACTTCGCACTATATACCACTCGTATTGTTTATCATGTTGAGTGATATAATTAAATTTTGAGCGAGCTTTAGTTCTACCCATTTCTGACTTTTATTCTCATGATTTACTTTATTGGGACCGGGTTATGTACCGTTACAATAGTCAGAGAAGGATGACGAGAAAGTATAACATTAACAATTAAAAATAAATTCAATAATTACTATTCAATAGTATTTAAATAATTCCAGTATATAATATTTGAATATAAATATTTTGTCAAACCAATGAAGACTGACGTCACTGCGATATGGTTAGCAGACTCCGTTTTCAAGATGGCCGCTACTCGAGTTGGACTAAGTTATAGCATATGCGTCGTGTCAGAAAATCACAATAAAGTTCCCTTTATTAAGGTTTAAAATGTCCCCGCACTGGTGTAATATGTCTGTTAATCTATTTGGTGTATTCTGGTGAAGTGTTCTGTGTAAACTTGTGTTAGTTAGTTTATTTTCTATGTGTTCAACTTCTGCGGTTAAGTCCTCAAGTTATGGTTAGGAATTTCAGAATGAATCAGTTTAATTATAATGTTTTATTTGTTTTTATCACTCGTACTATAGAGTTAAGTGTTTGTTTTCACTATTGTCGTGAATGTATTAACAGCTTTAGCTTTAAAAAGTGTCTAAACCGTCTAACTCTCGTTCACTTATTTCAATGGCTAAACGCTAGTACCATTTTTCTCGATTTAAAGAAACGTTCTTTACACAACTGTCCAGCTTGATATTCAACAAAAGACTAATTAACTTGGTCATAAATCTGGCCCAGTTAATCTTTGAAAAAGTATTGTTAACATATTCGATTACCTGTACACATGATAAAATATTACATTATATATAGAATTTATCTATTTTATTCATCTCTTTTATGAATTATGAACCTTATTATCGGTTTAACCATCTCATTCCCTTTAAATTGATGTATTATAGTCCATATCTGTAGACATTTTGTGGAAATTAACAAATTTTGTTCACACTTTGGAAATATAGGCTCATAATTGGATTTCCGTCTTTATACAAAATTCCTCCATTTTAAATATTATTAATACTATTATAATAAATTTTAATTATTCATATTCCTCTTCCTTTCCTTAAATACATATAAATTACACCTTTGAACTGGTTTTTTGTGTTAATTTGTAAATTTGACAATTGATTTGACTCTTTAAAACTAATTGATTTATATATTTTGAAAATTTACAATGTTTTAAGGTATATTTCCTTATTATCATTTTAACTCATAGGATCATTCCTAGTAGTGGTTAATTGAGTTATCTTATATAAATCTTGGTAGTTTACAGGATTTATAAGTGAATTATACTAGTTTATATTGGTTCTGTGATTTCACCAAATGGCCTAGATTTTAGAATTTTATATTTCTTTCTTTCTCAAATAATTTAAACTTAATTCCTCCTCTGACTTTACATAATTACAATTATATGAAAATAACATGGTTTATAACTTATTGTGTGGTGTAGTAGTTAATTAACACTACAGTTATTAAAATAATTAATTATGAACATTGTTTAGCAATCTGCACACTTTAACATATTGCAGATATGGTTTGAACATATATCTCTTAACCATTTTTGAGCTAACATAGCATACCTATTAGAACATTATTAATGGTATGTTTGCTATTATTTATCAAACATAATTCTTTTTAAAACACATAACATAAATCTTATTTTCTAATAAACCTTACAAATACATTTATCAACACATTGATTTTAGGACTGTGAAATAACAGTCTATTTAAACATTTTACACTTATTAATACTATATGAATACCAGTCCTTTCTGGTTTAAACCATTATTATTGTGATCCCCTACATCAGTAAACATTAACTCCCATACTCTATTTATTATTATTTTTTACAAATGTCTTGTAAATAAAGATTTACATTAAAATAATAAAATATTGGAAATGTTCCATTCCATTATTTTATTATGCTGTTTATTATCAGATATTAAAGTTGTGATATAGCATACTGATAAGTTATAGTATCACCAACTTTAAGTTTATTGCATTTCTAAAAAACACTTACACAAATTCACTTTCACTGTTGGTTCTGATATTTTGAGTCTTATTATCTCAGACCAGACCTTTAGTAATCATGGACCGTTAAGACTAGTTTATTACCTTTATTACACAATAGCTTTAGTCGGTGCACTCCTTATAACGCTATACAGCACTTTAGTTTTCTCAATAATTACATTTTATAGGATTTTGGGTATGTTATACTTTCTTTTGCATAGTTTTTGCGGGTTTGGGGTTGATAGTAGTTTATATAATAATAGGTTTTACTACGGTGTTTCTTTCATACTATTTCTTCCTCTCCTCCTGTCTTCTTTCTTGTCCTTCTTCGTATCTTCCTTCTGGTCTTCATTCTTGTCCCTCTTCTAGTCTTCATTCTTGTCCCTCGTCTAGTCTTCACTCTTCTGGTCTTCCTTCCTCATTCTGGGGTAAACCAAAGTACTTGGTGTTATCTCGACTGAGGTTTAGTTTGGAGCATTTAATTTATTCACTGAACTGACTTTATTCTTCTATACAGGTTTCAGGGTATTGTTTTCTTCCTGATCAACAAATTTTATTCTTCCCTCTTCTTGTTTTTGGGGTATTTTGGTATTCACCACTCTTTAATTGAGTCTCTTTTTTCTTGATATGTTCTTATATAACTGGTTTACTGCTCTGAGCTTCCTGGGTAACTTACTGATATTATACTATGAGTTGATGAGTTGCTTCGGTACTTTCTTTGGTTTTTTAAAACAGTGGTTTTTATATATATTGTAATGAGGATTTTTATTTTATCGTGGTTCATTCCTCTGATTTATTTAAATGTCATTCAATATTATTATAACATTTGTTGGTGTAATTAAACTTTATGATTTCATATGACTTAAAATGTAGTGGATTTTCTGTCACGCTACAGTCTCTACATTTCTTTTCGTAAAGAAAATGTGCGACACTCACAAAAGGACACTGAGAAAAACTGTAAAACGCAGAAATGAAATTTTTAATGAAAATAGTGTGCACGGAATAAACAACACGGAAGTAAACACCATACTAAGGGAAGGCTTCAAAAAAGAAACTGAAAACCTGCAAGAGGAATGCGGTTCCATCACGTCAGTTGCTGGGGCCCGGAAAGGCTGCCAAAGATATATTTGGTGAGTCTTAAGAAGCGATGGCAAGATCAACTTGTAGTTATACAGTGATAATTCGCAACGCAGTATCGAATGATTCATGCAAAGAGAAGAAGACAAAAATAATGATGTTTCTAAAAAGCCAAAAAAAAGAATTGATTAATGATATACCTAAGTATAAGACACAAACACTTGATTTTAAAGCACTCTCCTATTATAATATTGACATCATGTACTACGTATTTTGAGTCCGTTTTATATACTCTCCTCTTAGCTTTTCATGGGCAATTAAAATTTAATAGCTACTGCCAAGTAGCAAACTTTGGCTTGAGTATAAAGTAACTCCGGGAACGACGATGGTTCTCATAATTAATGAAGTTCACTATACTTTTACGTGAGGTTTAATTAAGAATTTTGGAACTAATATTTACATTAATTTGTTCTAATCATCAATAACATAACCAGCAAAATGTTTTAAGGTGATAATGTTGCTTGGTAAACACGCAAGTAAAGTAAATAAATGATTAGTTTCCAGAGTTTTATTAACCACTTTCAATGATGAAGGCAATTTACTACTTAAATAGTGTTAATTGCTTGCTTTTAGTCAGATGGCAACCTTAGACTTTTAAAGACACGACGACTGCTATACAAATGGGAACTATTATTCCTTTGTAAGTAGCTCGTTGTTTTCTGCAGGTCTCCCATGTAATACAGATGTTAGAAACATTTGTATTCCAATATTTCATTAGCTCCAAAGTGACTGAATCACTTTGACTTGTTACTATGTCAAACTATGTAGCTTAAGTTAACTACTATGATGCAAATATACTATGTTTTACTAGATGTATTAAATACAAGGAATGCATGCGTAACTTACATGTTGTGAGCAAAGCATTCAATTACAATTCAAACAAACCTCTGAAGGTACAGAATAATTTCTGTGAAACGTGAGTCAGGTGAAAATAAACCTAGTTTACAGTGTATTCATTTTAAGATGTTAAATTGGAACTACTGCAAATATTTGTGTAAAATGCTTCTACATTATAGTGACTGAATCTCTTCGTGTTGTTACTATTGCAAACACTGTAGCTTTACTTAGTAGCTACTGTGGACACAAATATAATACGTTTCAGTAGACGTATTAACACAAGTAATACCCTTACATGTATTGCGTGCTCGGAAAGCAGATAAGTAAATAACACTGAACGCCAAGTTCATTAAGATACTTTTAACGCAATGCATTCGTGTTGCACTTGTTCTCCTCATCAATTCAGATACTCAATATTCTCAGCACACAAAAGATAATAATAAATATTTATCTATTTATTAACAATTTGACAAATATACCTACTAATCTAATAGTTGCACTAACATGGCATAAATTCGTTTAAAATACGCAGTTGGCAGCATTAACTAATGCAATTTCAGCCGTTATGTATTCACAATGAATGCCGGTAATGTAAACATCGGTATTACAGACGGTAAAGTTTGCTTATGGTCTAAAACTTCCTTCCTCTTTTAGAGAACAGCAAAATCTTATTGACAAATACCATTGATACCGTTAGAAGTGTCCGATTAATCACATGACGCGTACTTGTGTTATGACTGATAAGTTACATAATTATTTTACTGAGCACAGCCTTAAAAATTAAGTACCCGTTATTCCCAGTTCCTAGTCTTTTGTAACTGCGATAAACCATTAGGTAATAATAATTCACAGTCACTGCGGAATAGTCGCTACTCACGCATAATAAATAAGCTCAATATATTTCACTCTCATTAAGTTATACGTCATCTCTCTTATTACAATTTTAAAATCGGTTTTCCTGCCGACTGTATTTGACGTTCTGTCCCTTTTTCTACATTTCAGTTTCTTGAGCTGTGATTTTCTTTTATCCTAAGTGCCGATTGTATTTCTTAAAACATAGAACTCCTAAGACAAGCTGTTTCCGAGTTTTACTAATTTATAAATCTACGTATTCTTTTGTTAATTAATGCTATTACAGATAATTAACAATATATTAAAAATTAAGTTATATATTTTAGTAAATGCACAGTGCTACAGCTCATCACAGTGTTCACAGATTGTTACATGGGGAGACCTTTCTTCAGTTCAGCCGATCTTAATTGCCTCACCGAAGTTGTGTAAGTTAGCTGTTGAGTTACTTCCATTATAAAGTTTAATCCTCTTTTTCATAACGTAGGCTTACACGGCCGATGTCAACACTATTAAGTTGAAAT
Source organism: Magicicada septendecula (assembly GCA_034769895.1). NCBI lineage: Eukaryota > Metazoa > Arthropoda > Insecta > Hemiptera > Cicadidae > Magicicada > Magicicada septendecula. The sequence continues at coordinate 108,723,393 of CM068370.1, forward strand.
AAACCGAGCTCTTAGGCGGGGTCGTTTGCCGATAACTAACGACATGACATAGTCGGCTTACGTTTCAATCCCAGCCCCCGGGTATCTTCTTCAGAGCCGTAAAGCAACAGACAACACACGTACGGCAGATCTTACGCGAACAGTAACCAAGTACGTTTACCGGTATGAGCAACCACATGATAATTTACACCCTCTAATGTTATTAGTGACTTTGTAATAGAGTCAAGTGCTATTTATTCAGAATCCGTTCGGCACAAAATCTGATGTAACTGTCAGATTCCGCAACTGTTAAATTCCACAATTTTTTTAAAACTAGCTTCCTTAGAACCTTTCTTAGGCAAAATATTTCATTTTTGTTTAACATGAAGTTCTAATAATTAATTTTCAATATTACTAATATCGAACCAAATGACAAATATCAGTTTCCTTTTTAATATTTTTTTTTATTGGAGTGTTAGTGGTCTCAAATATTTCTACTAGTAATTTTGTACAAACCACTATGTTGTCTTTGGTACTGACGAGCGCTTTCGGCAGTCAAGCCATCTTCAGGTCATTTACCAAACAGGTCGTTGGTAAATGACCTGAAGATGGCTTGGCTGCCGAAAGCGCTCGTCAATACCAAAGACAACATAGTGGTTTGTATAAAATTACTAGTAGAAACGTTTTAATATTGTTTATAAAACAAACAGTGTAATACTCGTTCAATTACACTACACTGAATAATTTTACTTTCCTAAATTTATTCCATCCATGTATATTGTGTGCGAGTGCATGTACATCTTTTATCGTGTCTGACATTCTGTACGCCAGAGGATTCTTTCATCCCATTCTCTATGTGTACACCTGTTTCTCATCTCCCAATGCTGCCCTCTGTCATATGTCATATATGTGATCTCCTGGCATCTTTTGCATATTCTATGTGGATCCCAGTTTACGTCAATCGTCTTCATGTAATTGTGGTGTCTACTATTATTCTGACTAGTTGCATTTGCCCCCCTGATGTTTTCATTTCTCAGACATTAAACCTTAGATACAAGATCTTCTCCACAAGTCCATCTTGATCTCTTAGAACCTTTGAGAGTGATGGCTTATCCCAGCTTTCTAACATGGAATAGAAATTATCTTCGTGGTTTCGTGGGTTACGTTCTCATCGCGAAGAATAAAAATTAGTTGCACTATGCCTTGTAGGAAATCGCAACAGCTGTTACATTTTGGTTTCTTTAGACGTCAATGGTAATAGCACTACGAAAAGGTTACGTGGTCCGTTGAAAAACACTCTCCACGTACCCAAGCTCCGTCGTGCCCAAGAGTAAACGGCTGTACGTAGAGAAACGCAACGACGGGCACCACAACGAACCCTAATTTATTTGGTTCTAGCAGAAGTAGTTTGTTCATTTCCCCGTTACTCGTGGCACAAAAGAACCAGTTTTATTAAAAATCTCTGTCGCAAAAATTCTCTTTATGAAAGGAAAAAAGGGAAATTATTGTCTGATGAAAAAGGAAACGCTTTGGTGAAATACATTTTGTGACATAATAGTTTGTTGAAAGAAGCAAATAATTTGTGTTATAAAAATATGTCTTTGTAATTGAAGCATAGACTTTAATCGATAAAAATTTTAAACGATATGGCCAATTAAATAGTTAGTGATTAATTCACTTTCTTCCCATTCGATCAATTATGTACTATAGCAGTAGAGTATATAGTGACATTTGTTAGAACATTTTCTTCTAGGACATAATTGGCTGTTGCTAATAGCAAACATCATTCCCAAGAAGATGTATATTGTGTATTGGCACTGATTACCAGGAAGAAATAATACCAGTCAGTTCAACATTTAATAACGCCACAAACTAATATAACTTTTAACATAATGAAAATAATGGATATACTTATAATATTTTTACTAAGCCAAAAAGTTTGCTTTAATCATTGTCACATAAGAAACCACTTCAAAAAATATCCAGCGCTAACTGGTTTTTGTAACAGTTTTTAAATTTGCTGGGCACAATCTGTATTACTATTCCTTACATTAGAGTTATGTAAATTTGAATTTACTACTATTCTAGCATTTCAATCATTTGTTGTGAGTATATCACATTCCCACAGAATAACCTAGAATTCCCATTACTCTGCACGGAGACACAAATATACGCAACAATGAAAAATCTTCATTATTAATGTAACATTACTTTATCTGTATTAATTTTGGTTTATTTTTAGATTTAATAAGCACATGTGGGAAACAAAGAATATATGACATACAAAGCATTAATTAAATGGACATAGGGTAATGTGCTGAGAATTTTACCCAATTATGAACAGTGAATATTTTTCAGGTACTAAACTGTTCAGATATACTGATAAATGTTACTCACCTGATAGATGGGTGCATTTTTATGTACGAGGGTCAGTTGAAAACTTTTCAGAGCGACATCTGTAGCGGTAAAACTATAATTTTTCGTGTGCTGCAAGATTTGTACTTTATGTAAACTTCTGTTAATTTTCAAATCTATCCGTCAATTTATTCATTGTTTAGAAACTTTTTAAATTTGACGTGTCATGCTTTTCTTGAAGAACGGACAAAATCAAACATCGTGGTGTGATTCTTTGTTAAAAATTATTTAGTGCCAACGAAAATTCAGAACGAAATTATAAACGTGTCAGGAGATGCGGTAACTTCAAAACAAACGGTTTGGAAGTAGGCACTTGAGTTTAAACCTAGTCGTACGACCAATGAAGATGATCCCCGCCCTAAACGCCCAGAAAAGTGCAACAACTGCAGATGCGGCAGCCATCTTCCACAACGCTTTTTCACAGCAAGTTCAGGAGTTAAAGTATGATGCACACGCTTTTAAGAGATGCCTATGATTTCAGCAATGTCATCCACTCCTCAATCTGTGGTCTTCCAACACTCTATAAATGTTTTCAATAATGGCATTTTTTGTTGCACTTTTAGGACGTCCACTACTGGGATCGTCTTCAGTGCTTGTACGACCACTTTTAAATTCGAGTGTGCTCCACTTACCATTTTTTATAAAGGCGCATCATCTCATAACACATTTAGAATTTTGTTTTGATTTCCCATTGACGATAAAACCTTTTTGAAGAGAGAATTCATCACAACACGATGTTTGATTTTGTGCATTTTAAAAACACGCGTGACAGAATAATTTCAAACAGCTGGTAAACAGTGAATAAATTGTCAGCTATATCTGGCAATTTACATGTGTTCACGCAAAATATAGGCCTATGTCTTGCAGCACACGAAAGATTTTAGTTCTAACACTGAGGTATAGATACCGTTCCGCGAACGTTTCAACTGATCCTCGTATGTGCAACAGTTTAGTGTTTATCAGTGTGGGATTCGTAAAAATCAGTAAAATTCATTACTGCTTTAAAACGCAATACTAGATTTAAAATTCATTAACACACTAAACTGTATATAGAATAATTATAATAAACTCTTTCCAAAATTTTGGGAACATGGAGTAGAGTAAAAGGCAACTATAGGCTTATATGATACTAGCCGATTTACCCAGCGTTGCTAGGGGTCATAATTTATTCATAGGCTCATAGGCACCTATTCTTGTTCTAACGTTATATTACTTCTATATTGTATAATCTTCCTTATATTGTTACGTTCACATTCTCACTGGAGGAATTCTCTGTATCGGACTTGTTTAAGAACATGTCATATACTTTATTCTTATATCTGGAGAAGAATTCTGTTGCGCGTGATGCTCCTGCTCGATTTCTAACTCTGGGAGAGGGCGAACAGCTAAATTAGTTTTTAATAAAATGTCTACAGTACTTGCACGCGCTGCGTATTTAACTGTAGTTTTATAATTCATTGTGTTAATGTTGAAATAAGGTATTTGTTAAATTAATGTCTCCTAAACTTATTCTAACAATACAATACCTCTACAGATTTCAGCTTATCAATTTTTAAATTCAAACTGAAGCAAGCGCATTTATATTTTCTTAACACATACGATCTGAATACATTCGCTATCAAAACGTTGTTTTTTATAATCGCTTATAAATTACTTCGATCTTAACTTAACCACTTATAAATTCAAACAGAAACAACTCTGAATTCACGCACTATTTAGAAGTTTCTTAAGATGCATACACCATCTTCGATATCATAATCTATATCTTTATTTATAAGAACCGTGGACTCTGGCCGCCGTCTTTCGCGGGATCCAACGTAAGACTCCCCGGGTTCCGTGAGCGGACTCCGGGGAAGGCCCGTTGGCCGACTCCCACGCTATTCCCAACGCGGGAGGCTTCCACCTATGCCGGGACACCTCCTGCTTATTCCGGCATCCAGGCCGGTCGAACTCCCGCGCTAGGACTTGGTCAGAGACCTCCCTGGGGTACGGAAGGTTCTCCGAAGCCCGAGAAAGCCTTCGACATGCCGGGCGATAAGCTGGGACTCTTGCCCGGCCGTCTTTCGCGAGATCCGACCAAAGACTCTACGGGTTCCGTAGACGGACTCCGGGGAAGGCCCGTAGCACGACTCCCGCGCTATTTCCTACGCGGGAGACTTCCACCGATTCTATGGCAACCAGAATCTATTCTATTGGGTTGCCATAGTAACCAGATCTAATAGGTTTTTAAGACCCAAAGGACCTCCCAGAGGATCGTATCGAAAAAACACCTGTCCTATGTTGGTTCACCCGTTGCGTAAATATATTTGTGCCAAGTTTGGTTGAAATCGGTCCAGTGGTTTAGGAGGAGATGCGGAAGACCCCAAAGGACCCCAAAAGGGTCGTATTGAAAAAACACTTGTCTTACGTTGGTTCTCCCGTTGCGTAAAATATTTGTGCCAAGTTTGGTTGAAATCGGTCCAGTGGTTTAGGAGGAGATGTGGAACATACATACATACATACATAGATACAATGACTTTTATTTATATTAAGATAGGAAACGTAGCACATGCTCTCACGGAATGACGCTTGTTTAACAGTATATTTACAGTGTAGAGCACAGGACTAGACACTTTAACACTGTGCATTTATTTAATTATATAATTATTATATAATTAATGCTGTCAACGGGTAGTGACTTGCTGTTGTAATGCGGACACAGTAGACTTAGTGGTAACACAAAACGTAGTGCGGCAGCGTTGTGCCTTTGTTTACAATAATCCCTCTGCTTGTTTGAAGCAACTTTAGGCGAACTACGGCACTTGCTCTTGTGACAGAACTTTTAAGCACAAGTACGTTTTGTTAGATATACGTATTGCAATAGACATCCTAACTGCATATAGAATATAACGGAGAATGAAGCCTATAATAGAGGTAACGATGCTGTATGAATAAGACGGGATTGCATATTAGAACACTGTTGATAAAGAGCATTAAGAGTTGAAAACGTTTTTTTAAGTATTTTCACACCTGCAAAACAGCTTTAAATGCAGTGAGATGGTGCGAAAGTATACTTAGCCGCGCGTGTAGTTCTCTTGTACGAGAATACCTAGTTGTTTGACAGAATATTTATGAAATACACATTAACTTAAACAACGTTTGAGATATGGAAAATTTTGAGATGGGACTTATATCAGAATACTCATAATAAAAAGACTTATCTGATGGCAATAGTTATTTTTAAAAAAGCAACTGACTGTATGCCTTTTTTATAAAAATATTTTATAGCCTATAAAATCAATCTGTAAAATATTTCAGGTTTTTGTACAAGAATTATTCTGTTTCGAAGCCTTCTTGCACAGGAATGTTATTATCTGTAGGGAAATCAGAAGTAAGGGTTACCGAAGAACCAATAAGTTTACAGGAAATCGAGTTTTAATTATGAGACTAACATATGAGTCTCTCTTTGGAATCGATAACGAGTGCACGCTGTACTGGTCTAAACATTTGGTCTAGCAGTTATGACGAACATAAGTTAGAACATTTCTATTGAGTTAGTGCGAGAACTATTTTAATTAACCTAATCCGCAAAATTGCAAGATACTGTGATTAGGGTATACTGTACACACTTTAAGATGACTGGGGACTAGGAATGTAATTTAAATACACAACAACTAGTAACAGTATTGGTTCACGATGAAAGCGAATGTAACCGTGCCTGTGAGAAATATACCTAACCGCCCGAAAGCGACCCTTAAGCCTGACAGAGTATATTAATCCACGTATTCATCCTGATAGGATCAACTCGTCTTCTCAAGTATCTGGAGTCGACATTTAAAAAAGTAAATTATATAATTTATGTACAATTATAAAAAAGTTTTAAAAGAAAGACTTTATTACATCAGTAAAGCCTATAGAGTTCAAATAAAACAAGAGAACCTTATCAGTATTAATTTATTTCATTGTACAGAATTTTTTTTAGTTTGTGTTCCGAAAATCAACAAATAGATTAATTTCTTTTCATAATCTGTCTTATTAAAAGCACAGTAGGTTGTCAGAAAGTAATAGCATGATTAAAAAAATTTAATTCATACCAATAACATATGTCTCGACTAATTATCCTATGCAACATCTACACCGATACCTATACATTCCAATAAATTTGATGTAACGTGAATATGAGTCTGTAGTTAATACTATTAATATAAGAAAATTCGTTATCATTATCACCATCACAGAGTATTCGGTCGTACGGCAGACTGCAGAAACTCCTACCATCTATTCCAGACTTGAACTTTAAACTCATAAACTTCAACAATCTCTTCCCTATCTTCTCTCCTTACATGGCACCAAAACATCTATTTTTAACCTTCAATTTCCCTCTTTGTCAAATAATATTCTGGCTGTAGACTACACTTTTCCCCTTTATAACTGCAAAAACGTTCTGAGCACCTTGATTCTTTTTAGCACTTCTTAATTGTTTTATTACTGCTAACCATACTACATCCCATACTACATAACATGCAACCAGATTTCTAGCACATTAATTGTACCACTGTCCTCTCTCTTAATGTTCTTATCTATAAATGTACCCTTCCAACATAAAACAATTTAATCTGTCTCTATTTCAGATACTAATTTTTTCATATTTAACGATTCCTTAGCTCAGGCTTTTCTATTACTGATCTCTTGTTTATATTTTAATCAACATATACGTATCTACGTTATCTATTTGTTCAGATTTTAGTTTGTCCTGTGTTTTATGTTTATAAATTTTGTAATGTTCTGTAAATTTTCCTAGATATTCATTATTGTGGCTTTGTGCAGTATGTTTTATCAGTGTCGTCATGGTTATGTCTGGGAGTTCGTGTCCTGTATTTCTATGGATTTATATGTCTGTTTGTTGCATGTGTTTAACGGTTTAAAATAACGTTTTTCAATTGTTTTTGTTTTGTCTGGCCTATATAAAATCCATTGCAGTTTTGTCATTTAATTTTGTATATTTTATTAGTCACTGTGTTATATTTGTTTGATGAAAATATATGTGAAAGCCCTAACTAAAGAAAGAGAAGCGAAAATGTACGAGAAAAGTTCAAATTTTCGTAATAATTAATGTTTTATTCAAAAGTAATATGGGAATAGTAATTTACATAATGTAATTTTCTGACCAGTGTACTAGGGCTGTCTTTTCGGTAGCTTGTGTGTTTTTTTGCAAAAAGATTTTCTAGCATCCGACACACCATCTATGCATTGAACAGCTTCTCCGACTTCTTCTTTGAAATGAAGCATTTCCTCCCTTAGAAACTCTTTTATGGTCCAAACAAATGGAAGTAAAAAGGACCGAGAAGCAGACGGATGGGAGAGGATGGTCAACTTTACTTTTCGAATTTTAGCCATCGTGTGAGCAGCGACATGAGGGCGTGCATTATTCTGTAAGAAACAGATAGAAAGTTGGCATTTTTACGCTTATTTCGGATGACTGTTTTTATTCAGCTTCAAATTCAGCACTCAAAAATTAATGAAATCACCTGATTTCATCAAAAAGGCAGAAAGTCGGTTTAAAAGTGTTGACCAGTGTAATTTTACAATATGTTAGATGTAAACAAAAACTCTTTTCAGTCAGTTATAAAATTTATATAAATACGATTTTTTTCTAATTTAAGGCCTACTTGAAAATTATGATAATAATAGTTACAGAAACTAACATTGTGTACTGACAAAAACTAGGTCAATCTTTGTATGCAAACAATTTTTTGTTTCATTTGTATGATGTACAAATACTTTAATTTCAGAAACATCAAATCAAACTTCCCTTAAAACGAACACTAAATTACAATGAGCAACTATTCTTTGCCCCTTCACGCCCATTATAGGTGAGTTTGTATTGATACTATCAATGATTTAAAAATTATAAGAACTGAACAAATTTATATTTGCAAATGAATATATGTGCTAATAAAACCGTAAACACAACCAAATATGGTAACACCACAAATAGTTTTTAGTAAAATATAATCGATTATATGTTGCAACAATTTCTGTCTCTAATGTTACAACACATTTGACTACTGAGAATAGACCCAATCACATCTCATAAATTTATATCTTTTACTCCGTCCGTGTTTTAAACAAAATAATTTTATACGTCCAAAACACTAAGAATTTTTCGTGACAACACACACACACACACACATCACAATATACATATACATTTGGTGTATATTTTATGTCAATAGTTTAATTACGACACAGTCAACTTTTTTAAAGTTGTAGCGGGGAGATATTTTAGATGTTGGTTTTGTTGTGAATACTTTAAACACGAGAAATAAAAAGATAAATCTAAAAAGGTAAAGGTAGACAAACGCCTTACGTAGTCCATGAATAGAAAAAGATTGTGATAGAAGAAATCTGTTCGTTGAGTTCTTCCCTTCAGGTCACGCATAATACAGGTCGTATCGTAAAGGAAATGTACATTGAAATTCCTCTTAATCTTCCTGTTCAGTTTAGACAAGTCTCCGTACATAGTCTAAAAAGCATTTCTTATTACCTGAGTTGACATCGTTTCGTTTTATATGTTATTTCAAGCTTTTCCTCCTATTTTTAATATGTTCCTTACCGGACGAGCCATACTTTTACCTGTTTTACCATATCATTGCCACGATTTACATATTCCAATTTTGTATATAGTATATTTATATAAATTTATTCCAATACTATTTTAACTATGTCATAAAGGTAAAGTTAGTTAAGTAATGTGTATATAATTTTATTTGTTACACTCACTAATTGTTTAGTTTGTTTTCATGTTATCAAACTCTAAGCAATTTTGATTCATTTTTGCATTGTACACGATCCCTATAAGTTTATCGTCACATACTATCAACAAATATATTTTTATTAACTAACATATAACCTCTTTGACCATTAAAGTTTTAGTTTTTTAAATAACGGAAGGTTTTGTGCAGAAACAACAATTTATATAGGACTATATGGAACATGTGCAAAACTTGAGGCACAGTAATAATAATTAGTAAGAGCTACTTGTAAAATTGATGAAAAGAATTGATTTCAATTATATATATTATATATTACTTTATATTATTTATTTATATATAAAATATTTTTTCTCCTCGACACCTGTAAATATTTTAAAATAATTATACATATACAGACATAGCATCTAAGTTTCTTATACACCTACAGTCGATTATTTGAAATTATACAGGATTATTTAAGATTTCCTTCTTCTGCTTCTTCTTCTTCTTCTTCTTCTTCTTCTTCTCCTCCTCCTCCTCATTCTTCATCGTCTCTTTTTCTTCACGGGTAAAGGGGATTTGCATTTAAGGTTTCCAATTTCCAAAATTTCTGTCGTAAATAATTTTTACAAATTATATTTTATAAATTTTTCAAAGTATATTTACACGCGTATTAATTATTCATGAATTTAACGAACACAAGTTGCTTATTGTCAGTATTATTTTACAGGGAATTAAATGAACGAATTGGCTATCTCATATCGTGACATGAATAAAGCATTTCTGTTCTGAGTCAAGAATTTTAAACTCTACAGGTAAATGGAACATTCTTTTTACCCCTAATTTTACACTATGAACTGTTCCAACACTATGTATTAAATGTTCAAAAACGTTTATTGTGTGACTGAATGAATTTTCAATTGATGTAAGTAACTGAGTGGTGCAAGAAACTGAAACACGTTATACTCCTACCTTATAAGTTTCGTAACTACGTTTCCGTACAACGTGAACTGTTTTCAGATTGAGTGTTTCCTTTACTCCTCTTTCACTGGAGACTTTAAAGGTAGTAGCATTCATTCAGGGACAACAAATATAATTTAAAACGTCAAAAAAGAGCTTAATATACCTGTTTTTATAAATATTTTCAAATTTACTTTAAATTTGCACAGATAAAACCTAATACAGTTTTCCAAACTAATCTTGTTCTAAATAAATCATGAAGTAAAGGTTTTAGACTGTTAAAAGTGTTAATAAAACAATAAAGTGAATTAGCTTGACTAATGTTATAGTAGAAACAAAATACCACATATATGATCGTAACGAATTATGAAGTGGTATAGAAAATAATTAAGAAAAATTAGGGAACAATTTTTGCTACCCTGGAACAACACAAGACAGGAGATGATCATCAAATAACAAAGTTGTATTTACGTTTTTGTATAAACACAACTCACAACTTATTTTCTGAAGTGTAGTGAAACTCACTGTTTGTTCTATGTTCCGTTAGGTATAACAAAATGGCTACAAAATATGGTCCCTTGTTGTGGACAAAACCTAAACGTGCTGACAATAAGTCCTTGCAAAAATCAATTTCATAAGCGCACGCATCACTTTACTAAAGCATTCGTCTATATATTTCTACAGAAATCTCTTTGACACTGCTATTGTAGATTTTCTGTATGTCGGGTGAAAGAATGTACAAGTACATGTAAACAATTTGATTTTCAGTATCATTACACAGTAACTTATTCTGTCGTATTATCTGACGGATTTATGTAAAAAACGTAGTTTTGACATACGTGAAGAGATTGTAACTGTCTTTCTCACTGTATATCTAACTCTGTCTTCCTGTTGAACAGTGTTGTCTTTTTTTGTGTAATCGGGTTTTGTAGAAAACATTTTGGTACGTGTTGCATACTACTATTTACATGTTTTGAAGATTCGGATCCTAATTTTTTGTCAAAACAGAAATACATTTTATTGAGATTTTGTCGAATAGGACAAAGTTCAGCAAGTTGCTTTCAATATTGCGTCCTTTGGGATCTATGCACAAACACTATAATAAAGTTACTATAATAATAACGTTGGGAGACCTATTACAGAATTAAAATGTAATGGGTATTAACGGACAGATGGCCCTTCCTTGTTTCTTGGTCAAAACTGGCTATAAGACAACGCAGAATTTTTTGAAGCACCCATAACAGTAACATCAAATTTTTTTTTGAAACAACACGCGCATATTTCATTTCGTCATTCATGGCAAAATTGGTTAAAGCCGATTCCAAATTTGGTAACAACCTGATATAAAGTGTGTTAAAGTGCAGGTTTCTCCAATTTCTTCATAATCAAATAGACATTAGTGACAGATGTGTTTGTATGTGTGTGTGTGTGTGTGTGTGTGTGTGTGTGTGTGTGTGTGTGTGTGTGTGTGTGTGTGTGTTATATATTTATCTTTTATATAAATATACTTACAAATCGTTTTTAACTAGTGTATGTATGTGTGAATGTGTGTTGGTGAGTATGCATGTACGTACTTATAGATTTATTCACACTTTAAAATGTTAAACGTTTGAACGTAGCGTATTTAAATTTACTCTTGTATCCGACCATCGTATTAGTAAGGAGTCAGAAAATCAAAATTTATCTGTAATGAAATTTGATGTATAGAATTAGAGACGATTTAAGTTTTTCAGTTTAACTCAACGCTCTAAGTGAAATCGCGTTACTTAGAAGAAAAAGGTCTTCAGCTTATTCACTGATCAACATTTGATCTAGCCGAATATACTAGTTACATGACAATTAAGAAACCCCGTATCAGAATTAATTTCATATCAAACACTGCGTTAAAACAAATTACAAGCAAAGCGACCTACATATGACAGTACAGACGGTGTTTCTACATTTGGTCTATTATATTATATACTAGTTACATGACAATTAAAAATCCCCATATCAGAATGAATTTCATATCAAACACTGCGTTAAAACAAATTAAAAGCAAAACAACCTACATATGACCGTACAGACGGTGTTTCTACATTTGGTCTATTATATTATATACTAGTTACATGACAATTAAAAATCCCCATATCAGAATGAATTTCATATCAAACACTGCGTTAAAACAAATTAAAAGCAAAACAACCTACATATGACCGTACAGACGGTGTTTCTACATTTGGTCTATTATATTATATACTAGTTACATGACAATTAAAAATCCCCATATCAGAATGAATTTCATATCAAACACTGCGTTAAAACAAATTAAAAGCAAAACAACCTACATATGACCGTACAGACGGTGTTTCTACATTTGGTCTATTATATTATATACTAGTTACATGACAATTAAAAATCCCCATATCAGAATGAATTTCATATCAAACACTGCGTTAAAACAAATTAAAAGCAAAACAACCTACATATGACCGTACAGACGGTGTTTCTACATTTGGTCTATTATATTATATACTAGTTACATGACAATTAAAAATCCCCATATCAGAATGAATTTCATATCAAACACTGCGTTAAAACAAATTAAAAGCAAAACAACCTACATATGACAGTACAGACGGTGTTTCTACATTTGGTCTATTATATTATATACTAGTTACATGACAATTAAAAATCCCCATATCAGAATGAATTTCATATCAAACACTGCGTTAAAACAAATTAAAAGCAAAACAACCTACATATGACCGTACAGACGGTGTTTCTACATTTGGTCTATTATATTATATACTAGTTACATGACAATTAAAAATCCCCATATCAGAATGAATTTCATATCAAACACTGCGTTAAAACAAATTAAAAGCAAAACAACCTACATATGACCGTACAGACGGTGTTTCTACATTTGGTCTATTATATTATATACTAGTTACATGACAATTAAAAATCCCCATATCAGAATGAATTTCATATCAAACACTGCGTTAAAACAAATTAAAAGCAAAACAACCTACATATGACCGTACAGACGGTGTTTCTACATTTGGTCTATTATATTATATACTAGTTACATGACAATTAAAAATCCCCATATCAGAATGAATTTCATATCAAACACTGCGTTAAAACAAATTAAAAGCAAAACAACCTACATATGACCGTACAGACGGTGTTTCTACATTTGGTCTATTATATTATATACTAGTTACATGACAATTAAAAATCCCCATATCAGAATGAATTTCATATCAAACACTGCGTTAAAACAAATTAAAAGCAAAACAACCTACATATGACCGTACAGAGAGTGTTTCTACATGCATGCACCTGTATTTTGAGAATAACCACGATATTTAAGAAAATAAATATTTGAACCCTAAAAACTAATTCAATTAAAGAATGTTGCATAAATTATCAATAAACGATTGTCATTCAGTTCAAAATGTTTTAAGGAAAACATAATAATGCAATTTGTGTAATTCAAACACGAAAGAACACAATGACAATGGCAAGTGAGTTGTAGAAACACACTGCCATCAAAACAACGTTCAGTGATTTTCATTTTATCGTTGTGGTCAGTAGCAAACAAATTTCAGCTTTGCTTAAATCTGTTGTTCTAAATAATAGCCTGAGTGAAAGTTACTGGATTTACTAAATACTCTAGATAAACAATGGAAGTTTAAAGTGAAGAATTATGTACGCTGTCACGTAGCTGCCTAAGTGTATACTTAATGCACAATCAACAGTACTTTAAATCCATGTTTTAAATTGGATATCAAAACGTCAATACACGTATTTAATCTAACTGATTGTCTGTTTCGTGTAAATATTTATGTGTTATTTCTGTCAGTGTAAATTTTACGATGTAAACATTTACACGTAAATAATAAATGGTTTCGTCTGTTTTGCTCACAAATTTTAATCGCACCATTATTCCAAACGTCAGTTTACGTAATTTTTCATTGTGCCTTTGTATTTTACTTAACCGTTATTACACATTATTTTAGACTAGTCTAAGACAACTTACAACAATAGATTCTCATGGACCAGAACAAACACACGAAGTTACTATTCTGTATTTGAACTGTATTAATAAGTTTTGTCCCCTCGACGTGCTATTCTCAAAAATATTAGAAGTGCGGTAACCCTTGACATATATGTTACAGTTTTTCAGCGCTCATTACTTTTTCAGTTCAAATGTTTGCTAACAGAAAATTTGAAAATAATATTATGTTATTTTATGTTTAAGCTATTTAACGTTTTGTGTAAAAGTATAGTTTAAAAAGTAATTGTTAATAGACCAAACATAAGACAGAACAGATTATAAGACTTGGTGGAGAGATAAACTTCAGCGTGCAAAGTTTCCTGGAATCTGACCACCGGAAGCCGAGACGTAGCGACGTTTGCCACCCCCCGCCTGCAAATAGCTGATTATTACGTGAATACAGTTTGTTCTCGGAATGTCTGTGTACGTTTGGCGCTTACCGGCTTCCGCTTTAACGCAGGCCGATCCTACATAAATACCGTTCGATGTTGGACCTTCTGTACAGTGCATAATATCCGACACCAGAAGTACTTTTATATGTTCAATCAAAAAACAAAAAAAGATCACTCATAGAATGCATTACAAATACAGACTATATCTGTTAAAAAAGTGAGATGAAGAAAATGTACCTCGGAAAATCTAGTACTCGAATAATTGGGACTCGTGAAATCAGAGATCTAATAAACATACAACTTTCCATTATTCTTTTGAAGGAAATTTTCTAACGTATATGGTTTCTTTAAAACTGTTTGATTTAACAATTTTCATGTATTCTAAAATATCTCTTTCTGTAATACTACTATAGTATTTTGATATTTTAATAGATCACTGAATTCACTGGTATTTAACAATTTTGTCGAATTTTGTTGCTTCTCTGCTATTTACAATTTTCCCTCGAACGAGACCTTTCGGTTTCGCAACCATTCCTACAAGTTTTAGGAAGAACTTGATAATGGTTGCGACAAAATTCGACAAATTTGTTATGAAGACTGATAACAGAGAAAATTCACTGGTATTTGTTGCACTTACATAATTTAATTTAATATACAAACGTACATAATTTAATTTAATTAAAAATAACGCACATTAGTGTTAGAAAGAATATTTTTAAGACTAGAAATAAGGTTAAAGAGTGAAATGTAATATGTTTACCGACTTAAAAAATTTGAGACGTTTTTCAATCGTACATTAGAATTAATTATTTTTAAATAGTGGTCTGGCTATGTATTTGCAACAGTGATTTGTAATAGTTATAAAAATTCAAAGCAAAAAGAGTACTTAAATTTGCGTAAGTATACCTGCTAATTGATTTACTTTAAAACAATCACGTTTTCTCACCTATAAAAAGAAGTAATTATGTCATTCTGCAACATCTAAACACATCAGTCATCAATGTCTTCAGTGCGTAATACGCGTATGCGGGACTAACGCAGACATTTGTGTTTAGACATGCTTGCTTCAAATAGTTTCCAGTCCCATCAGAGAAAGGAAGCAAATGAGATATGCTGAGATCCGTTTCATAATATGCCAAATTTGATACAATGCAATCTCTGTGTATATTCCATAGTAACAACAACAGACGGGAACCGCGTCTGCTCAAAACAAGCATACATGGTTGGTACCCGGATATTGTAACACGCTGTAGATCTTAGCAATGCTGTACACATCTGCATACTAGTTACGCCTTTTACTTGTACTCAAACGGATACAAGATTTATTGTATATAACATTACTTTCAGTCGTTTGCACTCTCCTGCTCCCGTTACCCTCTTTTTTCTCTAATTCACAATCTCCCATACTCTCTCGCCCTCTCTTTCTCTTTGTCACTCTTCTCTCTTTCTATGACTTCCTCCTTCACTCTAAAGCATAATTTTCTAATTGTCCGTTGACGAAGCTTTTATATTTTACTATATCGTTGAATAATTTAAAGTGTCATATCAGATAAAGTGTTAAAGTGTTAAATCAAGAAATTCGGAATAAAAGTTATAAACACAATGCACAAGCATACAGTTTAAATTGTAGACCATGTTAAATTTAATTAATTTTATGAAGCGGACAGTGTTCTAAGAAAATACATAATATTGCTTTCTACATGGTGAAATGTTTCCCAACACATCAGTGTATTGTTTTTGTATGTGTGTGGAAGGGTTTTTTTGACAGATGAAAATGGGGATTATCATTCTGTAAACCAGGAAACAGCGGAAACGGGAGAATTATGGAAAGAAATAGTTTATTACGCTATACAATAGACGGATTATTAAAATACGATTATAAATTGCATATATTTCCCTATGTTATGTTTTGCATATAAATTTAAGTACAATTTTAATATAAAATTGTAATAATATTATCTTACGGTATTAATGGAACTCCAAAACATTGATAAGGAAAGGAACACTAGAAGAAAAAAACTTACTAATATCCCATGTTTTAAGCAGATTTGCATCCATTCATGCACTTTTTGATTTTTGTAGTTACAGGCAAGGCAGATTAATGTTTTAGGTCCTATATATAGTCGACATTCCTGCACATATAAATAAGTAAATTGTTCACCATTCTTAATTCATAAAAGAATAACCATTTTCTCTTTGAAATATTTGTACCCTGGAACAGATTATTTTCCAGGGCATGTGTTTTAGACGGTAAAATTTAGAATTTTAGTCGGCTTCTGTTGCAGTGATATTGTGTTCTGGGACGAATCCTGCTTCTTCTAAAATCTGTTTAAATTTTCTTCCAATTTCGACAACCTGTTTTATTGAATTGACGCACCCCTACTTTTGTGCAACGATCCAGCAATCCAATACTTGCAGAAAATTATACATCTTTTCCAAACAATTTCTGGCTAAAATATGTGGTTTCGTCTTGTAGTGTCTGTCAGGACAGCAGGAGACCAGATGTTGTTTGGACGAAAGCAACAAAACCTGACCTAGGTCTCTGAAGGTCAAGGACTTCATACTTTTTCTTACGAAAACGTTAGACCCCCAACGTTCCAGCTTGTCAGGATTTTGCTCGTTCGGCTTAACAGACGCTCAATAATACGCGATGGCAACGCGGCAGCCGAGTAATACAGGAGAACCTGTATACGAAGTAAGGAGCTTTGTAAGGCAGGTAAGGTTAGGTGTTTACCCGTATGGAATCAGCTCCATGAAAAGACATCACATTGGTTGTCTTCAGTGTAAAGATCTGTAATCCGAAATCGTTGCAGATTTGACTCAATGAGTATACAGCCATATGCACACTCCGCTTTCCGAGTTTGACAGGACAGTTTGTTCATCAGTAAATGACATGTCAAATTAAAAGTTACCAACCATATAATATTCTCGAACGATCATCTGCCAATTGTATATGATATCGTCTATACATAAAATAAAAAGGGTAGGAAGCAATGGGCAGTTAGTGTCGTTCCTGTGTTGTAGTCCACGATTAGTAAGGCCCAAACTAGCAGTTGTGCTACATACCCCTGTCTTAATTAAGATTTTGTATAGTTCTAGTGATTTGTTTCGGTGTCCTTTTCTTTGCTATGATTGCCCAGCATATGCCAATATTCACTTTATCAAATGCCACTCCAAAGTCGATAAAAACTGATAGTATGTGGACAACTCATTCTATGTGCTTTTCAATGATCTGGGCTACTGTGAGGATTCCATCTAAAAATGATCGGCCCATCGTCACATATTATAAAAAGCTTTGTATCAGTTACTAAATTCAACGGTTTTTACTTACAAAAACATAATTACTTACTGAGATCCTGTAGCACACCAAGTATATCTGTGCATCTCTTTATCGGGATAAAACATGTTCTTTATTGTTCGTTATCCTAAACTGTTGAATGCGGAAAAATCAATGAGCCGTCGTCCATTCTTACTTTTTGTTCTTTTACCATGCCTTCCCATTATAGGTCTCATAGGGCAATTACAAATAGGTTCATTAAAAGCCCCTGCTACTCTTCTTTAATCTTCTCTGTGTATGTTGTTGAAACCTTCTGTAGGACCTCATAAAAGTCTTCCCATCATTCTTTACTACCATTATCCGAGCTACATGAAAGCTACCAATGTCGGGTTCCTCCTTACTGTCAATATTAGTTGATTTACAATCGGTTAACTATGTATTATGTTTTAGTACCTTCCTTATGAGTACTGCCTCTCCTGTAGCTGCGCCTCTTCCATAAGCTACATTACTATATATTAATATATAGTCCTCTAGATCTGTTGAACCTTTCAGCTTCTTTTTAGTTTCAATATAATGCGGATTATAACAATATAAATCCCCATTATATTTTAGTTCTTGTTGAAGTTCCATCTCTTTATATGCAAGACTGCTTACATTCCACAAGCGGATTTTAAATTGTTCCGCAATACCAAGTCTCCTTTAATTTTTATTAAAGGCTATGGTCGGCAACGTTTAATCCGTCCGGTTACATCTTCCGTACAAAAATTTACAGAATTTTGCAAGGTAAGACTACGGTGAAGCTGTTACCTTAGGTCTTAACGTCCAGCTCGTTTTTTCTCTGGGTTGTCTCCCATAAAGGGGCTGTGGTACCAGATTGAAGGACCTCTTTTCCCTGTATTACAGCCGGCAAACCCAAGTAGATTCACGCATGTAATAATATAAAGAGAAACCGATCCAGGATTATTTCCCTTACGCCTTACCTGGTACTGGTGGCTACTGCTTTCCCTCACCAGGGATATGTATCCACCCTCCTGTCTAAATTCGTACTGTTCAAAGCGTTTTCAATTGGCAGCTTCCGTTAAGTTAAATATGCACACTCTTGTCACTCACGTCACGTACCAGAACCGTTACCGCTGGATTTAGGACAAAAGGCTGTGTGAGTAATGAATTCATGGAAGTGCCGAGGCAGCATTTTTTTACCCAGTGCAACGCTATTGACTGGCTCAGTGAAAACTTTGACACTAGCTTCATTCGAAATCCAATATAATCCACGACACGTGCAAACGAGAACAAGTAGGACATTGATTGAATTATTCTCCTTACAGTGTCATGAAAGGCATCGGTCTAATATAGCTGACCCGTATAAGAATTCATTCATCTTTACTCCACTCACCATTCATCTAATGCATCTAAACAAAAGATGTTTTCTGAAGTTTTTCTGGTGCCTATAATCGGCACCACAAACGCGCTCGCGTGCACACACAACACGATCGCAAAATTATCAGAAGCCTGCCATTATACTTCTGTTGTAATTCTATGCCTCTTTCTCTAACTTTGTACTACTAATTTTGTTTAAATAACTATGTTTTTAAACAACCAATCAAATAATAATGATACAATGTAGTGCATAATAGGGTAAGGATACATTCTTCGTCATTGTATTTTTTCTTACTTCAGCAAATAAACAAAAATATCAGTCTTCCTTTGTTTTAAAATATAAGGTTTAGTCCATTATCTTTTTGAAAAATATAAGCTACAAACTGCAATAGAAATATCTAATCATTATTTTTCAAGTGTTAGGTTTTAAAGTACCTGAAAGTATCATTTGCTAAAACAAAGAAAATATTATTTTATCTAGTTGCAATATACAATTATATACATAAAAGTGTGGTGGTTGGAAAGGCAGTAGAAATTTACAGGATTCTATTTGCCTTAACAAGTACATTACATTTTACAGTGGTCGAGACACAGATGATCAGCCGCAGAGAGAAATCAAGCAGTGTGCAGTGCAACAAGAGAACACTGAAGATTACGTACAGGGAGCAAGCTATTACTTAATTTATTTCCATTTCAATGATAGATTGAAAATATATCCATCGTCTTTGAAAACATAAAAGAATTAAAATCTCGTGGAAGATCTTTAAGATTGTGACTAAGACCAAATAGAAAAGTAACAGGCTGCATGCTGAAACAACGGAAGTGTAAGATTGGAACCGACGGGGGCATATTTTGCAGAACTTAACATTTTGCTTCATCAATTTTAAACTATGCGAAACCATCTACTGGATGAATATGTGGAATTATTATAATGTGGAAGGGAAAATTATGTATAACCAAACAGTGGAATGAAATTTATCACCACAATAAAATATGCAATATACTGTAGTTAACAGTCTAATTTATGAGTTAGATGAATAAATTAAATGTAATTTATAAACACTCCCAGCAACGAAAAATAAAAGAACCACAAACAAAAGTGAAATGACAGCTTTATGTGTTAATCATGTATAGAGAAGACTGTATGAGGGGAGGAAGTAGTACAGGGAAATTCAAATAATTCTAAAACCCAAGTGTGACAAAAATAGAAATATTGTTAAAATAATTATACAATATTTTAAATTCAATCACTTTCTGCTACAGTCCGTTTCTTGATGTATATAATACATTTAATATTTATAACGAATTTACCTCAAGATATACTTTTTTTTCCCTTGGGGGGAAAAAAAGGTATATCTTGAGGTAAATTCATTAGAAATATTAAATGTAATATTTTAAATATAATACATTTAAACAGTTGAGTTTTTAATTAAGAAAACCATTAGTGCTGTTAAATTTATTAAAAAATATAATTAATTATGAGTAAAACAAAAATTGTTAAAAATCTTGTAAGCGATTTCAAAAAAGGAGATCCATTTATTTGATCCTAATAGATATTCGTTTTATGTAAAACAAATTAACCATATTCTGTAAGTCTTATATAGAGAAAGCACCATACTATTACCATACACCAACTTAATGGATATCACAAACACATTTCGGGGTATCAAACAGTTTGCAGTTATATTGTTTTCTTATTGTGCTATTCATATTGCCACGTTGAGGAAATAAATAGTACGGCATCAGTGCAATGCCTACAAGACGTCTGGCACGCCACGGTGCGCCAAGCTGCTCCACGTGTTCCGTACATCATTCTACGGCTCAGAATTTACTCGACTGTCCAGACGTTACTCCACTATCCTAACGGAAATGAAGCTTGCTTTCTTACTACTGCAAGGGGGCGGAGGTATAAGTTGAATACGGGTTTTTCAAGCGCCCTGGTTTACTTTAGTTTATCTGGCGATTTTAAAAGCGCGATTCAAGTTACTGTGGCCCTTTAGTGAGACATAGTCACTGTGTAATTAGTGACACTTGTTGTTGGAGAAATTTAAATTTAATTATAAAAATGTTTTCTTGATTTATAACTGCTGTTTGTGTCTAATTAAAGTTTGTAATTAGTGAATTCATTAATTAGTAATTCATGTCAGTCATTCTTTTCCACTGAACAACCGTCGAGAACCGGGATCCCGTGTGACCGTCGTGACCGTGACATTGGCGTAAGAAGTGGAATAAGAACGTTATCATTGGAAATAGAACAGCCCGTAGAAGAGTGTTTCGCGTGGTAATTGATTGATAATAATGAATAGAATTAAATATTTGTTATGATATTATCTTTGCGTGATTGTATAGAAGAACAAGACGAGAAAGGCTGGAGGGAACCAGAAGGAGCAATACAACGACATGATGAAAAACGTAAGCGTGTAAATGAACAACAGAGAGGCGGTAAAAAGGAAAAAAATTAACTGTGAAACAGAAAACGTTAAGGCGATTGTACAAGAGATGCCACTGCAAATTCTGTTTGTTACGAAGTAAGCTGAACTCACTGTTTTCTATGAATGTGTACCTAAGGTTTTTTTAAGGTGCCTTATAACTCATATTTTAAAATAAATTGTTTCCTTTTTTTAATTATACGATTTTTTTAGGAGACACATTGGTTTTCATTTGTCGGTGTTCCACTTGAAATTCAGTATAATGTACCAAACCATGTCGTGATTATAAAACTGTTAAAACATAATTTTTTTTTATCATGTCCACATATTTCTTTAACATTAAGGAATCAGGAATATACATAGCATATGGAGTGGGGCTAACATGGCTACACGTGGCGTCACGCTTCATAGCGGAATGCGCGTGATCCCTACCGTATATATATTAGGAACTATATTTAAACGTATGGTCTTGATTATTCGCGATTTCATTATCATTATCAGTTATCTGAAAATTTTAAGTCTAGTTGCCAACTCCGTTTCTGATAAACTTTAAAACGCTATTTACCAAGTCTATCTCGGTCGGACTCATTACTTAAAAAATTAATTTCCGTGCTGTTGGGCCATGAATGGTTCACTTGTGTTATCACAACCAAACGTTTGCTTTTGCCTAAAAATGGTGTACATTCGGCCTTGTCAAGCAATTTTTAATACTGAAGAAGGCCTCCCCTAGGTGGTTGAAACGTCTGGTTATGAAAACACCAGTGAGCAAATTAACACACCCAACAGCCCGAAAATTAGTCTTTTAAATTACTTAAAACCCCATTAAAATTATTTCTAACATATAGTTCAATCAATATTTACGATACAGTTTCTTCGCAAAATGAAATGTTATACGTAAACACTCTTTTTAAACCCTGAAGTCCCCGAGGAGACGAGACGCAAGTTGAAAGATTATACCAGAAACACGAAATTAAAAGTTTAACTGGGTTAGAGGAATCAGCTTAAATTTATCTATAGTTATCCAAGGCTAAATACAGATAGCGACTATGAAGTTTGTATTATCAAAACGTAAAGTTTAGCTCAAAAAAAAATCAGAAATATTTACTGACTTCTACAATATTCAGAGCAGGAAATTTCTAAGATCCATTTGAGGAAAATCTATCAGTGGAATGGTTACTAAACTGGTAGGGTAGACGCGACGGTTTGGAAAGGCGTACGTAGAGTGAAAGTACATAATGACTTATGGAAGTTGTTAGTAGAATATTTTAAAAACCTATAGGTTTTCGGCAGAGGCAGGTCAGATAAAGTTCCTAATCTGGGGAGTACAAACAAGAGAAGGAAGTGAAAAAATAAAAAAGGTAAAATAGAACTCTCGGAGACGCGGAGACATAGTAGATTTTAAATCCACTAAGATTAAGGCATACATATTATTACTCAACTTGTATCAACGTTAAGCCCCACTGTTGGGTTCGTCAATTTATTACGTATCTCGTAATCGGTGTATTATTATTAATTTTATAAGTTGTGATAAAAGGTTGTAAATAGTGTATCAGTTGTTCGTGAATTATTTATGTTGCGTGTTTTTTAACGTGATTTCATATATAAGTTTAAGAAATGAATTATTCTGCCTTGGTTTAATAATCAGAATTATTATTATTCCAATTCAGCAGTTAAAACTTCAAAATTATTTAAAAAATAGCGGTCGAGTCGTCCCAAACAATTCTCAAGGTTCGCCTTCGATATTAGGCTTAACCCTATTCTTTGAGGTTAATATTGGTTTTGTAGTTCGTGGAATTCCAACGACTCCCCGGCGTCTTCTTGGTCTTGGTAATTATAAAACAAATGTTGATTATATCTTATGTTCATGAAATAATAACGCATGGATATGATTTATTAACTTTATCGTTTAATCTTTGCAATTGGAGTTCAAATTTATAGAAATTTTCTTTCGACACACACGTTAGTAACAATCGATAGTTATCTCAGGAGTGAATGATAAAAATAGGTTTAACATATTTCGTGGAAATTCTTGTGGCTGCTGCGAAAAGTTCCATTACATAATAAACAACAATATAGAGTACATTTATAAATCTTACTAGTACTTATAATCTAAAAAGAGAGTTACAAAAATTATTAAGAAAAAACATACAATGTCTGATGATATTATGTACACCTCGTACAAAGCATGCTGGTTAGTGTGACTGTGACGTCATCATCATGGCTGCCTTCTTTCGTTCCAGACAATAACTGCAGTTTTACTAATGTGTTAAATAAATGTGTTCCTTGTAACCACTGATTCCTATATATATATATATATATATATATATATATATGTTGTTTTTCACTTATTAAAATGTTCACAAGTGGTAGTGTGAATTATAGTGTTGTCTAGTGGTTGTCCGTTTTGAATTGATAATATTGTCAGTTATAAAGTCGAATTATACGTTACACTTTTAGGCGATGTTCGCGGAACGTCTCCTTGTTTTTTCTTGATATTTTCTTTATGGTGTTTGTTCCTGGTTAGTGATATGATTGAAGTTAATGAATTGTTTATCTTCCGTGGTGGTCATAAAAATTTCTTCCACAAAACGGTTTCTGAGTTTAGATTTTTCTTTTTAATAATATCTCAACGAGCACTCTTAAACTGTTCTTAATCACAATTAACAATAAAGTGTCATTTCTTCTTTTCTAGTCACCGAACTGACCAAAACTTCTTAAATTCTGATTGGCCCCTTATGTACAGGTTAAGTGTTATATGATCAATACCCCTTAACTACTTTACATTTTACAAATTACTTTTAACATATAATTTTATTATTATATCCTAATGATACATACAATGCCTATATGATTATTAATTATACAATTACAAACAATTTGGTACCAAACATGCCTTGGTTTATACCTGTAAAACCTTAGTACTTAGTAAATTTTTCTGATATGTGATAGAACAATTTATATTGGTTGATGGTAAGTTATACCTTGTCTCCATGGATAAATATATTTAAATTAACTAACTAATAACATGAACTCTTATAATATATCACACAACTCTTAATAATAATACTTGATTTGACAGTTTTAATTTATTCATACTGTTGAACTATTGTCTGTATGATAAATCATTTTTATTTTCTGTTAATGACAACAAAACACTTTTTATAAAAAATAAATAGTACACTGTTTAACTGTAGTTTGTGTCACTATTATTATTATGTCACTTTTATCACTGTAAGGGGTTGTGTCCCTTTTTCTCTCCTTGATTATATACAATTTTGTTTAATACAATTTTTATAATGAAGTTAATAAAATTAATACAATTTATATCAGTCAATACAATTTTATTTTTTGAATTTTTACCCTTTATCGGGTTTGTTTGGGTTACTCATGGCAAGTTATTTAGGCCGACTAGGTTTCTTTATTTAAATTTAGTTTGTTTACTGCCCTATTCTACTGGGTAATTTCTGGGTGTGTCTTGATGATATTAAATAAGTCAAACGTTAATGTTATTTAGTTATATTTGGTTCCTTACTGATTTTTCAAAATTTGGTATTTTCTTTTAATTAGCTATTGATTATGATTTCTTGTTCCCTCTCTGGATAGGGTTTCATTATGATATTTATAATTCTTTTTACAACATTTTGTTTCGTTACAAATTGCCCCCCTTCAGAAGTAATTATTTCTGAACACTTCATTAGGTGTGAGGACATAATTACTTATGTTACATTTTCTTCTTCTTCCTCGTGACATTTCTTCATGGATTGTTGATTATAATTGCCCTTGATCTTCTTTGAATTGGGGTCGGTTAATTCGTACGTGTTGTTGTTGTGGTTTTTTGTTACGGTGTAGGGTCCTACGTAGAGTAACAGTAACTTCTTTGATATCCCTTCTAGAGTGCTAGGCAATCCCTGTTCTTTAACAACACCTTCTCTTCTACTTCATATTTAATTATTTTACCCTTGATTTTCTGGTATTTGTTTCTACATTTTTCCAGTTTTTATATCACCTGATTATAAAATTTTAACTTATGAAATTGGTACTGTGGAGACTTAGGAAACTTAATTAATTCTTGGATCTCTCTGGGTGGTTGTTTTTCATACATGGCAGTGTATGGAGTGAAATATATGGATGGATGATAAGCCAAGATTAAAAAATCTTCTGTAGCTGGTAAGTAATCGGGCCACTTCCTTTGTTGTTGATGACAATAGGTTCTTAAGATTCTACCAACTTCTCTCAGTATTCAATCTGATGGATTGCTACTGGGGTGGTATACGGAGGTCTTGTAACTTTTGATGTTCAGTTCTAACAATGTGTTCTTCCATTTTCTGCCTCGAAATTGTGTACCATGGTCTGTAACTATTGAGACGGGCATTCCTATCTCTGGGATGTATTGAGTAGTTATTACTTCAAGAATTTTCTGCGTAGTTGCTCGACTGATTGGATACAATTTGGTGAATTTGGTGAAGTGGTCCATAATGATTATAATGTATTTGTATCGGCTTCTACCTTCACTCCGAGGAAATGGTCCGCATATGTCAATGAATAATTTTTCCAGTTTTTGTTCTGATGATATAGGTATCATTATACCTTCTTTCGTTCATTATTAATTTTGACCAATTGGCAGATATGACAGGGTTTTATATAATTTTGTACTTTCCTGTGTATGTTCTTAATGTAACAATTCTCCTCCAATGCTTTCACTACCTTTACTGCACCCATATGTCCGTATCTGATCTGATATTCCAACACTAGTTCTTTCTCCATGATTCTGGGAATAATTACCTTCCAGTCTTCTTGGTTCAATGTATTTTTTATAAATAAAATTCCTTCTTGTTCACAATAGAATTGGTTTATTGGAGAGTTTTGGTTTTCCAAACGTTCTTTGATTTTTATTAATTTTGGGTCTAAAAATTGGTTGGCTCTGATATTTTGTAATAATGCCTCCAAATCGGATCTACTTTTGAGAATGTTGTACACCTTGATAATCTTTTCCTTCTCACCCTCAAATGTCTGTGTGTCCAGGTTTATTCGTGATAACACGTCTGCTATCACGTTTTGACTTCCTGGAATATATTCCCATTTGATATCATACTCCTGCAAGGCGAGTATCCACCTTGTAAGCCTTCCGTGACTCAGCTTACAACTTCTCAAAAATGAGATGGACTTACACTATGATCTGTTCTAAGAGTTACAGGATATCCTAAAATGTACGTTCGGAATTTACTACAAGCAAAGACTATGCTTAATAGTTCCTTTTCAATAAAATTATATCTTCTCTCACAGTGGTTTAACACACGACTGGCGAAACTGATGACTAAATGGTTTCCTTCTTTGTCTTCTTGGTAAAATACCGTCCCAAGACTGACATCATTTGCGTCACAGTTTAAAAAGAATAGGTGATCAAAATTTGGAAGATGAAGGATTACTGTCTCTAAGAATTTATCCTTTATTTGTTGTAGTATAGCATCTTGTTCATGTCCCTATATCCATTTGGTTTTGGAAGACAGCTGTTCCTGAAATTTATATGTTAATGCGGAATAATTGCGTTGGAACTTCCGGTAGTAATTACACAGTCCTAAGAAGGATTGGAGTTGTCTCTTATTCTTCGGCTGTGGGAACTCCTGGATTGCAGTAACCTTTTCTTGTGATGGGGAAATACCTTGTTCAGTCAAATTGAAACCTAAGAATTGAACCTCCTTCGCTATTAATTTGGATTTTTCGAGTTTTAGTGTTATGTTGGTCTCTGCTAACTTACTCAATACATATTCCACCCTGTTACAATGGTCCTCCCAGTTGGATGAGGTAATCAACAGGTCGTCTACATAAACTGCGGTGAATTGGAGCGCTTCCTGACCCAATACCTGGTTCATACATAGTACAAAAATTGCTACCGAGTTGACTAATCCAAAGGGCAGCCTCTTAAACTGGTAGTTTCTACCCTCAAAAATAAAAGCCATATATTGTCGACTCGTCGGGTGCAACTCCACCTGCCAGTAACCACAAACTGTGTCCCAGGTACTAATGAATCTTGTACCGTGAAATTTTTTTAGAATTTCTTCTATTTCTCCAGGTGACGTGCGATCATTTACTATCTGTTTATTTATTTCTCGGGCATCCAAGCAAAGTCGAACCTGTCCGCTCTTCTTCTGAATCGCTACTATAGGGCTAGTATATGGTGATTGGCTATGCTCAATTATATCATTTAACAACATTTTATTAATTTCAGCCCTAACCGCCTCCTTCAATGAATATGGTATAGGATAGGATTTTCTGTGGAATTCTGCTGGTTCTTTAAATTGTATTCTACACTGATAGATTTTACTTTTCCTGGTTCTTCTGAAAATATATGTTCATACTTCTTATATATCATAATGAGATCTTCTACTTGTTCTGCTGTCAAATTATCTGTGCCTTGGTGTCTAAACTCTCTAATCTCCTGTAATTTACTGTTCCACAGGTCTTCATTTGTCATATTATAGATTATTTTTCTGCATTGGGTGTCTTTAAAAAATTTAATTCCCTAACTTGGTGGTGGGTACGGTTCAGAGGGGCACCATCGCTTCCTATTAACTCTGCCGTCTACATAGCACCTTCTGAGTTCAAGGACACCTTCTCCTTGCTCAGATCAATAATGGCTGAATATTTCCTCAGCATATCGCATCCGATTAATATTCCGAATGGTAGGCCGATTGCGACCAGACATATAATATTAACTGTAACACCCTTGCTTTCTAGTTCCAATGACACTTGTTTTCGTACTGTTTTATTTTGACGCCCAGTGGCACCTATTAAAATAACATTATTGACAGGTAAGGTAGGTATTATATTTTTACTTTGTTTCTGTATTCTCTCCAGTTCAGCGTCGTTAATAAGTGACACATTTGCACCAGTATCTATCATTACTCGTGTGGTAATTCCTTCAATTTGAGCGGTTATATATAGGATTTCATTACGCTGGTTGGTTCTACTTGTCACCGTTTCCTCCAACAGTTCTTCTCGAAGATTCTTCAAATAATAGTTGTAAATAAAAGTAAGGTTTTGACTATCAGTCCTTAAACTTTGGTTATTTTTGTACCCAGTAGATAGGAGCAGTAAGGGGTCGCGAGGATTTATTACTGCCTCACTCCGTTTAAATTAATGCCATCATGATTATTTTACGGGCATGACTGTTGATTTGCCTGGAATGGTGTGCCGGTTCCTGGTTGTTCACCTTCTCGGTTGTCTAATTGTTTACTCCCCATCGGTTCTCGGAAGTCCTCCTGGCTTCGACTTTTTACTCGGTTGTCATTGTGATTCATCACTCTGGAATTTCCTCTTCGATCATAGCTGTTATTAAAATTGTTCCTCCGAGGTTGTTGGTATCTCCAGTAATCCCCTTCTTCTGCACTAATATAATTGATTCAGGGTCGGTACGGACGATTATTATTATTATTACCCTGGTTGTTATGATTGGCATTAACTCCTGGATTATTTCTAAAATTATTATAATTTTGGTTGGTTCGGTAATTATTATAATTATTGTTAATTCTATTACCAGGATTGTAATTTTGATTGGGCCTGTTGTTACTATTATTATTCATTGGATTGCGATTGAAGTTTGCTTGCTGGTTATTAATTGGGGTAACGTTTTGGTTGTAAATACGATCGTTGCCATTAAAGTTAAAATTATTCCGGTTATTCATATTATTATTGTGATTATTATTCATTCCATGGTTATTATTTCTTGAACCGCACTGATCAGTTCGTTGTCTGCTTCTTTTGTAGTAACCCTCGTGCTCATAATTTTCTAACAAGTCAGCCATTGCGTGGACCGTTTTAATCTGGCTTCCCAGGCGTGCTCTGGCAATTCCTGCATCATAATGGTATGCCATTTTAGTTACTAGGGATTCTTCCGCTATTCTTGGCTCCAGGTGTCTAGCCAAACACACCTTTCCCCAGAAGTAAGTAGTTGGAGATGTACCTCCATTTACATCATATCTTCCCTGACAAATGTTGTCCCTGATAATATTTTGTATAGCTTCGGACCAATATTTTTCTTTAAATAATTTTTTAAATTGAGCGTAGTCCATTATCTCATTCCTGGTTGCTGTCCACCAGTTGTCCGTAATCTCCCTAAAATGCTTGTCTAACATCTCTCTAATCGAGCTCCAGATAGTTATTCTATGTTTGTTAAAATGTTCCTCGATTCTGGCCAGGAATTCCATGGGGTTTCTATGGTAATTTTTGAAATGAATCCCTTCTCTGGTTTCATTTGTGGAAATATGAGTGATATTATTTGGTCTGGTTCTAATTAATTCAATTTCTTCTAGATTTTGGCGTACTTGACCAGGTAAACTATTCACTGTAGTGTTAATATTGTCACACCTTCCTCCGGTTTGTTTCTGTAAATTTACTAAGTTTTCTTGCTTCTTCTGTATTCCTTCTATTTGAATACGATTATCTTCTTGGACCTGGTCTATTCTAGCATTTACCGTTACTTTATTTTGTGTAATGGTTTTGTTACCTTTTCTCAATCTCTCATTAGTGTCAGCTGTTTCTTGCTTCCTTTCCTCATTGATTTTGTCCATCTTCTGGTTAATTGTATCATTTAACTGTTCGATCCTTCCATTAATTCTTCTTAAATTCTCTTCATTGATTTGTCTGAACTCTTCCTTCATTAGGTTATTATTTTCGCTTATAGTTTGCCTTAAGGTTTCATTAGTACTTTCCTTAATACTATCAATTTTTTCATTTATCCGTTTTAAATTTTCGTTAGTGACTTCTCTGTTTTGTCAAATCTCTCCTCCATCAGTTTTATTAAATTTTCACTCATTTTCTCGTTTTCTACCCTTGAGTTCTCGTTAATCTCTTCCTTTATACCGTCTATTTTTTCATTTGTTTGTCTGTTATCTTCCTTGATGCTATCACATTTTTCCTTCATTTCTTCCTTATTTCTGTCCAATTTTTCCTCCATCCGTTTACTATCGTCTTTGATGTTATCAAATTTTTCGTTCGTTTGCTTGTTTTGTTCCTCCATTTGTTTTAATAAGTTTTGACTCAACATTTCATTTTGTTTCTTTGACTTATCCGCGATTTCTTCCTTCTGCTTCTTAAAATTGTCATTGGTTTCTTCCTTGTTCATGTCCAATTTTTTATTCATACTATTCATTAACTCCATTATTTTATAAGATTCGGGTCTCCTCTATCTTCCTTTCTTACTATCGTCTCCACATCCTCCACCGATGTTACTTCTTTCTCTTCCATCCTGACTTCTTTCTCTGCCTCCTTCGTCCGTTTCAATGATGTTGCCCTCTTACGCATCTTTATTATTTCTTGGAACCTATAGCAGTCGCCGGCTAAAAATTAGGAAATTAATTTTCTTGTTTTAATTACATCACCTAATATTCCCTAATTTCAGCCTCACTAGTTGATGCGCCAATTTATTACTCAACTTGTATCAACGTTAAGCCCCACTGTTGGGTTCGTCAATTTATTACGTATCTCGTAATCGGTGTATTATTATTAATTTTATAAGTTGTGATAAAAGGTTGTAAATAGTGTGTCAGTTGTTCGTGAATTATTTATGTTGCGTGTTTTTTAACGTGATTTCATATATAAGTTTAAGAAATGAATTATTCTGCCTTGGTTTAATAATCAGAATTATTATTATTCCAATTCAGCAGTTAAAACTTCAAAATTAATTAAAAAATAGCGGTCGAGTCGTCCCAAACAATTCTCAAGGTTCACCTTCGATATTAGGCTTAACCCTATTTTTTGAGGTTAATATTGGTTCTGTAGTTTGTGGAATTCCAACGACTCCCCGACGTCTTCTTGGTCTTGGTATTTATAAAACAAATGTTGATTATATCTTATGTTCATGAAATAATAACGTATGGATATGATTTATTAACATTATCGTTTAAGCTTTGCAATTGGAGTTCAAAATGATAGAAATTTTCTTTCGATACACACGTTAGTAACAATCGATAGTTATCTCAGGAGTGAATGATAAAAATAGGTTTAACATATTTCGTGGAAATTCTTGTGGCTGCTACGAAAAGTTCCATTACATAATAAACAACAATATAGAGTACATTTACAAATCTTACTAGTACTTATAATCTAAAAAGAGAGTTACAAAAATTATTAAGAAAAAACATACAATGTCTGATGATATTATGTACACCTCGTACAAAGCATGCTGGTTAGTGTGACTGTGACGTCATCATCATGGCTGCCTTCTTTCGTTCCAGACAATAACTGCAGTTTTACTAATGTGTTAAATAAATGTGTTCCTTGTAACCACTGATTCTTATAAATATATATACATGTTGTTTTTCACGTATTAAAATGTTCACAAGTGGTAGTGTGAATTATAGTGTTGTCTAGTGGTTGTTCGTTTTGAATTGATAATATTGTCAGTTATAAAGTCGAATTATACGTTACACTTTTAGGCGATGTTCGCGGAACGTCTCCTTGTTTTTTCTTGATATTTTCTTTATGGTTTTTGTTCCTGGTTAGTGATATGATTGAAGTTAATGAATTGTTTATCTTCCGTGGTGGTCATAAACATTTCTTCCACAAAACGGTTTCTGAGTTTAGATTTTTCTTTTTAATAATATCTCAACGAGCACTCTTAAACTGTCCTTAATCACAATTAACAATAAAGTGTCATTTCTTCTTTTTTAGTCACCGAACTGACCAAAACTTC
The DNA here is from genome assembly GCA_034769895.1 of Magicicada septendecula. Lineage (NCBI taxonomy): Eukaryota > Metazoa > Arthropoda > Insecta > Hemiptera > Cicadidae > Magicicada > Magicicada septendecula. Next base: position 108,755,694 of record CM068370.1, read on the forward strand.
TTAAATTCTGATTGGCCCCTTATGTACAGGTTAAGTGTTATATGATCAATACCCCTTAACTACTTTACATTTTACAAATTACTTTTAACATATAATTTTATTATTATATCCTAATGATACATAAAATGTCTATATGATTATTAATTATACAATTACAAACAATTTGGTACCAAACATGCCTTGGTTTATACCTGTAAAACCTTAGTACAATTTTGTTTAGTACAATTTTTATAATGAAGTTAATAAAATTAATACAATTTATATCAGTCAATACAATTTTATTTTTTGAATTTGTACCCTTTATCGGGTTTGTTTGCGTTACTCATGGCAAGTTATTGAGGCCGACTAGGTTTCTTTATTTAAATTTAGTTTGTTTACTGCCCTATTCTACTGGGTAATTTCTGGGTGTGTCTTGATGATATTAAATAAGACAAAGGTTGATGTGATTTAGTTATATTTGGTTCCTTACTGATTTTTCAAAACTTGGTATTTTCTTTATTTAGCTATTGATTATGATTTCTTGTTCCCTCTCTGGATAGGGTTTCATTATGATATTTGTAATTCTTTTTACAACATTTTTTTCGTTACAATACTATGCAGAGTATCCGGTCAGCTTTCATAGGGTGCGCACCCATATTGACGTGTGTTTTTAACAATTGAGTATGTGATTTTTAACATTTGACAATCTCAACTGAGTGAAGGAATCTGATGATGGAACATATGTTCCGAAACGCGTAATTCTAAATATAAAACAAAGTCACACGACGGATCCAAGATATACATCTAATGTAATTTATTAATTTATAAGATTAAGAAACCAGCTTACGAAAAAAATGGCACAGAGAAATACAGAAGTATTTGCATTACTGACAAATTCAGACATGAGAAATTTTGAAAAGACGAAATGCTCATGGAAAAGAGGAAGGTACAAAAAAGAAATTTCAGAATCAACTTTATTAAAACTCAAAAAAATCATTTAATGAAAATAAAAAATTACATTGAGCGAGAGTAATGTATGTGATTGTTAAAGTCAGTATTTAGAGGATCTATGTAAGTACATAGGAACAAAGATGAGGAAATAAGTAATCGGAAATAGTGGTAAAATTGCAAACCAAAAAGAAATTTTTAATCAGCAGCATGTGTTTAATGCTTTGGAAACCATAAAATATGGTGATAAAGAAGAGAGGTATTCTAGAAAATTAACATAAAGAAACCAAACCAGTCATCATTCAACACACAGGAGTATCGGTATAAAGAATTCGACAGTTCAACTGAACCATACAAGTATCAACATATAAAGTATGACAAACAGAATACAAGAAAAAGAGAGCAACTCATTTCGAAATATCAGACTGAATATCGATTAACTATAGTTTATCAGCTCATATCTATACCATTTATTACTTCAGAAACGACTGAAAATTAATAGAAATTCATATCTTGTGTTTGACGACATGGAAAACTCTTTGAAGTAATAAGCTCCTTTTTCCATTATACTTGTTTAATATGAATGTTGAGCGTTTTATACGAGTTATGCCTAACAGACAAACGATATCAAGGTGAATTGTAGTAAAGTAAGCTGCATTAGGTTAACGGATGATTTTTAACGTTTTTGTATTCTGATAAGTAAATACAGAATCAAAAAGGATGCTGCAAGTGTTAGCTAGAACTCTTATAAATCATTAGGTACGATAAGATATTATGAAACGAAGCGAAATAAGAAGCGAAAAGTTAAGAATATTAGGTTAGGTTATAACGATATGATAGGTAGAATAGTTCTATTACCTAGGTAGTATAGCTACTGTATACAAGATATGTTCACTGGAAGTAGTAGGTGAAAAGATAAAATTTGTTTCAAAAGAAGCATTTGTTGACAAAAGTTACATTAAAATAAATATAACAAAAGTTTTTGCAAAATGGTATAAGGACGCAGTTTTACGGAAGTAAAAGATTAACGCTGGGAAGACAGTTAAATGCGCGTCTTGGTTTAGGAGAAAACTAATTAAAGTAAAATATCTAAAAATGATTAAAAGTAATTGGGTTAAGAGAAAATCTGATGTACATGTATAATTATAGTATGGCAAGAAAGGAAATTACTACAAAAATGTTAACTAGAAAGAGTAAACGAACAGATAATTTTAAAAGCCATAATGATTTCATCAAAAATCTTCTGTACTCCCGTGCGCTAGACAGGAACAGAAGAGACAAGCTTCCAAACTGTGCTAGGAACCAGTATCAATAAAAGGCGAGAGATATGATAGTTACCTACAAAAATCAGAACAACAAAAACAAGAAGTGAGTGGTTGCAGCTAAGAAGATATTTTACGAAGTTCTTGTTATGAAAACAAAAACTGTACATTACGATATGGCCGATATGGTATGGAAAAGAGTAGGCTGAATGTGGTCTGAATGATAGAGCAGTCACGATTATTATCATTTGTTTATTTCTAAGTTTACCGTGTGTATTTGTATTTCTGGTCAGACAAAAGAAGTTTAATTGAATCGCGTTTGCTTTCCACATATTGTGAAACAGAAAAAGTATTCCCATAATTAGTAAGGAGTAAGTCATAATATTTTAGTAACAATTACTCTATTTGATAAAGTTTATATTTAATAAGTAGAAAGCAGTCATTCAATAAATTTAAATTACAAAAAGCTTTAAATAATTTATATTAATATTTATGAAGTTAGATCTGCAGTGAATGTAAAAAACATATACGTACACTCACATATACGTACGTACTAAACTAATTACATATAAAAACGATGTGAGCTAGTGGTGCATGCAGTAATTGCCTCGTTATATAACTTAGATTAACGGCAGTGCTGCGTGGTGCAGTCAGGTCGACGCCACGCGGCCATTTACCTCTTCTTTCTTACACCACTTCATTTTGTATTTTAAACTCTAGCATTTCATTTAGTTATGGACCAACGAAAGTGTTTTCATGCAACTTTTGATAAACAGAGTAATTATTTTTGGTTTGAAAACGCAAAAAATGTTACTGTAGTTACTTCATCAACATTCTGCACCGACCATTATATCGTGTATACATTTATTCCTTTTAAAATGTTTGTCCAACTATTGTACGAAAAGTTCACAAAATACTCACATTTTTATTGGAATTTTGTCACATCAAAAATTTAAATTACATTGTAAGTACGATTACTGGTCTGAATGCCACGTGTCACATGACTTGTAACTAGATAAGTTGATAATTTACCATACCTGTACGCAGCTCGAGTTTTGTGTCGAGTAGAATTAAAACGAAATTTAGGTGTATTTAATACGCTTTATAGTTCAATCCACTTAAATAATTTTCTAATGTCATTTGTTTTTTTGCACCTCCCGTACTTTGAAGGACTGTTTAAAAAAAGTCATTATCACCATTGTTCAGCATACTCAAATAACATAGGGTGAGACATGTATTTGTATACATTATTTTTTACATTATTAATATATCGCAACTTTACTTATATGCGTTGTTGTTGTGTCGTGTTGTGTATGAGGACCTACCTGCTGTCCGATCTTGCGGATTCTTCCGACTAGGGCGTGTGGATTTTGGATTTGAAGTTCGCAAGCTAGTAATCTCAAATTTATTGCAACAACACACAAAATAAGTTACTTTAAAGGGGGTGAGTTTTGTGAGACTGGTAGGCTTTATCGTACAACAATAAAACACTGTAATATGGGGTAATAAAACGTTGTTTATTACTCTAATAACACACAAGAATAAAATGGTTATTATATTATCAATTTCTTACAGTTTAAACAATGAATCTATGTTAACTAATGTTTTTCAATTTGTTAATAATTGAAAAGAAACTAAACTCATTATTTGGCGAGTTAATTGCAATTGAAATTTTAATTAATTAATTGATTTGATTTGATTAAATTTCTTTTACTAAATTGAATTTAAATGTTAATGAAACAAAATATAAAACTCTGAAGTTAATTAGAATAATTTTCAAAAATAAGTTAGACGTGACAGTCTAGTTCACGTTATTTCATTTCTAGTGATTTGACTTCTGTTATACTGCAGTATGAACTAATAGTTAGATTGTTAGTTAAGATTTGTATAGCGCTTTTATACTACTTCTGTTTTCTTAACTACAGCTTACTAATGACTTAGACTGCTATACAGATTATCACAATGAATTTATTCTTAATTACTAGAGTCTTTGATTTTTGTATGGCACCTGAATTGTTTGAATTACAATGTTTTAATTGAAAAGATATAAAATTTGATGTTGAAAAATAAATAAGTGGATTTTGCTTTCCTGTTATTGAAGAGGATGTTGTTCCGATTGTCCCTCGTTGATCCCGGTCCGGTCGCTAGAGAAAATAATCTGCTTAGATCTCCTGGATTCGTCGTTGAGTTCAAAATTCGGCAACACTCTGCTTCCTTGTTGTTCGTGAATAATTTTAACGTCTGCGGCTCTCTGCTGGAACTGGTTTCTGTCCCTCGTCGATTCGCACGTCGCACGTCAGCGTGTGTGTGTGTTTCGTTCGAGTGGTAGCTCTGCTCGTCAGCTGTTCACCAATGATTTAGACGGCCTCTCTGCTGTATTCTTGAAGTCTGGTCCTGAAGTCTGGTGGATCTCTTGCGTGCTTATGACCACAGCTTGCAGTACACAATAAGCTTGGTTGATGTAATGAAGAGTATCTCGCCTTCACGCAACAATTACGAGCTATACAGTTGATCTGTATTTACTGAGTTCGTAATTGCGTGTGTTGACCACGTAGAGTCTTCTGATGGATCTTCACCACTATGGTTACTAGACGATCGAAGAATTACGTCTTTACTTCGTGAGTACTGGCAGAAGAGTGATGTTTCAGCCTGAAAACACCGCGCTGGTCGGGGTTTGGTCAAATGATTTGATTGGCTGACACACTCTCCCTACTACATAAAATTTGAATTCCCTTGGTCCGTGAGAATGAAGTTAGATTCCCACCGACGGAGAATTAATATTATTTTTAATATTATTATCCGGTGGAACCAATTTGTCGGTTCGGATTTCCTGTGCTTATTTAATTTTGCAATAACTTGGTTGCAAACCAAGTTGTGCGAAATCTAAAATATACAATCTGTCAGAAATTATTATATCTATGACATATTCAAATCTCATTAATATAACTCTATTTTTACAGGAGTTATTCAATTAAATTAATTAACTCTTTTATTTGTTAATTATGTTGCGTATAATTTGCACACGTCATCATTAATATTTCGGCAAACATTTTGGCTATCTTGGATTTCGCCTTAATTTATTAGTTTCCGAGATATTAATAATTAACAGTTTGGGTGTGGCCCTTCCTTGTACAGCGAGCTGATTACATAACGGCCACGTGTGCGTCGCTTTACAAAGCATTATTTTCAACGCTCTACATACAAATGGAGTTTTTGACTGTTATAATTTATTCAAACATGATTTTAGTATGCAGGCGACATATAACCCCAAATAACTAATATTTGGTTCTGTTATATACGCCCACACCCATTTAAAAAAAAAATGAATGTAATAATTACAGTTATTTTTTTTTTCAATCATTACACACGTATTTTGTAATCACTATACTTATTACCTATACATTGGATTACATAGGTGTTAATGTTATTGCATTATGTACAATTTAACTATAAATACATGTATTAATAATATTATATTTGCGAATTATTGTGTATCAATGTTTTTAAAACGGGTAGTACCTAACTGTAGCGTTCAAAAGGTTTGTTTGTAAACAAGTGGCACGCGCGCAAAGGAATTTGCTGACAGATTACATTCGTTATCGCCTGCCGCGCGGCACTAATTGCTTGACCTACTTTCAAAGTGTCAGTCGGCCGTTACCACTACCTGCGTAACTATTTCCTGCCGTGCGTTTGTTTTGTTGTCCACGCCCGTTATTTACCGCGTTATAAATGCGTTATTATTAATACACAAGCTATCTACAATTATTATTAATATTATAAAACACAAATAATTTGTTTTAATTTTAATTATTATAATACAATTACATTATCTTTTAACTGTAATATTTCGTAACCATTTTTACGAATGGTTCTACAGTATTTCGTTAACCATCGGTCATTTTCGTCACCGGATTCGTCGTCCACGTCTTCCCACGCTGACTGTGTGAGAACGTCGTCGTCACTTTCCTGTTCCACCGGACATACAATTGTCGGAGCCCATTGTTGTATTGTGTTAACGGCCAACCACGGTTCCGTACCTTCCGGTTGAAATACTTTGTCAACTGGCGTACAAATTTCAGTAGAAAAATCACTTTTCTTAAATCTAGCATTTTTCTTATTTTTACCTCCTTTATTTCGATACATTTTAGCATGATTTATGGCGCTTCCACCCTGGAGGCGCCCGTTTCCAAGTTTTTTGGAAACTTACGATTCTTTTTCTTGTCACTATGGTCTTTATTGCTTGGGGTATCGCTGTCTTGCTCTATTGTATCACTTCTAGCTATCTCAACCGTTTGCATAGCTCTAATCGGGGCCCCATCGTTACCCTTATATTGCCCTTTCGGTCTACCAATATTTTGTTTGCCTTTGTATTCAAAGGTCTTATCTGGGGGTTTTGACGATGTCTGGGGTGGAGTAGAACTAGTACTCGGTCTCTGATCAGGTTGCTGGTGATATTGTTCCCGTGTGTTCTGCCCTTCGTTATTTCGGCGAAAATCAGGATTATAACGCCACCCACCAAAATCAAAAACTGTCTCGCTTTGGGACACCAGAATGAGGAGTTCATCGACCGTGCGTATACCCTGCGTAAACACAGCTACTCTAATGTTGTGATTAAAGTGATAGGCAAGTTTCGTGACTTTGTCAATCTCCGAAAATGCTGGGTTTAAATGCTTGGCGCGTTCGACCTGCTGGATTATATAATTTTCCGCGGTAATACCCAATTTCCTATCAAATCTGCCATACTCCAGTTCATTGCGTAGAAGTCTTTGAGTATGCGAGATCCAGTACCGGCTTTCAAATTTTTGTTTGAACTCCGCGTATGTGGACACTCTATCGCGTACAATGTTATACCACTTACGCGCCGAATCACGCATCGCGTTAACTACCCACTGTACTTTGTCTTGATCTTCTAGTCGGGAACCTACTCTAGCCATTTCACTCTCACACGCTAACAAAATTTCAATAGGGTTTTCGTTATTTTCCCCTGTAAAATACACGCGATTTTTCTCGTCGACAGGACCTTGTACTAAAATATTAGGAGCGGATCTCCTCCGTACCTCCTGTCGTACTTTCAAAATCTCGTCGTTTAACGCTTGTAAGACACTCTCTTTATTAGAGTCTATGTTAGATCGCGTCTCTACAATTGAAGCGTCTAATCTATCTACTCGTCGTTGCGTTTCCGTCACGTCGGCTTGAATCTTTACCTCAAGAGAGTCGACCTTCCTTAAAACGTCTTGCGTTTGTTTTTCACAACGGCTAATATGCTCCTTGAACCGGCCCTCCATACGTGTTACTTGTTCAATAAACGATTTTTGCATAGTGGTCTCAAAAACCTTAAACCGTTCATTTATTTTGGTATCGACCGTATGTACTTTTTCACCGATCTCAGCGACTTTCGCGGTTAACTCTTTATTACTCTCTTCGATTTTTTTATTGCTTTCCGCGATTTTTGCATTGCTTTCTGCGATTTCGGTGACTTTAGCGTCTAAATTTTTCACGCTTTCATCTATTTTCGCGGTCAATTCTTTACTACTTTGTTTATTGCTTTGCTTAATCTCGGCGTTTATGTCGGCGTTACTTTGGTCTAATTTCTCGGTTAGGCTAACTTTTTGTGCTTCGATTTTGGAAGTTAATTCTGCTATACTGAGCTCAGCTTTGGCTGCACTCTGTTCAAATTTCGCGTCTATTTTAGCGGCCAAATCTGCGTTAGCTTGTTCCGCTTTGGCCGCGTACTGTTTAATTTCTTGTAATAACTCTTTAAACATTTTTCCGTATCCATTTTAAATACACAACAATTTCAAATATAGACAATTTCAAATCCACAAAACAATTTCAAATACACAAAATAACTTCACTGCTGTACGAGCACCAGTCACAAACCTCTTTGGGGATTGTTCAGTTGGACGCCAGCTGTTTTAAGAGTTAAAACAGCAAAGTTTATTTTAACTTGAAAATTAAATTTAAATTGAATTGAATTAATTTAATTTTCTCGAGCCCCACGAAATTGGAGCGCCATATGCAACTTTACTTATATGTGTTGTTGTTGTGTCGTGTTGTGTATGAGTACCTACCTGCTGTCCGATCTTGCGGATTCTTCCGACTAGGGCGTGTGGATTTTGGATTTGAAGTTCGCAAGCTAGTAATCTCAAATTTATTGCAACAACACACAAAATAAGTTACTTTAAAGGGGGTGAGTTTTGTGAGACTGGTAGGCTTTATCGTACAACAATAAAACACTGTAATATGGGGTAATAAAACGTTGTTTATTACTCTAATAACACACAAGAATAAAATGGTTATTATATTATCAATTTCTTACAGTTTAAACAATGAATCTATGTTAACTAATGTTTTTCAATTTGTTAATAATTGAAAAGAAACTAAACTCATTATTTGGCGAGTTAATTGCAATTGAAATTTTAATTAAATAATTGATTTGATTTGATTAAATTTCTTTTACTAAATTGAATTTAAATGTTAATGAAACAAAATATAAAACTCTGAAGTTAATTAGAATAATTTTCAAAAATAAATTAGACGTGACAGTCTAGTTCACGTTATTTCATTTCTAGTGATTTGACTTCTGTTATACTGCAGTATGAACTAATAGTTAGATTGTTAGTTAAGATTTGTATAGCGCTTTTATACTACTTCTATTTTCTTAACTACAGCTTACTAATGACTTAGACTGCTATACAGATTATCACAATGAATTTATTCTTAATTACTAGAGTCTTTGATTTTTGTATGGCACCTGAATTGTTTGAATTACAATGTTTTAATTGAAAAGATATAAAATTTGATGTTGAAAAATAAATAAGTGGATTTTGCTTTCCTGTTATTGAAGAGGATGTTGTTTCGATTGTCCCTCGTTGATCCCGGTCCGGTCGCTAGAGAAAATAATCTGCTTAGATCTCCTGGATTCGGTCGTTGAGTTCAACATTCGGCAACACTCTGCTTCCTTGCTGTTCGTGAATAATTTTAACGTCTGCGGCTCTCTGCTGGAACTGGTTTCTGTCCCTCGTCGATTCGCACGTCGCACGTCAGCGTGTGTGTGTATTTCGTTCGAGTGGTAGCTCTGCTCGCCAGCTGTTCACCAATGATTTAGACGGCCTCTCTGCTGTATTCTTGAAGTCTGGTCCTGAAGTCTGGTGGATCTCTTGCGTGCTTATGACCACAGCTTGCAGTACACAATAAGCTTGGTTGATGTAATGAAGAGTATCTCGCCTTCACGCAACAATTACGAGCTATACAGTTGATCTGTATTTACTGAGTTCGTAATTGCGTGTGTTGACCACGTAGAGTCTTCTGATGGATCTTCACCACTATGGTTACTAGACGATCGAAGAATTACGTCTTTACTTCGTAAGTACTGGCAGAAGAGTGATGTTTCAGCCTGAAAACACCGCCCTGGTCGGTGTTTGGTCAAATGATTTGATTGGCTGACACACTCTCCCTACTACATAAAATTCGAATTCCCTTGGTCCGTGAGAATGAAGTTAGATTCCCACCGACGGAGAATTAATATTATGTTTAATATTATTATCCGGTGGAACCAATTTGTCGGTCCGGATTTCCTGTGCTTATTTAATTTTGCAATAACTTGGTTGCAAACCAAGTTGTGCGAAATCTAAAATATACAATCTGTCAGAAGTTATTATATCTATGGCATATTCAAATCTCATTAATGTAACTCTATTTTTACAGGAGTTATTTAATTAAATTAATTAACTCTTTTATTTGTTAATTATGTTGCGTATAATTTGCACACGTCATCATTAATATTTCGGCAAACATTTTGGCTATCTTGGATTTCGCCTTAATTTATTAGTTTCCGAGATATTAATAATTAACAGTTTGGGTGTTATCTTCCTTGTACAGCGAGCTGATTACATAACGGCCACGTGTGCGTCGCTTTACAAAACATTATTTTCAACGCTCTACATACAAATGGAGTTTTGACTGTTATAATTTATTCAAACATGATTTTAGTATGCAGGCGACATATAACCCCAAATAACTAATATTTGGTGCTGTTAAAATATACATATATACTAACATACATTACTTGTATTTGGGCATCATTTGGGAAGGCTGCAGTTCAAAATTGCATCGGAAGTGTGATGACTGTGTTTACTACAAATTTACAATACAATAATAAATACAAATTTTATACAAATTTAATATAAATTTCATTTAACTTTAATTCCGTTTACGTAACATAGAAATAATAATCGGCTAAAAATTTTGGGCTTAAGATGGTGTCAGTAAATAAACGTAATTTTTCTCATTATTTTCTCATTTCTGGTCAACAATATAGAAAAATGAAACATACTGAGAAAAAGGAATCTGCGAAACACATTGTGCAGAATGTGATGCTATTTACATGGGACAATATGGACGTGCTCTGAAATATCGCATTTAAGAACATAAGCAAGCGATTTTAAATAATACAGAAATTAAGAGGTCTCACAGTCTAATGCTTACAAAAAGCCACTTTTTAGACACAACAATCTTAATGTTACAGCATAACATAGAAAAACATAAAAAGATGAATTAATTGAAAGTTGTATAAATTTAGAGAGTGATTAATAATAACAAATATGTAATTAATGAACAGTCAGAATTCTGTGTACCTCCTCTGTTAAAAGCAGCCGTTCAGTTTAGTTAATTTTAGGTTTTCCATACCTACTTTAATTGTATTTTACAGTTACATGACCTTCCCCGTTCTAGCACCTTCTCCCCCCTCTCGTATACACGCCTTTCACACAAGCTTACCCACTAACACATTCATTGTATATAATTGGTCTTACTAGCTCTTTGAAAATAGCCTAATCAACTGAACTAATTTTATGAGTTTCAGTACAAATTTTAAACCTACATACTGATTGTATTTTTTTAAATGTTTTAATTAACATATTTCACCAAGTGCCCAAATAGCCTTTAATTAGTTTCCGTGAAAATTGTAAAGAAAGCAAAGCCATTTAGTTTTTACGGAAGATTTCTTTTAAAATTCAGGAAGTGCACTAGTAATTTGTGATTTAATAAGCAGTGTCTTATTAATAATTTATGTCCAAAGTACATAAAAATTAGCTGCCGATTGAACAAAAACTGCTGTCCAACAGGCATATAAGAACTGCATACAAATGGACCTCAGAAAACGGTACTCTAGAACGAACAACTTATCTTTACACTTAAACTTAATACATTGTAAACGAACGTATACATACAGTGCACTGAAATTTGACCTTCTTGATAACTGAATAAAAGAACGTTTTTTGCTTATAGTTATTTTGCTTATAAAAGGTATTTAGTATACGCATTTCAGAACGTAAGCAAGGGACTTTAAATAATACAGAAAACACAGGTTTCACAGATCATATCTTAAAATACAAACATATTTTAGACACAAAAAACGTAATATAAAAAGGATAAAGATGGATGTATTGCAAAATTTTAGAAATGAGAAACTATACAAATAACAAAAAGTAGAAAACTCTTTGCGTCTCTTGTGTTAAAAGCAGCCATTTAGTTTATTTAATTTTAAAATTCGCATAACTATAATAGGCTTACTTTTATTTTACCGTCATTTTACCTTTCCCGTACTCGCTTCTCAACACCATCCGCCCTCTCAAACACTCTGCCATCATCTGTACACACCCATATCACCTGTTTACCCTCTACACATTCTTTGTACATTGTTGTTCTTACTAGATCTTTGAGAATAGCCTAATCGGCGGAACAATTGTCAGAGTTCAAGAATAAATTGCATATCTACCAACCATTTGTGTTTGTTTAAATGTTTTCAAATAAAGTAGACTGCAGTTACGAAACGTTCTCTTATTAAATTATCAAGAAGACAAAACCGTCAAGTTACATTATTAACCGTCAAATAACTGTACTTATTTATATTGTTGTTGAAGTGTGTTAAATTTACATGAAATTTGTAGAAAAGTAGTTTAATATGAAAGCAAAAGAAAAGTAAGTGTCTTCATGATTTAGTACTTAAATTCCTGGAATTTGTTGTCCATGACGTGTCCGTTAATTAACTAATTATAATACACTAAGTGTTTCAAATCAGTAGTATTATATTTATAATTAGTACTTAAATTTAACGACGATAGTAACACTATGCTATTAAATTTCAACAATGATTCATCAATTTACAATCCAACATTCTTGAAAATTTGCTAGTGATCGGTATTGACATCTCACATCCGTCAGACCGCAACAAAAGCACTGTACATCCAGATCACGTTCTGATATAAAGTAAAATATAGCTGTAGGATATGTTCGTGCCTTTCATACAAACTGTGCCACAATGGGAATAACTGACGTCAGACACCAAAATGTGCAGAAATGTAAAGCGTTTTCTATAAATGTCGAATTTATTGCACTATTGACCTCAGGTAGTGGATTTTACGTTTGCGTTATCCTTTAAAGACAAAACATTAACCGGGATAACAGATGTAAATAAATGATCTACTCAAATACAAAAGTCATAAACCAAGTCATTTGCTTGGTTACGTATAGAAAATGCGCGAAACAACGTATTCGCAAGCCTGTGTAGCTTTTCAAAATACTGTATATAGGTCTACATATTGTTACTGCAATGTGCCGTAAGAAACATAACATTCGCACGTCTGACACAGCTGTTATGAGAAAGTGTTGTTGTGGTCTCAGAACAATTGAATAAATTATTGAAAGCCAGAAATAGGATAGTCTCGTTATTGACGTAAATAATATTATTACACTGCTCGTTGCATCTGCGGTAAGAATTCCCGTCATGTCGTGTAACGCTACTGAAGGATACTCTATGTTTTATAAAGTTTCGTTTTCTTATTTTTACAGAATTTTTGTACTTTTATTAAACGTATACCGTTTATCTATTTCTTTCGTCTTCTCCTATCCTTACAACTCCCATATATTTGGGTTTTTCCTGTTTGATCTTAACCTTAAACTACCTTTTCCAGTTATACTCATTGCTGTATATTCCTCTTTACCCTTGTTACCCGTTCTGTCGCAGTATCATCTGCAAATAATAAAACATAAACATCTTTTAGACTGTTATCCCTTATAATACTTAGTTTCTTATAATACCTTACAGCATAACACCACACTTTTAACACATGGTTTACTAAGATAGCAAATAAATATTAAAATTTCATTTTGTAGAAAATTTTTTAAACTTTTGTAAATATTGTCGTCAAATGTGTACACCTTAATTTCTGATTACGCATTGCTAAAACGTAAAATTAGTTTAAAGAAAAATTCGTATATTTGGTTTTTATTTTTAACATGTCACATTGTGATATGTATTTACGACTGCATTTTTATCTGTTTTATGTCTCTGTGTTTTTGCAAATGTGCACACCTTTACAGTCAAATTGCTTTGACGGTGGAGTTTTCTCTCACCAGTTTTAAAATACATGAAAATAGTACTTTACACTAAATGAATGTAGGTTGCATCAAAATGTATAAATACAGAGTTGAAGTGACGTCACATATAATTGCAGTAAATCAATATTAAATGAACAGTAAATTTAGTAGTAAAATACCTAAAAAAATTGTGTTTTTCCGCAATTGAATTGTAACACAGTTCGAAGATACTGAGTAGAGAATCAAGTGGATACCTATAGAAATCTTGTAAGACCAGGTATATCGGAAGAAGTGGATATGTGAACCCTAAACACTAAAGTTGAACAAATCCTGAAAAATATTCGGCAGAAAACCTATAGTGAAATGTTCATACTGGCAAAAAAGAAGATGAAAAGTTAAGAAACAGAAAGAGAAGAACTGAAGAATAAAATACAAATTTGGAGCATAATTAATTGGTAAAACCAAATATTACTGAGATAATTAGGGCTGCGTGAAGAAAAAGGAAAAGAGAAAGAAGAAGAAGATGAAGGAGAAGAATAACAACAACCAGGAAAAGAATGGAAATGTTTTAAAATGTTAACACATTTTTATGAAGAATTTGATATAACTTACATTCTTATCCATTGATAAATACAAAACTTACGGCTAAAAGACAAAAAATTGCATAAAACAATTTTAAACCTGAAAATGTTCGTCATCCATGCTTAGATACGGTTAACATCGGTTATAATCCAGTGTTATGCTGAAATATATATATTGCAACGATACAGCCATACGCTGTATTACGTATTAATTTGAATAAATATAAATTTTGTAGAATTATTATAAGTTAAAGTAAATGGACAGGTCTGAGATTGTAAAAATATTTCATTGTTAGATTAGGGGAGAAATTAACCTGTTCCGACAGGCAGTGAACACCTGCTCAATTGTATGTGTGTACACGTGTATCTTGTGTGTGTTAGTTGCATGTACAGACAGGAATCTCAGAAACACGCCCCAAGTAATTAATAAAATAATTATTTTAATTCACTGTGCGAGAACTAATTAGTGTAAAAACAAACCAAAGGCACCGAAGTATGTGTAAATTTTATAGTTATCCCCAGTGAAAATATGACGTTAATAGGACACGCTACGCGAAGTCAGTGCGAAATAAATGTGCCAAAAATGCGCAAATTACCTAAGACGCTCAAATTAATACAGTGAGTGCTTAATTAAATTAGCTATGATTTGTGCTATCTCGATTCCGTGAAAAACATTGCTATTTGCTAACAATTGCAAATATATGAAAAGGTTTGGGAGTGGGGGCTATCACGCGATATGCAGGTATCGACAGGACAATTTTGGAGCCAACTGACGCGGAATGTCGAGAGGGTATAAATTGATGGTTAGCGATACTGAAAGTATTTTCGTACATTAGTCAAAATTAGGAAAAGAATCGAACCGACAAACATTATGAATCCCGTTCGTGGGAAGCCTGTAATTTCATGCTCATAGTCAATTTTATTTTCATAATATTATTTGTATATATAGACATTTTACAAAAATCATAAAGCATCAAACTGTATATCCCTTTGTTGGCTTGTAATTATTACTAAACAGTAATACATGCTTAGGATGAAAATATTTGTTATGATTTTAGTAACGTCGCTCTCTCTGTGTCAAAACGTCGACTTCAGCTCGAAGACACATTGCGTGCTCTCTCTCTCACTCTCTCTCTCTCTCTCTCTCTCTACCAACCTCTGCATTATAGTGTATAGATCAGATGTATTAGCGGTCATTGAACCATATATTGTTTAAATAACAGTACCTGCTTCAGTATTATGCCCGTGTCCGCGCACACACACGCACATAGGCGCGCTCGCGCTCGCGCTCGCGCACTATAAAATCATGCTACGATCACGTGGGCAACACGTGTGACAACGTATACGTTACGTTTATAACGCGATGATGCCAGGGGAATGATGACCCCCCCCCCGATGACCTATGTTTGTTTACATGGGGGTACGTTTCTTTACCTAGTGTTCACGTTGCGTTACGTTTCATGTTTACTTGACGTGCACTGGCTATAGGCCAAGAAGTTTTGAGTTTTTCACACATTTTCGCACAAGATAATATTACAGGCCTGCGAATGTTTACTTGTTTATATTTGTACTGGGAATGTATATATTTTCATAAACATGTTAGCAGTAACCAAACGAGAAACGCTTGTTTGTTGCAGTGGTACACTTAGTAAGTGATATTATAGGAAGTTATTTACCGCGCTCGACTAATCATATTTTCAGGATAAAGGGTTGTGTCAAGAAATAAAATCATGCTACGATCACGTGGACAACACGTGTGACAACGTATACGTTACTTGGCGTATGCGTTACGCTTATAATGTGATGACGTACACGTTGATGTCAGGGGAATGATGACTCCCTGGTGACCTATGTTTGTTTACATGGGGGTACGTTTCTTTACCTAGTGTTCACGTTGCGTTACGTTTCATGTTTACTTGACATCCACTGGCTATAGACCAAGAGGTTATCACACATTTTCGCACAAGATAATATTACAGGTCTGTGAATGTTTTACTTGTTTATATTTGTACTGTGAATGTATATATTTTCATTTATAAATATGTTAGCAGTAACCAAACGAGAAACGCTTGTTTGTTGCAGTATACTTCAAGCGTTAGCTGTATCAGGAGACTAGACAATTGCCGCAATATCTATTCAACGTAATGTACATAGATTTTTTACTTACTTGCACCAAAATAGCGAGCGTTTTCCACACACACACATACACGTACCCTTAAATGACGAGCGTTCTCTATACTGAAGGCTCGTGCGCTTAAATTCAGTTATAACTAAAATATATCAGTAGTGCTACTTAGTGACGACGCTTAATTACTATTTTTACCATATATAAATTTCTAAATCGATGTAAAGTCACGTCAATGTCCGCTAATACGTATATTCACCTGACAGTGAGAGAGAGAGAGAGAGAGAGAGAGAGAGAGAGAGAGAGAGAGAGAGAGAGAGAGAGAGACAGAGAGAGAGAGACAGAGAGAGAGAGAGAGAGAGACAGACAGACAGACAGACAGACAGACGTAACAGGCAGTTTCTAACAACATGATTTCCACGAAGGGACATGCCTATCACTATTAATTTAATTTAAAATACTGTATAATTTCTTACGCTTGACAAATAAGTGAAAAGACATACTTTACGAAATTTCTTGAAATTTTTGCAGTTAGCCTTCTACTATGTCCCTCTCGTTTACTGACACCATGTTTGGCTACAGTTAACCTTTCTAAATTCAATGTTCTGTGAAGTACGCATATTCATCTTCGTGATCCTATAATTACAGTACCTGCTTCAACCGAATTTTTGTGTCAATTCAAGGCATCCATGTACAGTTTCTTCTCTTCAGTATCAAATTGTTTCTTTACGTCTGTATTTTGTCTAAGTCATGTTAACTTCACACACACACACACACACACACACACACACACACACACACACACACACACACACACACACACACACACACACACACACACACACACACACACACACAACGCAACCCACACACGTTGGGTTGAACGCAACGCAACCCCATACACGTTGGGTTGAACGAATCCCCATACACGTTGGGATAAACGCAACCCCACACACGTTGGGTTGAACACACACACACACACACACACTATAATATCATATATTATCTCACCTTAAATTATATTACCTTTTAACTTACTGTGTGTGTGTTTAAAAAAGTATTTTTAAAGCAGATTTTGTTTAACAAAAGTATGACTTTGTACTGTTTTGAGCTCTGGTAAATTTATCTTTAGGAGGACGTTGTTCGCTGGTAATGTTTATTCGATCACATAATTGTTTTCTGACAACAAATTGGGCTCTGACAAACTTATCAATAAGATCTTTTGCAAAACGTAATGATTCCGACTGGGTGATTGTAGATTTATTCTGTACTCAGTTTCCAAAAAGTATCAATGAAAATACTACGAGACCAGAATATATTAAGTACCAAATCCATCAATTTTCAAATGTTGCCGAAACTGGACGATTGCAGCTGTAGTTAGAGAACAATTCTGTAATTTACAAATGTAAAAATTTTAGAAATGCAATTTCTCATAACAAAATACAGCGTTCCATTTCATTTTATATCCAAACTATTATTATTATTATCTGAATCAGAACGTTATACAGATTGTAACGTTTAAGATTTTGAATGTTACATTTGAATAAAAGAATGAAAAGAACGTCTGTATTTTGTTTTATATATTTTTTATTTTTGACATTGCATTAGGACTATAATCACTCAGCACTGTGTGGTCACGATAATACATTAAAGTGATAAAACACCGAGAATATCTTTGTTTCAGACAAGTATAATGTCTCCCGTGGACAGTTTTGGAAGTTATATGTCGGATTGGCTAGAAAGGCAAGCGACTGAGGTGGAACACAACAGGGAGCTATTACAACGTCGCTCCGATTGGCGGTCTCAAGGTGAAACAGAAATTAAAGAGGACTTATCAAATATTTACAAACGGTTTATTAACAACCATGCTGGCGGGGTAAATTATGGAAGATTTATGAGAGATTAAGTAGGCGAAAATTACGTACCACTCTTTCCCGAGTTGTAATATACTTTATTTGTAAATATACACTTGCTAATATACATTTCATATATTCTGTATTTTTGTTTTACATATTTTTATTTCGAAACATTTGACCCCTTTGAAGTTCACATAAAGTCACGTGATTCGTACATTTTACTAACAAGGACAGATGTTACATTCGGATAAAAGAATGAAAAGAACGTTTGTATTTTGTTTTACTTTGAAAATTTACAACACAATTTGATAAAACAAATGTGGTAAGGTTTCCACACTCGAAGATATATCGGATTGTTCGACATACGTTTCACAGCGAATGAAACTGGTAGAGATGAAACACACACACACACACACACAATAGACTAACATTATTGTGAAGCCGTCAACGAATTGAAAGAATGGACTTCTACTTGTCATCTGTAACAGCACCACACACACACGTAATTACATTATAAACTAGTAAGATTATATATTCGATAGAAATCCGATGACATAGAAAGAGAGCGAGCGAGATAGTTACTTACATTCAAATGTGAGAGAGAGCGAGAGAGAGAGAGAGTGAGAGCGAGAGAGACCACAATGTGTTTGTACATTAAGATTGTGAGAAGCTAAAATTATGTGAATCAGCACATCGAGAACGACTTTCTAGCCCACGAGAGTACACACACACACGCACACACACACACACACACACACACACACACATACACACAATTACATTATAAAACTATAAATCAAAACTTTCAATTTTATAACACATAACAACGCTTAATTAATATATTTGCTAAAAGTTTTAATGTAAACTACAATGCGTCTGCTCATATAGTTTGAATTTCCCACCACAGAAAATGTTGGCGGACCTGATCTATACACTATAATGCAAAGGTTGGTAGAGAGGGAGAGAGAGAGAGAGAGAGAGGGCACGCAATGTGTCTTGGAGCTGAAGTCGAGTCGACAACTGCGTCTGCTCATACTAAATGTGTGTAAGAGAGAGAGATAGAAAGAGAGGGAGAGAGAGAGAGAGAGAGAGAGAGAGAGAGTTGATAACTTGATATCGTGGTCGACAAAAATCATATAGTTTTAATGTGCACCATAATGCGTCTGCTTATATAGTTTGAATTTCCCACCACAGAAAAATATTGGCAGACTTGATCTATACACTATAATGCAAAGGTTGGTAACCCTCATCATATAGTTTTAATATACACTATAACACACATCAAGTTTGACCCCCCCTCCCTTGATATGCAAGTGGTCCATTAGATGCTGCGGGAAATGCAAATCTGCTTAATTAAATAAATAAAAATTTATATTCACGGAAATTCGCGGATGCTGTGGTCCATTGAACCCCTCCACCCCCACCCTTAACCACGACCCCACCCAGCCTTGATATGCAAATCAACCTAAAAAAAAAAATTCGCGGAAATTCGCGGATGCTGTGGCCCATTGGGTGGTGGGGAGAGCGTGGGAAAAAATCTTGAACCGTGGGAACGGCGGCACCCTTTGATCTTGTGGTGGGGGAGCGTGGGAAAAGCGGCATTCCTTTGTGGGTCAGGAACCTTATTTTCCCCCTACTACCCCCTCTCACTAATGGAATGAGTTAAGTAAAGGTAGGCCAACTATCAAATTGATTAACACCTCCAGTAGTAATCGTCCATTAATGTTGTGGTTATAAATAATTACTTACCTCAAACTGTTGATGCATCATTGGTGGTATCACTGTTCATAAAGTTATCGTCATTGTTAATTAACTACAAATATTCGAAGGGACAACAGTTTGTGAAAAGTAACTTGATTCCTTCTTGACCTTGATTTAATTACTTACCCAGCATGAATTCAAAACACTTCAATTCGGCGGGCAATGGGTGCTACCAACTGACTTCAAATGTAAACATAACCTTAAATCAAACCACTAAAATCTTGTTGAGTGAATAAAATAATTTCATATTCCATTAATGTTGTTAAAATTCTCTTTATTGATCGTATGATTTGATTCTTAATCCCTTTCTAAAACAATTAGTTAGATTATCACTACTTTAAAACAACAGGTTACGTTGTTTGAAACTCATATCTCAGGATTGGCAACACGGTTTCATAAACCGTTTAGTGAAAAAATTATCGAAGTTATTTATACATAATACGGGTTCATTGAACTGCAAAAATACGTAACGAAAAATGTCTATTACTAATGTAAAACCTCGTAATAGGAGAGTGATTACATTATAAACATAACAATTTCTTAACCTAATATAATAAAGTTCGTCTGACCACAGACGTCAAATTTGTAGGTTAGCATACGGCTGAGAAGTTACGCAATTTTAACCTCAATTTACAATTAAATTACATATCACGAGTGGAAAATTACAGGATTAATAATGTTTTGTTGTTTGTGTATTGTTAAAAATAGTTCACATATGTTCAACAAGTTCTAATTGCATTATACTATAGTGGTATAATTTGAGTAAGTATTTTATAAAAATCACTATACTTTCCTTAATTCCTTTTATATATTTTTATATTCACTGTTAACTTTTTAAATTACATTCATCGCTCCAATTACATTCATCGCTCCATCATTCACAAGACTTCACAACACTCGTACTCTCGGTTGATTCATTACGCGTCGTTAAGGTTAGAACGCCTTTGTTTACTTCCGGTACCGAAGTGATATATAGGTTACTGGTTAATTATTTTGTCGCGGAGTCCGTGTTTTGTACTGCCTTAAAACTGGTGAAGAACTGTCTCTACTTTGAGCGTCACTCTCGCTAATCTCACCTGTGCCTTCGGGGGGGGGGGATTCTCGATATAAAAGTTTGGATTCGTTGGAATGCACAGAATTCGTTTATTAAATCATCACCCCTGCGTTAACAAAATAATTTAATTTTGTCTTAAGCGTGAGTTTTTGGGAACGAGATTATAAAACTGACGCTAAACTTTTTATCAAAATCTATGAAAATAATTTACAATTGAAATGAATTCCTTATGCTACATGTGATTACAAATATAATGTTACCATCACATGGCATTTGTTTTGCTAAACCATTTGACACCTCAAAAGGCATAATTCTGTCTCATACTAACAAAATAATATTCCTAACTTATGTCCTAATACAATATTTTTGTTAAAATATGTCCTGTTGCTACCTAATTAACGTTCTGCTGTTACATATATTGAGTACAACTAATACAAAGTCTTTTGCTGTTATTATTTAGAATTATATACATCCAATTTTGAATAAAACACAGAATCTGTCTCTAGGCTTCATACTGGCTATACTACCATGAATTAGGTTTGCTTCATACAATACAATTATTATATTCTAAGAGTTTATAACACTTGATACTTAATCCTAATTAACAATACCTATTTTGGTTAACATCTTTTTGGTCAAGACATGCCTTTTTCCTTGTATATTATCATTAATATAACTTGAGTTCTTGGACAGGTAGGCAGCTTGTTAATTCTTCTTATTACTATATTATACACCTTTTATTCTATTCATTTCTTACTCCTAATTACACATCTTAATTTCCTTTACATTTCGCAATAACTTGTCTTATTTTGACATCCTTATTTTCTGGTTATTTGGCTAATGGAACGTGCATCTTGATGCAACAATTCATGCTCATTAGAGATATTATTATTGGTCTATTATTAGTGATAGTTATGATTTGGTTCACTGACCATTAGTTAGTTCACTTATTGCTTGTTATATTAATAGTATCTACAGTAACTCATTATTGGTATTTCTGTTGTTTTTTTAAGGTACAATAATTTTAATGTAATGTACATTAGCCTTTTATACTCTATCACATTTCATCATGTTAATATATAATAATATAAACATCTTGGTGACCTAATCTTTGTTTTAGAATGGTCTATTTGTTTTCTAGTTTCATCTAGATGTAACTTATAATAGGTTTATAGTATTTGTACAACATATTTTGTGTTTACAAGTGTGATTTCAGATTTTGTTAGGTTAGGTTGTCATTTGCCTTCACTGACTGAATTTAGTACACATTATTTTGTCTTTATTATTAATTTTGATCACTTATTACTATTTATCCATAATGCTCTTTACTACTTACAATTTTGATTACAATTATTCAGTTTTTTTCTTTAGTTCTAAGTACATTTTCAATCACACAACAGTCCTGATTCTGACCTTCAGTTTGGCTGTTAGTTTTGTTACATTAATGGTATAGTCTGAGGGTACAATACAATCTTATAATTTTATACTATACATTAATACATATCTCCTTATCATATTGTAATTCTTTTACTCCCCTAATCTGTTGGGTAACTTTTTCTTTTAAGTCTAAGTTATTGTTATAGTCATATCTTTTAGTATGTCTTGTCTGTTACTTTATTACTTATGTTTCTTCCAATTTGGAATTCTATATTTTACTCTATTTATTCTATAGATCTTCTATGCTTTATTTATAGGTGGTTGAGTTAGTTTAAACCCTTTTTACTTTATAAAATTAACTGTTTTTATTTAATTTAACTGTTTTTAATTAATTGTTATCACCTATATTTAATTGTCATATATCACTTTACAAGTTATTTTTGGATTGACCTGATTCAGTTCCCTGCATAGTTTTATTTATGAATTGTAGCTCGTAGTAGTGTATAATTTGGTGATACTACAATATATATATATATATATATATATATATATATATATATATATATATATATATATATATATATACTGCATAATAAAACTCATATATCTGAAGAGAATTGTGCTTCGAAATGTTATACAAATTATACTTTAGTACATAGTTACTGTATGGTATCCAGATCACTGTATATGATTAAATAAATAATTACCTTATTTTATCCACTAAGTGATCTTCTTTTTCTAAATTACAACATGTTTCAGGGCTTATATCCCCATCTTCAGGTAAAAACAATATCTACCCTATTGTTAGGGTTTCGTTAAAAAGTTCACAAAGACACAAACACATAACACACTTAAATAAATTAACATAGAACATCGAGTTTGCATCGGAACGCGGTACAACCGAACCAGTGCACTGGCCGAAGTCCGACTTCCAACTGATCCGTACACGCCATTCACGGTTTATTTTCATTGCTGTGTCATATAGTTTATTTGACTTGAATGACAATCGTTCATTAAGTACCTGACTTTTATTCATTCTTAAGGCCTTGTATATTTCAAATTCTTTTAGGGCATCTAGTAGTTGACCCTTTTTAACTATATGTAAAGGTTCCAGATTCTCTTTAAATCCAGTGTATGTATGATTCTCAATTATTAGGTGTTGTGCGTAATGCGATACATTAGTATTGGGGAACTTCTTAGGTAAATGTTCTTTGCATCTCTCGGAAATTTTTCTCCCCGTCTGGCCTATATAGATTTTATCGCATTCATTACACCGGATCCTATAAACACCCGAACAATCCTCTAGTAATGCTGTGGTATGAGGCTTAAGTATATTTGTTAATTTATTTGTGGTCCTGAACGAGACAATAATCCCTATCTTTTTTAGTTCATTATTTAGTATATTAGGTAGTATGTTCGTATATCTAGCGGCAACATATTGGGTTTTATCTTTAACTTTGTCCGATCGTTTTAATTTATCAGCGTGTTTATATATTATTTTATCAATGATTTTACTATTGTAACCATTCACTATTGCTATATGTTTTATTATATTAATTTCATCGTTATAGTCTTCTATGTCCATCGGTATATTTGTCAATCTATGTGCCAGTGCGTTAAATGTTGCCATTTTATGTGTATAAGGATGATTGGAACTAGCATGCATGGCTATATCAGTTGTCGTTGGCTTTCTATATATTTTAAAGCTAAGGAGGTTATTACGTTTAAATGTGGTTACGTCGAGGAAATTCAACATATTGTTATTCTCTACTTCCATAGTGAATTTAATATTACTGTTTATGCGGTTAAAAAAGTAAGCAATCCGTCTATCTGTCTAAGAGTACCACCAAAAATTAAAAATGTGTCGTCTACGTACCATGTGTACGAGATGATTTTATTACATAACTTGTTTCTGTCAGAAAGTACGTAGTTGTTCTAATGGTTCATGTAAATTTCCCCTAAAATTCCACTCACCGGTGAACCCATGGCCAGCCCATCTTCTTCGATAAAAATTTGTTGTCGTGTGTAAAGTAATTCTGTTTTATAACAATTTTCAATAAAAATATAAGTTCATCAATTTGTATCTGTTTTAAGACTTTTGTCTTGATTAAAAGTCTCTCGAGAATATTTATCGTCTCTAACACGGGTATGTTCGTATACAAATTCACTATGTCCACAGAGATCAGTTTATGGTTAGGCAGTACTTCAATGTTTTTAACTTTGTTTATAAATTCTATTGTATTTTTTACACTACGTATGTTGTCCATTACTAAGCTGTTTTTGATAATTATTTGTAGCTTTTTGGCTACATTATAGCTTGGGGCAGTTGTATAATTTATTAATGGACGTATTGGTATATTTGGTTTGTGTAACTTTGGTAGTCCTCTGAAAGCAGGTGCTTTCGAATTTATATTTTTGATACATCGTCTAGTTTGAGCATCGAATAAATTAACACATTTATTCAATGCTGAATTTATGGCTCTTGTATATTTAATGGTGGGGTCATTATTTAGGGTCTTAATATTATTTTCATTTATAAAATCATAGCATTTTTGTGTGTATTCAAATTTATTGATGATAACTACTGTACTACCTTTATCAGCTTTAGTTATCATTGCGTCAAAATTTTCTAATTTGCGTTTGATGTTCTTCGCGATTTTAATTTCATTTACTAGGCCTCATAGTTGATTGCCACCCGTGTATCGTTCTGAATTTCCTGGTATTTTATTTTTTTAATGACGGCTTCTGCATTTACGACTTCTCTTATTAACATGTCTTTCCCATAATTAGATAAATTATGCTGTAAACCCTTAGATAATAAACTACATTCTTCATTAGATAGTTCAATGTTCGTAAGGTTAGCTACACGCTTATAAAATTTGTGTTTACAAATTATGTTATCTGCTTTGTTTTGCTCGCGGTCCAATTTATCATATTTCTTGTTGTGTCTTGATACAATTGAAATAGCAATGTTTCTTATCTGTCTGTGAATAACTTCTAAAAGTTATTTAGACTCGATACACCCGATCATAATTAACGAAGTTTTAGAAGTTATTCACAGACAGATAAGAAACATTGCTATTTCGATTGTATCAAAACACAACAAGAAATATGATAAATTGGACCGCGAGCAAAACAAAGCAGATAACAAAATTAGTAAACACAAATTTTATAAGCGTGTAGCTAACCTTACAAACATTGAACTATATAATGAAGAATGTAGATTATTATCTAAAGGTTTACAGCATAATTTTTCTGATTATGGGAAATACATGTTAATAAGAGAAGTCGTAAATGCAGAAGCCGTCATTACAAAAATAAAATACCAGGAAATTGAGAACGATACACGGGTGGCAATCAACTATAAATTAAATCGTACATTACAGTCGGGTAGGACGCTTAACATGAGGCCTAGTAATGAAATTAAAATCGCGAAGAACATCAAACGCAAATTAGAAAATTTTGACGCAATGATAACTAAAGCTGATAAAGGTAGTACAGTAGATATTATCAATAAATTTGAATACAGACAAAAATGCTATGATTTTATAAATGAAAATAATATTAAGACCATAAATAATGACCCCACCATTAAATATACAAAAGCCATAAATTCAGCATTGAATAAATGTGTTAATTTATTCGATGCTCAAACTAGACGACGTATCAAAAATATAAATCCGAAAGCACCTGCTTTCAGAGGACTACCAAAGTTACACAAACCTAATATACCAATACGTCCATTAATAAATTATACAACTGCCCCAAGCTATAATGTAGCCAAAAAGCTACAAATAATTACCAAAAACAGTTTAGTAATGGACAACATACATAGTGTAAAAAATACAATAGAATTTATAAACAAAGTTAAAAACATTGAAGTACTGCCTAACCATAAACTGATCTCTGTGGACATAGTGAATTTGTATACGAACATACCCGTGTTAGAGACGATAAATATTCTCGAGAGACTTTTAATCAAGACAAAAGTCTTAAAACAGATACAAATTGATGAACTTATATTTTTATTGAAAATTGTTATACAACAGAATTACTTTACACACGACAACAAGTTTTTATCCAAGAAGATGGGCTGGTCATGGGTTCACCGGTGAGTCGAATTTTAGGGGAAATTTAAATGAATCATTATGAGAACAAGTACGTACTTTCTGACAAAAACAAGTTATATAATAAAATCATCTCGTACACACGGTACGTAGACGACACATTTTTAATTTTTGGTGGTACTCTTAGACAGATAGACGGATTGCTTATTTTTTTGAACGGCATAAGCAGTAATATTAAATTCACTACGGAAGTAGAGAATAACAATACGTTGAATTTCCTGGACGTAATCACATATAAACGTAATAACCTCCTTAGCTTTAAAATATATAGAAAGCCAACGACAACTGATATAGCCATGCATGCTAGTTCCAATCATCCTTATACACATAAAATGGCAACATTTAACGCACTGGCACATAGATTGACAAATATACCGATGGACATAGAAGACTATAACGATGAAATTAATATAATAAAACATATAGCAATAGTGAATGGTTACAATAGTAAAATCATTGATAAAATAATATATAAACACGCTGATAAATTAAAACGATCGGACAAAGTTAAAGATAAAACCCAATATGTTGCCGCTAGATATACGAACATACTACCTAATATACTAAATAATGAACTAAAAAAGATAGGGATTATTGTCTCGTTCAGGACCACAAATAAATTAACAAATATACTTAAGCCTCATACCACAGCATTACTAGAGGATTGTTCGGGTGTTTATAGGATCCGGTGTAATGAATGCGATAAAATCTATATAGGCCAGACGGGGAGAAAAATTTCCGAGAGATGCAAAGAACATTTACCTAAGAAGTTCCCCAATACTAATGTATCGCATTACGCACAACACCTAATAATTGAGAATCATACATACACTGGATTTAAAGAGAATCTGGAACCTTTACATATAGGTAAAAAGGGTCAACTACTAGATGCCCTAGAAGAATTTGAAATATACAAGGCTTTAAGAATGAATAAAAGTCAGGTACTTAATGAACGATTGTCATTCAAGTCAAATAAACTATAGGACACACAAATGAAAATAAACCGTGAATAGCGTGTACGGATCAGTTGGAAGTCGGACTTCGGCTAGTGCACTGGTTCGGTTGTAGCGCGTTCCGATGCAAACTCGATGTTCTATGTTAATTTATTTAGTGTGTTATGTGTTTGCGTCTTTGTGAACTTTTTAACGAAACCCTAACAATAGGGTAGATATTGTTTTTACCTGAAGATGGGGATATAAGCCCTGAAACATGTTGTAATTTAGAAAAAGAAGATCACTTAGTGGATAAAATAAGGTAATTATTTATTTAATTATACTTTAGTAATTAAATATTAATGTAGCACTAAGCTACCTTGTAGTTTACAAAGCGTATTGGGATATAAGTTATTGTATGTATTAGAAAATGCCTCATGTTTAAACGTATATTTCAGTTTGATATCTATGCTAATTTTACATCAGACAAACTAAGCGGAAAGGTGTAGATATATTTGAGTAACACTAGTGAAAAGGATATGGCATTAACCAAGTTTAATTATAAATTAAATTTAGAACAGCAATCATAATTATACCGTTTCTAATAATGTGATTATGCCAATCTGTAGCAAAATATATATTTGAGGAGCACCTATGTACAAGAAAGTGTAGTTAGTTACGATATCATTTTAAATTGTTTTACACATAAAGTTTCACGTCATAAATTTTTAAGTTATATTTCTGCTTTCTGCCTTCCTTCCTTTTTAAATCTCGCCAAATTATTTAACTAATTTTACATCTGGGTGGTCTACTGTTAGTCTTAATACACTATGGCCTTCCTTTGCTAGTAACGAATCTAACAGTTCTGAATATATTTTATGTCGTGGTATACAAATGATATATTTACATTTATATGTCCTGGTATGTAATAATATACAAATACAAATTATATTTTCGTTCATGACAGTCAATGTTGCATTGAACTTCTTGAAATCGATGGCATGGGAACTTTGTTATGTTAAAACGCATTGTTAATCACAATTACACTAAAGACAGTTAATTATGAATTAATTTTTCTTGTATAGTTTTTTCTTTTTATTTGAAAAGTCCATTTAGTGCTACATTGGTTCCCGCTTAGTCTTGACTCTTTGATATAGGAACAGAAAACTCTTCTAAAATACTGTCCTATTGTATTTTTTGCCTTTATATTGTAATAATAGGTTTTTATTCCTGTTAGTATTGCTGTAAGACACTTATTGAGTTTGTATCACTTATGCGTTGTGCTTCTCAATTAAAATTTTGCGACTTGATAGCTCATTATCCATCTGAAGCGCAGTTGTTTCAACATTTTGTTAAGGGTTGATTTACCAATTTAAAATTAATGGGACCTTGCAGAAACGTTAACATTTAGTTTACTTTAATTACTGTTTAATTTTTTAAAAATCTGTAACTACCTTATAACAAATCGCAGAGACATGCTACTGTTTTTACCATTGTAAAGGAAATTTAATTAACATTCACTACCAGTGTCTGTAATGTCTGTCATAAAAGCAATGTTTTCTAATCTGAGTCATCCTAAGTTGTTAAACAAATGTGTTTATGGTAGTACACAGAATGCAAACGAGTCGCTTAACCATTTTATTTTGAAAAGATTGCCAAAAATATATATATGTTGGACTGGCTACGTTGGTTTTGGGTGTACATGATGTTTTGTTCGTCTTCAATGAAGCTAATATAAGTAAGTGTCACGCCTTAAAAAAATCAGGGATCATACTAGGATCAAATACGGTTGACGTAATGAAAAAATTGTAATGCAGACACACCAGTAGATGAATTGATGAAAAAAGTAGACAGTCAACTAGAAATGTAAAGAGCAAACCAGTTGAACAAATGAACATAACTGAAGACACGGAGAATAAAAGTGTAATATTTTAAATCAGGTAATACAGAAATAACCTATTTTAACACTTTAAATGCGTTTTAGAGGAGACCTACTTTTTTGAAGCAAACAACCCATTATTTAGAAACTGTTCTAATTTAGATATAACTGCACTACTAGAACCATACAGTTTCACTGAAAAATAAAAACGTAAAAAATATTTAGTATGCTTTTTGAATGCAAATTTTTAGAGCTAAATATTAAAAATAATTTTAAAAAAATCAGAAAATTGAGATTGCTTTATAATTTCAGTAGTGTTTGTAGTCCTATAAAGTGCTTACTTGCGTGCTAAAATTGCAAGCGCGTATCTTTTACAGGTTTTGAGATAATTGGTCTCAAAATTGATGTATTTAACATGGAAAGCATAGCCGGTTACTACTTGCCTTAATTACTGTACATGTTTGTCATACTGTGGGCACACTGTAATACGAACTCCAAGTATGCACTTGTTTTCGGTCTCTAAAAAGGAATTGGACCAGGATCATGCCTCACGTCGTGGTCCCTCCTTGAAAACGACTTGTCAAATTCTAATATCCTGGCAATAATCTATCTTTTTTAAATACTGAATTGATAATAATGTGAAATTATAGGAAAACATATCAAATAATTTGGTGTACAGGTTTGATCTACATTTGACTGGTGGGTATTATTGAACTAATTTTTTAAATATTTAATCTAATCTGTTTTATTTAATTTGCTTTACTTACTGTGTCAATTTTTACCGACGCAATTGTTTAAAAGATAACTTTTTATCTGAATTCTCTAAAACGGCAACTTGCTAACAGAAATATTACTCAAAATAGGCCTGAAACCTTATATAGGATTTGAATACAATTTTCATTGTGAAATTTAATATTTTGTTAACAAAAATTTGTGCATATTCGAATACCAGTTACCTTAATAAAAAAAAGTTACATTTTGATTTTTCAGTTACTTTTTTATGAATCTACGTAATTTTCTGGAAAGCTAATTTGCTTGATTTATACAATTTGTAAGCCTGTTTTATATTTTAAATGCTGACGAAATATTATTCTGAATTTACTGTACCTACCAGATCTACCTAGAACTTTCTAGTCTCTATACAGAGGTAGATAATTTGCGTTCTGATGCAATTCTGGTACGCAAGGTGTTACTTTATAAATCTTTTTAAGTTTATCTTTAAGAATATAAAATTATAATTTGTTAAAATATCAATCTAGACATAATAATATTAAAAAGGTAAACCTATTTTCTAGCTGAAGATCTTTTAACGTCGCCTAGTGAGTACACCCTAATTTATGTCAGAAGGTTGTCTGTCTCAGTCTACAAGTTGGTACACATCGCACAGATGCTGGTAATAGTACCGTAATTTCAGGGCTTTTGTTAATTCGGCATAGGTATTTTGGGAGTCCTTTTAAAGCAAGAATGAGTGTCATGCTCTTCTCTTCTTCTAAGCATTAATTTAAGCGAGTGCCAGCTTCCAATTACCGAAGATAAGATGCCCAGTAAGTATTATCATCCCAAGTTGGGGCCTTTGCGTAAACAGCCCCTACTATAGTTAATTGCTCTTTTTTACTGTCTTTATTTCAATCTTTATCGGTGATTAGTAATGACCTTGGTCAACTACTTCTTCCATTATAAGCTCGACTTTAACTTTAACTTGTTTTGTTATATTTGTAATCGAGTCTTCTGTACTTGACATACCTGTTTTCACAGTGACATAGATTTGTATATTTCCGATATTTTGTCAACTCGCTTGTCCAGTTCACTTATTAACAGCACAATTTGCTGTACTATCCTCCTCTACGAATGCACTAATGTCTTCCGCTTCACGGTTAAATTATTTTTTGTGTTGTTTCTCTGTTATTTCGTATTCACGCTCATTTTTCATCCTGTCGTTTTACTGCTTCTTCTGCTTCCCGTCGGCGTCGTTCCCTTATCTGTAGTAGCAGCGCTAGGAAACTTTCTATTATCTGACTGGTATCGATTAATGTTATTTTATCAATTCTACGAAATGTCCTCTGTTTCTGCTGATAAGGGTACTATCTTAATTTTGACACCAATGTTTCGACGGTCTCTCAGGTCGTCGTGTTGTACAGTGGAAACGGAATAACTGACGGCTTCTTGCGCTGCCATGTGACAAGAGTCACGTACAAGCATTTTTTTTTCTTCAGCACAATGCAGCAGTATGCGACCAATTACTGGCGTGGCGTTAGATTGTATTAATCGTTAAACACAAATAAATAGGACTTTATATTCTTACGTCATGAATATGAGGACATTAATTCCTATTGCTTTCTGTGATTCATATAATTTAAACTCTTACGAGAATCGCATGCATGACGGTCAGAGGAATTTAAAATAAACCATTAGCCACCACAGAGGTAGAATAAATTACTGAAGGTAGACATCGAGTCGCGGAATTTACTATGCATTTAACGTGATAGAGCATACAAAAGATTAAAACATACAATATTCATGCAAAAGATAAAAGAATACATTACGCTCACTTTCTTATTAATCAGTGGTTGTGTTATAAATATGATGAGAGTATTGACTTATTTTGTTAGAATTCTACTTCAACAAATTGTGACTTCATTATAATTTGTTTTATACTGCATTGCGTAATTTACATTACAAGCTTGATGTTCTGAAGGAAAATGGTAAAAAACAATTCCTGTACATCCCTAACATGTAGCAAAATACAAGCGTCAATATGCATTATGTTGGTTGCGTGTTGGCGTGTTGTGGGAAGCGGAAGAGAGAAACCGACAGGGATGAGAATTGTTCTGTCGTCCAACAGGATACGCCATGCATACAAAGTATAGAACATTTATCATATATTGCCGTATGCAATAGACAACAATATATGTTTATGCAATCCTGTTTTATAAAATGATTCGAGCAATTTATAATTTTTAAATCTTACCAACATAACTTTTAAAAATGTAATAAAAATATTTTAATTACGTCGGCATCATGTCATAGTGAAAACATTGTATATTGTCATATGTATTTTATCCTTACAATAGTCTTCGGCATCTGCATATTGTTTAATCGATTATTTCCAAGAATGACAAAAACAATCCTTTTTCAAAATACAATTTTTTGTAACTTTAATTGATGGACCGCAAGACGAAATTGCATCAGGTCGACTATTTTTTTACGTCGTCGTTGAATACAATTGTAAAATAAAACTGATACAGAGAGAGACACGTTGTCTGTCTGTGTCCGTTAGCTGCAGGAATGGGCAGTATGAAACAACAAATGTGGAGACCTAGATAAACTCAGAACATTAAACACAACAAATCTGTAAAGCGAAAGTAGTGGAAGAAAGTTATTTTTTCCGGACATGATATAATAAAATTGTTACAATAGAAGACAACAGAATAAATTTTCATACTCATTAAAATCAGGGGCGTTACAAACCTGAGCGGGTCCTGGCCTGCTGAAGGCCTGCCTGCTCAACTATCCTCCTCGCCGAGGAGAAGGAAGATTGTGGATTCCTGCCCTATCTTTATTCTACTGCCTTCTCGCCGCCTCAACTTTGGTCATCCTAATTTCTTTTTGCCATCTGAGACATACAGGAGAAGACCCTTTACAGGATTATGGGGATTATCCTGACAACATGACGTGACTATCCTTACTATCTTTTTAATTTTGGCCATATCGTGTAGCAGGTCATATAACTCTTTATTTGTTCTCTTCCTCCAAACACGTACTGCCATCATTAGCCGAGTGAATATTATTCGTCTCAGTATTTTCCTCTCAAATGTTCCCAGTGCATTCTCGGTACTTCTACTCACAACCCATGTTTCCGACGCATATAATAGCACTGGGACGCAAATAATATCAGTGTCTTGTATATGCGGTTCTTTCTTACCCCTAACAGAAATTTGGACTCACTTTATAATAATAATAATAATAATAATAATAATAATAATAATACAAAGTGCTAACTCCGTGGCAATTTATTACGTTTCCCAACAACGTTGATTATCGAACCACACGTCGGCAGCGCCAATTTATTATGCAACGTTACAAGTATTATAAAATAAATACACTTCAGTCCATGTTCAACTTTAAAATTTTCCTAAGGCTTTCACGGTCGGTGTCAGTTGTATAAGTACAATTTTCCGGTCTGCTTAGCCGTGGTCTATGGTTTAATGACAAACCATAGACCACGGCCAAACAGCCCGGAAAACGTTACTTATACATGTTCAATTTTGTCAATTCGCGTGTAGCGTCACTTTGAATTGATCACCTTTTAGTCTGTTTTCGCGATAACGTAAACTTGATCTTTAGGCGAGTGGTTGCATTATGTTTGTAATTTTTCACTCGACATTTAATAAAACACACTTGTTTTACTAGTTAATTGCGGTAGTAATTAACTTTAATTTATTTAACGTCTTTATTATTGCACTTTTCTGCAATAATTTTTATGACCATACGCGTTTAATCTACTTATTCTAATACGTAGTTTTCATAGTATTGTGATAGGTCTTTTGTAACAGGTAAAGAACATATTTATTTATTCATTTTAATCATGTCAATACCTGATTTAATAAGGCAAACCAAAAATTCATACACAAAGACATCTCCTCTATCGTAGTAAAATGCAGGTCCGTGCTGGCTCACACAGTCAGACACAGATATATATGACTTACACTGTAAACACAGTCGAGCGAGGCGTTCAGTTTCGACGGGCTTTCGCATGTATATCTCCTGTACTTACAAGCACTAATTTTTTAAAACTATTTATCTTACTCTATTCACAGCAATTTTTTACAAAACACCGCCCTGGGTAAATATGCGAATATATGAATTGTTGCAATGCATTAAAACATAATTGTCTATATTATTCAGATTTTGCTTTTCTATAAATAGAATGGAAGTTTACTAATATTCTACTATTACAAAACGTTAATAATATTAAAAAGAATATGCATAAATAAAAGTTGCGTAAGAGTTTATGTACGAAAGCATTACTCAAAATTTGTAAAATTTATCGGCAAAATTAGACAACCAAATTCGATGAAAATGAAATTGCTTATCAAATCACTTTTCTTTTTGTGTTATTCTGTCGACAGCGTGTCGTAAACACCTGCCACGAAATTAATTAAGTTATACAGCGGTTGGCGAACTGAATTACGTGCTTTACATTTCCTGCGGTGATTCAAAAACAAAAGCAAATTATAATTTATTATTCTTGTCTTTTATTTTCCTTTAGGTGAAGTAACCTATATGGCCATAATATTCTCCTCTACCACAGTAAATAACTCACATCGACACAAATAAAGCCACAAAAAGTTGTTCAGAATCTGATTTCAGTTACACTTCTGCACACGAGAATCAAAACACATCACACCATTCATTTTACATTTGAATTCCACAATGATTTGTTTCTGCTATTTGCAAGTTTCTCATGTCGTACTGTAATGGAAGGACATTTTTAAAAAAGGGGGAGGTTAGCCTTACTGGGGTGTTCAAATGTTAGCAACACTTAAGACGTTCGGGTCCAAAATGACCCATAAGGGAAAAATTATTTTTTTCAACACAAACGTTTCTTGGTAGCCTATACATATTTATGTTTTATACATTAGGCCTAAGTTCTGATAAAGAATGACCAAAATAATCACCTAACAATGCAGTATATCAGCATTTTTATCATATACGTTGGCTTGCACATTTCATCATAATTTATTTTTATATATGTAAGTATATATTTATTTGTGTACTAAAACTAACATAATTCTGTATTTTTATTTGTTATGAATACAGTAAAGATTTCTAAGCACGAAACGAACACATTATTATATTCTGAAACAAAAATCTTTATTGATAATCTAGCTATTAAAATTCTGTTTATTGGAAATTTAAAAATCTGTATTATTAAAAAAATGTACATTATTTCATGAACATAATTTTTATGAAATACTATTCTATACGACAAAGATTAAAGTCATTTCTAACTTATTATATAACACAGGCAAGAAACAAAATGGAAAATCTTATATTTGTATGTTACGAGACAATCTGTCAGGTAAACTGTTTCTGTTACGTAAACTTACACAATTTCACTGAAACATTTATTACATACTGTATATGGGTGAGGTGATTCTTGCAAGTAAACTTGTCACATTTTGAGCACTTCACAAAAGACTTATTGTCAGTTTTTGGGCACAACTGGCACCTCCCTCTTTTTCTCTGCATTGTATCTGGATTCTTCATAATAGACTGAGTTGGTACTGCACGTTCAGCTTGTACGCGTTCAACTACATCTCTTGCAGCTTTTCCTCTTGGCATATACTGTCGTCTGTCAATGTGTTTTTTGATCAAAGATTCTCCAAGGTTTTCTAAAAATATTCTTCTCTGGTCATTGCATTTTGGCTTCCATTGAAGGTTGATGGAAGTAAATAAAACAAAAGAATTGACACCCGAAATATCAAGTATATTTGAAAAGACAACTATGGCCCAACGATTTGTTTTCCTTTTTGTAGTATAGTTTGCACACATCTTATCTAGAGTATCAACAGCCCCTTTAGTTTTGTTGTAATCTAAAATAAGCAGTGGTTTTTTGTCATCATTACAACTTATTTTGTCGTCGTGGTGTAAAGTACTCTGTAGTACAACACACTTATTCTTTTTTGGAAAGTAAGAGACCAGTGTAGTATCCTTCGTAAATGCAAACTTTGAGGTCAGTGCAGGTACATTTTTTGTTTCTAGAAGTTGGGGAGGAAGTGTAGGCTTATTTTTCTTGATAGTTCCTACCATTGTAATACCTCTTCTGAGAAGCGTTTGGCCTAACCCATACGATGTAAAAAAGTTGTCACAAGTAACATTGTGGCCTTTTAGACCAACTGTCAAATCCAGAACTACCCTAAGATCCTGGTTTTTCTCTGGTAGTGCACCTTGTGGCTTTCCTAAATATGGCTGGATATTCCAAACGTAACTAGTGGCATTATCACATAGGCCTACAACCTAAAACTTTATGCCATATTTATCTGGTTGTTTAGGCATGTATTGACGGAAAGGGCATTTTCCTCTAAAACCAACTAACCTTTCATCCACTGTGACATATTCGGTAGGATTGAAATGTTTTGGCAAAATTTCAACCCATTTCTCCCACAGCTCTCTAATAGGTGCGAATTTATCACTAGCGCGCATACTTGGTCGAGTTTGACGATCATCAAAACGGAAAATACGAGAAATAATTTTAAATCTTTCCAGTGACATTATTGCCCGAAATATTGGCCTTCCTTTTGTTTCATCCCACAAACTCTCAGTTGACTCATTATGTGATTTATAAACACCTGCCAGTAACAAAAGTCCAATATAAGCGTCTAGTTCTGTTGAGTCAATGTTTTTCCAATTCTCCCCATAAATACAGTTGCCTTCTTCATTTGTTTGGGTCAGAATTATATTTTCAATTGGAGGGGGAAAAATACTTTGAATGCCGAATATTCATCAGTAACACGTGCAGTTGCATACCTGGTTGGTCCTGGCGTGTCATTACATCATGAGAAGGACGTCTTCCTATCTGGAGCTCAGGCTTGGTCTTCCACTGAATATCACCGTTTTTAGATAATAAAGTGTTATTTCCTGGTTCATGATGTACTTCTTCATCTTCTGAATCTGAAGACACACATTCAGAAATATTATCTTCAATTTCTGAAGCAACTTCTCCTTCGTCGGAGATTTCCGATAACACTTCTTCAACGTCCATCATTGTTCATACAAAAACCACTTCAGGTCAAACACAAGTATGGTAATAAAACCAAAGAAAGAGCACTACAAATTACTGCAATTGAAAAAAGAATGTTTCACTGCATAACATAACAACAACCTCACTCACACTCTGCTCAAGGAGCATTGACTGACAGATGGAGAGGGAAAACATTCTTGTAGGTGGGCAGGCACTGTTGCTAAGTGGAGTAGGTGGGAGACAATGTAGCAACCAGTGTGACCTTGTACTATGAGACTATGCATTGATTCATCAAACGAGACAAAGTAATGAAGCTTTTGAATCCAAAGTACAGCTTATAATATTAAAAAAATAATTACTTCACCTATGGGTCCGAAAGGACCCAAACAACTTTTTTGTATAAAAACGTGTCATAAAATTTTATAAGCGGTTTAAAAAATTTATATTAGAGAATGATACATATTTATAGGTATTTGACAAAGTCACAAAACGGAAAGTTGATCTAACAATTTTTTAACAAACAGCAGCATAAAACAAAATCTTTTGGGTCAAAAAGGACCCGAACACCTCAGCAGGGTTAGAGGTAATAATTGTTTTTACAAATTTGTTTTTTCGGTTATAAAGTAAAAGCACAGTGGAATTGTATAAGTATGTATTAATTTAGACTGACTTAATTTTAAAAACTGTGTCACAACCTTATAGGTAATGAGCAGAATTTAGGATAAGTTCTGTTAGTTGAACTAAGTTTTTCTAAGACTAACAGATTTTCCGACTGCTTTGCATTAAACATACAAATTTGTATCATTTTTGCCCATGCGCGGAAAGCAGATATACTGAAAGGTCGTCACATGAGTACGCGGTGACAACTAATTGGGGAATTCCAGCGGTATCAAGTGGCATAAAATTGACGTCATATTCTCATACTTTCTTTGGGAACTCAGTTCATACTCACTAATTTATTTTTCAGTGCAGTTATAGTTATTACAATTACGTGCTTAATTTTTACTTGGTGAGCTCCTAAAAAAATTTGTTTATATAATTTTTTTACATTTTTATAAAGTAACTTCAGTATTTTAACTAGACCTTCTGCAGTCAACCATGCAATCTCAGAGAAAAACAATCATGCAATATATTTATGCAGGGATTGGAAATATTCAATGAGATGCCCTTCTTATAAACAGACTACCGGATAATTTTACTTATGTGAGTAACATTAACACTTTGAGGCTCAAGCGTAAATGACTTGTTTTTTCTACGGCAAGAATAATTACGGCTTCCGTGCTTACAAATCCACATGGTTTCTGTAATCACAACTATCATATTGTTACGCAATGTGGATAATTACGGCTTCCGTGCTTACAAATCCACATGGTTTCTGTAATCACAACTATCATATTGTTACGCAATGTGGATAATTACGGCTTCCGTGCTTACAAATCCA
Source organism: Magicicada septendecula (assembly GCA_034769895.1). NCBI lineage: Eukaryota > Metazoa > Arthropoda > Insecta > Hemiptera > Cicadidae > Magicicada > Magicicada septendecula. The sequence goes on from CM068370.1 coordinate 108,794,139, forward strand.
CATGGTTTCTGTAATCACAACTATCATATTGTTACGCAATGTGGATAATTACGGCTTCCGTGCTTACAAATCCACATGGTTTCTGTAATCACAACTATCATATTGTTACGCAATGTGGATAATTACGGCTTCCGTGCTTACAAATCCACATGGTTTCTGTAATCACAACTATCATATTGTTACGCAATGTGGATAATTACGGCTTCCGTGCTTACAAATCCACATGGTTTCTGTAATCACAACTATCATATTGTTACGCAATGTGGATAATTACGGCTTCCGTGCTTACAAATCCACATGGTTTCTGTAATCACAACTATCATATTGTTACGCAATGTGGATAATTACGGCTTCCGTGCTTACAAATCCACATGGTTTCTGTAATCACAACTATCATATTGTTACGCAATGTGGATAATTACGGCTTCCGTGCTTACAAATCCACATGGTTTCTGTAATCACAACTATCATATTGTTACGCAATGTGGATAATTACGGCTTCCGTGCTTACAAATCCACATGGTTTCTGTAATCACAACTATCATATTGTTACGCAATGTGGATAATTACGGCTTCCGTGCTTACAAATCCACATGGTTTCTGTAATCACAACTATCATATTGTTACGCAATGTGGATAATTACGGCTTCCGTGCTTACAAATCCACATGGTTTCTGTAATCACAACTATCATATTGTTACGCAATGTGGATAAAGTGTCACTCCATTACGGAACGTTCTGTTACATTAGAGAACGTTGTTCTACTCTTTTCTCGGGTATTCCCGCAGTGTAATATGTAAGTCACGTTTGACATGCGAGGCAGTATTACGTAATGCGGAACGTCTCCTGCGTTCGATTGTGTCGTTCTAGAAGCTTCTAGACTAGCCCAATGGCATGTGTTTCTGCCATGACCACGCTGAAGTATTCTCTCGAATTTTCACGTGTTTGTTAAAGACGCATATTTTGGAACCCTGTAGACTATAAATAGCCCATACCTGCCGCTTAGTGTTCATTGTTATGTCGGACGATTTACACAGTGAGTCGCAAGTGGTGTATTAGTGAAAAGTGATTATAGCGCGGAATTCTTTATATTTGACATTATTTTGCGTGTGGTCAAATCTAACTGGAATTATTGTACAAGTTGATTATAAACTGTTATTTGTGATAATTGAAGCTGGTTTTTAATGACTTCATTGGTGTCATGTAATTTGTTTTCCACCGTACCATACAGCGATCAGTAGACCATCGTAACAATATATAATATATATTTTAATCTGATGTGTGTGTGTTTGGAGAAGTAAAAGAACATGTGTCATGAGTGGCTGAGACCAAAGTAGGTCGTGTGTGAACAGGAATAGGATTCTATGTAGATAGGAAGGTATAGAGAATGAACGACCGGTAAGAAAGAATAGAAAAAACTCAGCAAAAGAAGGGGAAGATGAGATGGAGAAGATAATTATAGATACATCTGACAGAAGTATGACAGGGTGTTCGCCCTGAGGTGCAGGCAGAATAAGACCAGTTCTGAGACTGTTAACCAGTAAATCAAATAAATAACGAAGGAAGGAAATTGAAGTTGTTCAAGTACTAGGCGAGAAAAAAAGAAGTCGGTAAATGCAAAGCACTCGCCTGAGTTTGCAGTAAAAGCTTCATAAATTATTCTGTTTGCTCTAAATACTTGTTGTCTCGTTTTCCTTTGAAAGGCTTTCGCCAACATTCAACGAGGTCCTCATTACGACGGTGGCACCTTTTTGTTGTTTAGAAGTAGTTAAACATGTATTTGTGTAACCTTTTGCTACGATACCGTGTTTTAATTTTTCACGCCTCTCTAAATAAAGTATTCACTTTGTTGTGCTGAAAACGTTTTTAAACATTAGCATTTGGCTTCATCCGTAGCTTAAACTTTATATGTCTGTTTTCGTGGTTTGTTGCTTGTAATTTTCAGATGCTTTAAAAACTGCTTTTTTTGTAGTAGATAATTACGCTAAGAAAAAAAATTCGTTTTAAACAGCAAACTTATAAAACGTAGTAAATACTGAACACTTTAAGCGTGGTCAAAGTATCACTGAAAGTTAAGAATAGCCTTAAAATTCGAACAAAGTTTTTTAATGCATTTAGTACATTCGTCAACCATATTCCAACATACTGAGTTGCGTGTGAGCTAAGTAAAAATTAAGTAAAAATAAAATAAAAAGATGTGCCTTTTTAAATTAATGATAAGATTTGCAAAAAATATAACATTCTCAAAATGTGTTTCATTCAGTTTAATGTCTCAATGTTAAAATCTCATATCCAATAGAACAATTATTGGAACAAATTTCCAGAAATTAACACTCGTAAGCCTTTTTGAATATTTTATTTTGAAAAAATGAAGCAACATAAATATAAAAGTATTTTCGCTGCCAAACTGTGGTCATGAATCCTTAGTATCACCTTTCGGGCTGCATTTATTAGCATGTAAAATCTATTTACGCAATCCCTAGACGTAAAAACAGTTTTAAATGCTAACTTTTATTAAGACATTATGATATTACTAAACATATTTATTAGGCACTAACTATTAAGAAAAAGAAAAAGTACAATTTTATGAAATTATGCTACAATACGATGCATAGTCATAGAGGTTAATGCAAAGAAAGTTCCTAAATTCAATCGATTGGAGTAGTTCCTTTGAGAAGCTGTCGTATACTTACAAGAGGAGATAAGGCGAGCAATGCACAGACAGCGAATAGCTCGGGTGTTAATATACATTTATTGGAAACAATAAATGCAAAAAGTTAAGACGATAGACATGCTGATGATGCCGAGTAAAAAACGATTTAAGATAGTAAGCAAATGAACATCTCGAAATATAAAGAAAATATAAAAACCTAATACCACATAGAAAAGAACGTGGACGAAGCAATGTGGGAAAGCAAGTTAAAAGGTCCAGAATTCCTTCTACAGACAGACATGGAAATTAAGATGGGTGAGGCAGCGTCAACCGTACAGAAAAACGTCTGTTATTAATAGCAATAACAACTAATAATAATGAAAAATTAGTATACATCGAACTCAGTATAACAGTTAAATATGTTTAACAGGAAACAATACTTGCTGAACGTCCTATGTACGTGAAACACAAGTGCTTACGGGATCTTGCACCTAAGTATAAATATAAATATAGTCTGTGATTATATATCAGTAGGCAAAATAAGAACGCGCTGAATCGAGGATGTGCAAAGGACTTGATGAGAACGACAATAGTGTAATGGGCAAAAAAAAGCTCAATGTAGACAACGATGGTTTTCTGTCTTGCAGTGTCAACAGTGTTCAAGCTACATGGAGAGGTGATGGTGCGTTAAATAAATTGGCGTAATAAGGTCCATGTATAACTTCTGTCAATAGTATTTTCCATCCTGCCCTTTAAATTCAATAATGAAACATGTTGCTAATATTACCTTTAAGGAATCCCAATTACCTTTAAGGAAGTAATTAACAATTAATAACAATCGCATTACACGCTTATATTTAGTAGAACTTTACTTTTACAAATACGTTACAGATAACAGTTTTATCAATACGGTAAAAGAATTCACAGTTAGCTGCAACATATGTCATCTCTACCACTGCAATGGTATTGATTTATGATCTAGTGCTTACGTAGCCTTCCAAACCAACTGCCTAAAATTATTTCTTTCACACGAATTCTTTTGGAACAAATTACTTATATAATACTTGCATTATATACTTCCCATTTACATATAGTGCAGTTACTAAATATTTTTATTTCAGGTAATACATCGCGTTTTTATAGAAACCAAAGACTGAACTTTTCATACAATCTTACTCTAACTATGTGGTCATATACTTCAAATAGTCGTTTCTTAATTATAAATATTATCAAAAGAACGTTGTCTACTTTTGTGAAATATGTTTTGACGCGCGTAACGTAATTGCATTCATGCAAAAAAGACTTGAGACTTGTTGAAACTGGTGAGCTAGTTGTTATAATTCAATATATTCAACACAATCCGTGTCCCAATCATTGGCACTGCTGCCGAAGTAATTAATTTGAGGAATTTTTGCTAACACTAAAGTAAGTATTTGTCGGTTTGGTAGTAAACAAAGAGCGGTGCATAAAATGGCAAACAATATACAGTCTTATAATATTAACGATTGCCAGTGATAGTGACACAGTTTTGTGTACCCAGAGATTATCGCAGTTTGCGATAACATTAGCAGGTGGCTTCATCAGTAACTTCGTATGTCTGTTTTTATTGTTTGTTACTTGTAATTTTCAGATGCTTTAAAAACTGGTGTTTGCAAGTAGATAATGAAGCTAAGAAAGAAACAAAATTTTTCGTTTCAAACCGCAAATTTATAAAACGTAGTAAATACTGAACACTGTAAACGTGGTCAGAGTATCACTGAGAGTTAATAATAGCCTTACAATTCGAACAAAGTATTTTAATGCGTTGATTACATTCGTTAACCATACTCCGACATACTGAGTTGAGTGCGTTGTAAGTAAAAAATAACATTAAATTAAGTTTAAGTGAAAAATAACATAAAAGTTTATGCCTTTTAAATTATTGAGTTTAATTTCACACTGTTAAAATCTCATATTCAGTATAACAACTATTTGAAAAAATTGTCTGAAATTAACACTCGTAAGTCTTTATAAATATTTTGTTTTGATAGAATGAGAAAACATAAACGTAAAGGTATTTTTTAAGTCAAACTGTGGTCATGAATCTTTAGTATCAACTTCCGGGCTGTATTTATTAGCATGTAAAATCTATTTACGCAATCCCTAGACGTAAAAACATTTTTAAATGCTAACTTTTATTAAGACATTATGATATTACTAAACATATTTATTAGGCACTAACTATTACGGTAAAGCGAAAGTAAAATTTTATGAAATTATGCTTCAATACGATGCAAAGTTATAGAGGTTAATGTAAAGACAGTTCCTAAATTCAAGCGATTGGAGTAGTTCCTTTGAGAAGATGTCGTATACTTACCAGAGGAGAAAAGGCGAGCAATGCACAGACAGGGAATAGCTCGGTAGTTAATATACATTTATTGGAAACAATCAATGTAAAAGTTAAGACGATAGACATGCTGAGGATGCCGAGTAATAAATGACTTAAGATAGTAAGCAAATTAACGCCTCGAAATATAAAGAAAACAAAAAACGAATACCACTGGCGCCCAACGTGGGGCAGCGATCATCTTGCTGATGCAAGATCCAGACACGCCAGCGAGCTACCAGCCGGCACACCAATCAACATGGCGCCCAACAGACAACTCCACAACATCTGGAGAAGACCAGTAGGCTGGCTACCGCAGAGCATTCAAGACCCGGTGGAGTTGTGACGGCAGCGGTATGCGAACATCTGCTCTCCGGTACCAGCGGTGGACGAGGCAAGCCAATCCGGCATCAGCAGCCGCCGAGACGTGAAGAACTTCGTGTTCGGAGCTAGCGAATCAGCGATCCCGGTTAGTGCATAAAACCCGGGCCGGCAGAAAATTTTGCGCACTCTCCATCGCCACGCCATCGGACGCACTTCAGCTCTTCTCCTTTCTCGGACGACATCGAGGCGGAGTCAGCCGGAAGGAACAGCCGAAGAATAGAACCGCCGTCGTTCTTGCGTCTTCGCACTCCCGTTCCGTGCCAGCGATGGATTTCGCTGGGCCGGCAGCCGACTCTAGAACCGGTGCCGAAAGAAGAGGAGGACTGTAGTACGCCACGAACAGCGGGCGCTGCCGCCGAACATCTTAGCGTGGCACAACCAACATCACCGTTCTCGCCACTCGGTCCTTTTTAGGGCCACCAAAATAACTAGAGTGTACGCTTGGCGCCATTTGTCATGCGGCAAGCCTTTTGTCCGGTGACACCACATAGAAAAGAACGTAGACGAAGGAATGTAGGAAAGCGAGTTAAAGGATCCAGAATTGGTTCTTCAGGCAGACACGGAAATTAAGTTGGGTGAGACAGCGTCAACTGTACAAAAACCCCTCTGTTATTAATAGAAATAACAACTAATAATAATGAAAAATTCGTATACATCGAACTCAGTATAACAGTTAAATATCTTTAACAGGAAACAATAATTGCTAAACGTCCTATGTACATGAAACACAACTGCTTACGGGGTCCTGCACCTAAGTATAAATATAAATATACCCTGTGATTAGATATCAGTAAGCACAATAAGAACGATCTGAATCGAGGATGTGCAAAGGACTTGATGAGTACGACAATTGTGTAATGGGCAAAAAATGCTCAATGTAGACAACGATGGTTTTCTGTCTTGCAGTGTCAACAATGTACAAGCTACATGGAGAGGTGGTGGTGCGTTAAATAAATTGGCGTAATGAGGTCCATGTATAACGTCTGTCAATAGTACTTTTCATCCTGCCCTTTAAATTCAATAATGAAACATGTTGCTAATATTACCTTTAAGGAATCCCAAAAGTAATTAACAATTAATAACAATCGCATTACACGCTTACTGTATATTTAGTAGAACTTTACTTTTACAAATACGTTACAGATAACAGTTTTATCAATAAGGTGATAGAATTCACAGTTAGCTGCAACATATGCCATCTCTACCACTGCAATGGTATTGATTTATGATCTAATGCTTACGTAGCCTTCCAAACCGACTGCCAAAAATTATTTCTTTCACTCAAATACTTTTAGCACAAATTACTTATATAATACTTGCATTATATACTTTACATTTACATATAGTGCAGTTCCTACATATTTGTATTTCAGGTATACATCGCGTTATTATAGAAACCAAAGACTGAACTTTTCATACAATCTTACTCTAACTATGTGGTCATATACTTCAAATAATCGTTTCTTAATTATAATTATTATCAAAAGAACGTTGTCTACTTTTGTGAAATATGTTTCGACGCGCGTAACGTAATTGCATTCATGCAAAAAAGACTTGAGACTTGTTGAAACTGGTGAGCTAGTTGTTATAATTCAATATATTCAACACAATCCGTGTCCCAATCATTGGCATTGCTGCCGAAGTAATTAATTTGAGGAATTTTTGCTGACACTAAAGTAAGTATTTGTCGGTTTGGTAGTAAACAAAGAGCGGTGCATAAAATGGTAAACAATATACAGTCTTGTAATATTAACGATTGCCATTGATAGTGTCACAGTTTTGTGTACCCAGAGAGTATCGCAGTTTGCAGTGCCGTCTCGTATAATCTAGTGCAGCGTTTCTCAACCTTCTTAGCTCCGCGCCCCCCCAAAGTAATAAATATAAATAAAATTAATATTTCGCGACCCCCCCACCCAAAGGAATAATAACAGTAAGCCTTACTATTACTAATTGAATTTTGACTGTAATTATAAATGTAAAAAATTTATTTAATATTATACAATCACATTGCACTAATTTTATACATTAAGTAAGAAAATACCGACAGTATAAAAAATGTAATACTTCTATTCCTATTATTTTGTGTCGCTGCGTTTATAGCGACGGGTATGAACATGCATGTATGACGTGTACATACATGAGCAATTTACAAGTTCCAACTTGATGTGTACGTGCTCTTTGTACACATCAAGTTGGAACCAGTATAAAAGAGGCGCTTGCGATTGCACAACTTCAGTTAAGTTTCGAATACGAAGCGTGCGTCTGGTGCTTTTAATTTAGTGTGCGGTCAACCGTGAAACTGAATTGTTATTTTTTAATTTCTAATGCGAAATGGATAAATTTGCGAAAAAACGAAGTGAGCCATCTACATCCAGTGAATCGGTTGGTAGAAAGACAAGGTTTTACAATGACAGTTATTTAAATTATGGTTTTACCTCATTGGATGGAAAGCCACAGTGGGTTGTTTGCTTTCAAGTTCTCTCCGATGAAAGCATGAAGCCATCAAAATTAGTTCGACACTTGGAAAGTAAACATCCGGCTCATAAAAACAAACCGTTGGAATTTTTCGAAAGAAAATTACATACCTTGAGAAATCAACAAACTTCTATTTGTAAGTCAAGCAATACTGATAAAAGTGTACTTGGAGCATCTTATCTCGTAGCATTAAGAGTAGCTAAGATGTCCAAACCCCATACAATCGCCGAAAACCTCATATTGCCTGCTGCAGTTGATATGGTCAGCGTTTTAATAGGCGTGGAAGAAGCAAAAAAATTGAAAAAATTCCGCTTTCTAACGACACAATATCAAGGCGAATCGATGACATGGCTGCCGATGTTCGCGATCAGATAATTCTGCAAGTGAGTTCAAGTGAATTTTTTAGTATTCAATTTGATGAACCAACAGATGTAGCAAACATCAGTTCTTATGTTTTGTGAGGTATGAATGTGATAGGGACACATCAATCAAAGAAAATATGTTGTTTTGCAAAACAGTACATGGTCATGCAACAGGACAATGTCTTTTTGATGTTTTTTATGAAGCTACTAGAAACTATACTAACATAGATTGGACAAAATGTATTGCAGTATGTAGTGATGGTGTAAAGGCGATAACAGGAAAGAACAGTGGATTATGAAAATATTAAAAGATCGTCTTATACCTAGGGCGGAATGGACGCACTGCTTCCTTCACAGACATGCTCTTGTCGCAAAAAACATGCCGGAAAATCTCAATCAAATTCTTTGTGAAGCTGTAAAAATGGTTAATTTTATTAAAAGCCGACCGTTACAGAACAGGCTGTTTGCTGAACTATGCGATGAAATGGGCGAAAATAAAAAATCTCTTCTTTTCGATACAGAAGTTAGATGGTTATCGCGAGGGAAAGTGTTAACCCGGGTATTGGAATTGCGAGATGAATTAATAATATTTTTCCAGAATAAACAAACGCCATTCTCATTGCTTTTACAGAATAATGAGTGTATGTTGTTGTTGGCTTACTTAGCTGATGTATTTTCGCATTTAAACGACTTGAATGTGAATTTACAAGGACGTGATAAAACATTTTATTAATGACAGACAAAGTTCATGCTTTCATTAAGAAGCTTGATATCTGGATTATTCGCCTTCAAAGCAAAAATTTGGATATGTTCCCACTCACTTCGGATTATATTGAGAAAAATTTGAATGAACAAGACATTATTATTCGCCACAGTTTGGATTGCATGAAGATGCATTTGCGTGAGCTAAAAACTCAGTTGACGGAGTATTTCCCGGAAGATAAAAATGATTTCTCGAAGAAATATCTACTGAATCCGTTTAGTGAAAACGTTGTTACCGCTGCTAAGTTACCAGTTGAGAGTCACGACCAGCTCATCGAAATGTCTGCCGACAAAACGCTACAACTGCAATTTACATCTGAAGATTTAAATACGTTTTGGCTTGCTCGTCGAAATGAATATGGAAATTTAGTCACAGAAGCATTGAAAATATTAATCCCTTTCGCCACGTCTTATCTCTGTGAAAAGGGTTTTTCGTCTATGGTTGCGCTAAAAACTAAATACAGGAATCGTCTTTTATCACTCGAAAACAATTTGCTTTTGTGTGTTTCTAACGTAGACCCACGTATGGAGAAACTTTTAAATGAAAACAAATGCAACCATCACATTAATTTCTTTTCTTTACATGTGTACTTATTGTAAGTAAAATGTTTATAATAAATGATTTTTTCTCATAAAATGATTTCATTATTGTTTAGGCTATTTCGCGACCCCCCTTTTATCACCGCGACCCCCTTGGTGGTCGCGACCCCCAGGTTGAGAAAAGATGATCTAGTGCATACTAGGCCTACCCGTATGCCAAAACAGATAAACTAGAATTAGCTGCCCCTTGCTTTGAAAAATTTTATAGTTTGATCAAAGCTATGTATACTTTAAAGTTGTAAGATCTGTTTATCATTAAAACAATTATGGCGATCACTAGCGCAAGGAAAGCAGCTCTCTGGATGTTAGGAAGCGTGCGCGTACACGTACAGCTATTATATAGCTTTGCCTTTCAATTTACAATCTTCTTCAAATCATACGTCTCGTCTTGCCGGTGTTTGTGACCGTAACATTGTAAGCTTTCTTGTAAACTTACGTTACATGCATTAGTCATTTTCTTTGCCCTGGTTTGCGAGTTCCTTGTCTTCCACTTTTCCTACGCATCTTCTCTATCTTCCGCGACCCAAATATATTTCTTGCTATTCATCTCTTAACAATTCACACTTTGTTTTCCTTTGCACGTTTAACAGATATTGCATAGATGACATTAGTTAATAAAGCTTTACACTGGCTGAAAAAGTTCAATGAGATTGTGACCTTTGTAGTGCCGGTTTACATGGGTTGTTTAGTCGTTTGCTGGCCTAAATGTACGGTATTTAGAACAACACAAAATCAATAATCTGACTTTAATACATTCATATTATTATGGTAAACAAGATGGGCCAATAACCTTACTACCTAACGGATAGTTATTATCGGTTAATAAATAGTTATTAACTACCTAACCTATAATTATTAGAATTTAGAATTCATTAAACTCTGGAGTTATCTGAATGCGGCTTCCAGTCCAAAGCTGTTTTAATTGTTTCAAACCCCCAGACGATTTGAGCGTATTACGTATTTTACATCTGTGTAAAACTAACACTTTTGTTATAAGCGATGCCATTGGTTTACCAGAGCGGGTGGATAATGTTAACTCTAAGGCAGTGTTAAAAAGAAACAAGGTAAGTGGATCAATTCTAAGGAAAGAAAGGAAAACCAAATTAAACACATCGTGAAGCTAAAAGAACGTTGGGTTTGAGATAACAGTGGTAACCGAGACGAAACGTGGAGAAGAAAATGCATTGACACTCTTGATTGACAATGTGGAGTATTGTGGGAACAGACGAAGTCTGCAGCCGAGGACGGCGGTGGAGTCTGAGACTCCAACACGTTTCAATACTACACAACGGTTTGCACACGTGAAATCTATTAAGGTCTTCTTGTTGTTACTGATACGTTAAATTTCTGGTTTACTTAACTAAAAGATATAATGTTCTTCTCAATTTAAGTGGAAGACAATTGAAATATATGCGGGACACAAATTTTATTCATACAATGTCAACTAACATATATGGAATAATTATCCTTTTTCTAAAAAACTCAAGAGAAAACTTTTAGTTTCCTATAGGCACACTCGGTGTCAGCTGTCTTTTCCCTCCGTCAACAAATAGCCTCAAAATCTTAGATATTTAGGTAACTCTGAGTCTTCTGACAATTACAAAAAATCATTGGTATCTCAGAATTTTAAAGATCGTGTAAAACATTTTTTTGATATATAGTCTTTACAGTCTTCAGAATATAAGCTGTCTAACAGAACTCCCGTCTGAATAGGCTAACAGTAAAAGCCTAGCAATAATAATGACAATGCTGGAAACATCGATTAGATTCGTGCCTACTGTCACGTTTCTACATTTTTAAACAAACACAGTTCTCTACATGATTTTTATTATTATTATTATTAGAATTATTATATTATTTATACATTTTTTAACAGTTTACACATATGTTTGTATTATACAATGAAATGTTATTTATATGGTTTGAATATTATTATGCAAATATGGGAATATAAAGGTTAGTTTGAACAAATTTTTCAAACTCATATATAAATACAAACGTAGAAGCTGTAGCATGACAGATAATGCCCATAGTTCTGAATGGAAAGAAAGATCATAAAATAAAATAAAAACAAATTTAAAACCAAGAAAGCAACATTAAAAATTAATTAAGAACCACCGTAAAGCACAATCATAGTTTGAATTAAGAATTTCATTAAAACCAGATATACAATGAATGATGAGTAATAAAAATAAACCAAAAAACTAAAAATAAAGTAAGGAAATATCCAGGTAGGATAGAGTAAGTGAGGAAGAAACCAGGACAAGACAACATCCACAATAAGAGGGAATGCTTTTATAAGACACAAGTAGGATAGGAGTAAGTAAGGAAGAAACAAGAACAAGACAACATCCACGATCAGAAGGAATGCTCTTGAAAGAAATAAAAACGAAACCCCAAAAGAAAATAAAAATAACCAAAGAAAGTATAACAAAAACCCAAATTTAGAAAACCATGTAAAATAGATATAAAAAAAGTGTATAAAGTAGAATTAAAAGTGAACCAATGTGAATTAATTATATAATGGAAAAAACCTTCATTATCTTCTATAAATAAATTTCTTGATTTTAATAAATCTATAAAACTGATTAGAAATAAAATCAAAGAATAAAAGGGGACCAGTGCAAGTTTTTATATTATATTAAATAAACTTAATGTGTCAATGTTGGAGTTCATAAACTAAGTAAATTGTGCATTTATACAACTTTAAAGTTTTCATATTGTGTCAAGGAATAATATTTAATAAAGTTTTATAATGACAAATAAGATACAAGTGTTTCTAAATAACTGCCACTCTTTATATACAACATTCATTAGAATGACAGTAATAAAACTAGAGCAGGCCAATAAAAAAGTGAAGTGACCAAATAAATACCCAAAAATCAAACAGAAACACCTAAGACTGAAAATAAAATTAGTTATAAGAAATAGTGTAAATGATGAAGGACAGATATGTTTTGTTTATAGTAAGTTCAGTAACTCAAGACTGAAATGTCTGAGAGTACAATTCTTTTAGTATACAACTTTTATTATAAAATATTTATTATGTGTTAATAGTAATAACCAAGATTAAAATGTCTGAGTTTAAATACCATTGTTAATTTCGAATATTTGTTATGGATAAATAGTATGAATTATATACTAAATGTTCTATTGTTAAAGTAAGGAATGTTAATTAATATTATAGTAGAATAGAAAGTCAGAAGGGGTATAAACAAGATGTATTATTCAAAAACCTTTGTATGTAAAAACAGATAAAATCTAGGCCAAATGGTAAATCTAAACAACATTATAATTGATGAATTAAGTAGAGTAAAATAGTTAAACTGATGAAAATTATGTAAGGTAAATCAGTCACAGAGTCATATAACTGGAACTATAATTAAGAAAGCTATTGTAAAAAGATAGTAAGAATTATTGGAAAAAATGCAAATGTAAAAACTGAAAATTCAAAGTGGGGAGTCACAAATTAATGAATAATATTTAAAAAGATAACCAATTAATTAAATTAAAAGAAATTAAGGGAAGATAAACCTTTTATGTCAATCTCAGATTCAGTACAATCATAAATATAACATATAAAATGGCAAACATTTTGAGAAGAACAGGAAGTAAATTTCAAAGCCTACTTTTAAAAAACATGAAGTAAATATGGCATTTTAGATAAAAAAAACTTTGTAAAACTATCTTATTTCGTATCAAATCAAGCAGAATGAACTAAAGAAAGAGATTATGTATTTAGTATTTAATAAAATTAAATAATAGCAAAAATATATTCAGTAATATAATGTAAATTTTATACATGTAACGGAAGCAAAACAGATTTGAAACAATGTATTGCTAATATTACATTGGCTAAGACGTTTGTAGATGACGAAGGAAGTTAGAACAGTTAATTATTAGACGTTGTCGAGCACACTTGAAAGAGATTTTGGCTAAATATTAACCTAATAGCGAAGACAAGTATGGCGTTTATTCGACAAGCCTAGTTTACTGTGAAAATCGCGAGTTTCGTAATTTTCATTTAAACTTTAAATTCAGTGGAATTAACTCATACAAACATTAAACTAGATTAACACAGAACAGAAACTAAGTGAATTCCTAATTTAAACCTGTCAAACCAATAATTCAGAATAAAGAAATGAACGGTGCTATTGTCGACCTTATTGACAAAAGTGATTTATAACAGTATCCAACACATTTTATCGAAGTAAATCACAAACACTGAACCAGGACCACTCCACTAACACCAGAAGGAATTTAATGAAGAATTTGTGTTAGTGGTTGAAATCACAATCAGAATGATCAATATTGCACACCACTATATAAAAATTATTCCGATTAGCGCTTTCAAGCTTCACAGCTCATCGTCAGATCAGGAATAGACAAAAAATATGTAATACCTAACCCTTCACCCATCTCCCCCACCCTGCTCACCCACAACAAACTAAAAATAATGACCCTTCCCCACCCCCTAAACTCTGTCTCACCATCTGTACAGTTACATATTTTTCTAGTAATTTCCTTGTGTTTCAGTGTGTGTGTGTGTGTGTGTGTGTGTGTGTGTGTGTGTGTGTGTGTGTGTGTGTGTGTGTGTGTGTGTGCATCCTTTTGAACTTACCCTACTTCCTCTCCACACATGTGGGCCAGTCACACACCCTTATTTTAAAACAACCAATTAGTACTATGAAATATAATTCTTAATCTTATCTATCTGCCCTCTCTCATTTACTTCTTAATCATGTTATAAAATATTTCTTCATTATCAAATTTAATTTTAATATTAATTAAATTGTCTAACCCTTTTTCTCTTTCTTTCAATATTTCTAACTCCTCTCTAAGCTTCCTTTCAACTGTGTTATTTACTACTTTTACAATTTCATATTCTTCCAAATCTAAATTACTTAGATTTAAACATAGAAATTAAAGATATAGATAGAAAAATAAAGATAGATATAAAATCGATTACTTTACTAATTGTTAATAAAAATCATTACAAGTTTCTGTAAATATCATTAGCCGTGGTATAGCATTAAATATGGTATTTTTAATCGCAACCGGACTGCCATTTAATTTATTGGTAGGGTGCGATCTATTAAGGAGGAACTCCGCTATTATAGATCTGAACAAATAAAAGGTATCACTGTTTTCAGAAAGAATAACGTGGACAGCGGATTTAGTAGAAGGCGAGAATATACTTCCCAACAGTATACCCCAACAACTTAGGAACATAAACTATGTAGAGAACAACACTCTGAATAACCAAATAATATATAATAACATTGAAGAGGATTTATGGTCAGTTAAGATACAGGAAATACGGGACTTCCGGTGCGGAACCGCAAAAAGAAATTACCCATACACCAAGCAAATCGTCTGATAAGGGTATACGAGAAATATAAATCAGTATTTTCCGATGAACCCGGTAGGATAAAGAATTATCAACGTGAACTTAGATTTAGGGAAACCGTGAAATTTAATCGAAGGTCATATCCCATTGCGCATTCAATGAAGGAGGCCGTGAGAGCGGAAATTAATAAGATGATCAGCAGTGACATAATTGGGAGTAGTCAATCTCCATTCACCAGTCCAATCATAGCTGTTCCCAAGAAAAACGGACAAGTCCGGCTTTGTTTGGATGCGCGCGAAATAAATAAAACGATCATTAATGACAGAACATCACCCGGTGAGATAGAGGAGATCTTGAAACGATTCAACGGTACCAAGTTTATTAGTACATGGGACACTGTGTGTGGTTACTGGCAAGTGGAGTTGTACCCACAAAGTCGTCAGTATGTGGCGTTCATATTCGAAGGGCGCATTTACCAGTTCAAGAGATTGCCCTTCGGACTTGTGAATTCAGTAGCCATCTTTGTGGCCTGCATGGACCAGATACATGGGCAGGAAGCACTCCAATTTACCACTGTATATGTAGACGATCTGCTGATTACCTCAGAAACCTAGGACGAACACTGCTACAGAGTGGAACATGTACTCATGTACTCAAGAAGTTAGCGAAAAATAACATAACTCTTAAATTGGAGAAATCCAAATTCATTGCTAGAGAAGTACAGTTTTTAGGTTTTAATCTAGACGATCAAGGTATATCCCCATCATTAGAAAAAGTGGAGGCGATTCAGAAGTTTCCTAAACCGAAGAACAGGAAACAGTTACAATCTTTTCTCGGACTCTGTAACTATTACAGAAAGTTTCAGCATCAATATTCCGAGCTGACAGCCAAGTTTCAACAGCAATTACCTTCGAAAAACAAATGGATCTAGGGTAAAGAACAGGACATTACATTCCAACTCATTAAAGACAAGTTCTTAGAGATTGTTATACTTCGTCACCCGAATTTTAAAAAACCTTTCTTCTTAAATTGTGATGCTAGCAACATCAGTTTAGGAACGACTTTATGTCAGGAAGATGAGGAGGGTCCCCATCTAGTGATTAGCTTCGCTAGTCGAACCTTGAATCAATGCGAGAAGAACTACAATGTGACCGAGAAAGAATTACTCAGTGTAGTATTCGCATGTAGTAAATTCCGGACATATATTTTAGGGTATCCAGTTACCATCCGAACTGATCATAAATCTATCTCATTTCTACGTAGGTGCAAGTTGAGTCACGGCAGACTGGCTAGATAGGTACTTGCCCTGCAAGAGTACAACCTACAATGGGAATACATCCCAGGGAAAAGGAATGTTGTAGCAGACATGTTATCACGCATTAATTTGGAAGGACAGACTTTCGAGGGCGAGAAGGAGAGCGTAGTCAAGATCTACAACCTTATTAAAACAAGATCCGATTTAGAGGCTTTATTAGTAAACATCCGCACCCACCAACAATCTGACCCAAAGTTGAAAAATATTATTAATCGATTGGAAGTAGGCGATGACACTGTTTCTAAATATTACAATATTAACAAAGGTATATTATTTGTTAAAACATCATTAAATCAAGAAACATGGAAAGTGATTATTCCAAACAACATTGAAAAAGAAATCATAATCGATTACCATATACGGTATGGCCATATGGGAGCCCTGAAAGTGATACACAAGCCTTAGAGGAGAATTGTCAAATCAAAAACAAAAACCGTAAGGTAAGAAATTACCTAAAATCCTGTAATATTTGCCAGTGTGTTAAGGTTAATAACGAGAAGAAGGAAGGCATAATGATACCCATAACATCTAAGGCGAAACTGGAGAAGGTGTTCATAGACATCTGCGGACCATTTCCCCGTAGTGGCGGTCGACACAGATACAAATACCTCGTCATAATCATGGACCACTTTACAAAGTACGTAAAGCTATACCCGGTTAATCGGGCAACCACTATAAAAGTTCTTGGAGTAATAACGGAATTATATGTGCCAGAAATAGGTAAACCAACTTCAATCATCACTGACCATGGTACACAATTTAAAGGGAAAATATGGCGGGATACATTATTATCACTTGGGATTGAAACATACAAGACGTCAGTCTACCACCCAAGTAGTAATCCGGCAGAGAGGGTATTAAGAGAAGTGGGGAGAATATTGAGAACGCACTGTCACCACCAACAGAAAAAGTGGCAAGAATACCTAACAGCCACGGAGAAGTTCCTAAATTTCGCTCACCATCCAGCTATAGGAATTACCCCTTACTCCGCCATGTACGAGAAACCAACCCCCCTAGAGATTGAAGAAATAATAGAGTTCCCGATGTATGATGGTCGTAAATTTGACAAGGTGAAATTTTATAACAAGGTGGCCGAAGACCAGGAGAAACGGCAAACCAAATATCAGAAGGCGATTGGACGAGTAATAACGTATAAAGAGGGAGAAAAAGTACTGTTAAAAAACCGCGAACTACCCAGCACCCTAGAAGGGATAACGAAGAAATTATTATTACTCTATACTGGACCATATCTCGTTACCAAAAATAATAACAACAACACATATGAACTGAAAGAAATAGTTTTCGGAAAAATCAAAGGCGTATACAACCAAGCTTCCATAAAAAAATATTACGAAGATTGAATTTGGAATTTAATAATAAAACCTCAACATTCTACAATATAAGTAAGACCAACTTACACAAATAATTTAAAAGAAAAATTTGGAATTAGAAGAAGAATAGAATTAGACGTTAATGAAACCTCAAAATTCTAAAATATAAGTAAGACCAACTTACACAAATAATTTAAAAGAAAAATTTGGAATTAGAAGGAAAATAGAATTAAACGTTAATGAAACCACAAAATTCTAAAGAATAGTAAGACCAACTTACACAAATAATTTAAAAGAAAATAATTTGGAATTAGAAGAAGAATAGAATTAGACGTTAATTAAACGTCAAAATTCTAAAAAATAAGTAAGACCAACTTACACAAATAATTTAAAAGAAAATAATTTGGAATTAAAAGAAAAAGAATTTATTATTAAAAAAAAATTGTCTAAATTCTAAAAAATAATAAGATCAACTTATAAATGATTTGAAGAAAATAATGTGATTAATTAAGAAGGAAAATTAGAAAGAATCCAGAATAAATGTGAATATCAAACATTTGAAGGAGTAGACAAGAAAAACAAAACAGAGTGTGATATACAAGGGGAGGCAATAATAATGAAAGAAAAAGAGAAGAATTTGTTATTAAAGTAAAATCATTAAATTTTAAAAAGAAAAAAATAATAAGATCAACCTATAACTAATTATTTATGAATCGATTATGGAAACGAATAGTCAAGAAGGATGATTATGATATTACTCAGTTCTAAAAAACAAAGAACAACTCATACCAATCATATGAAGAAAATAGTCTTGGCAAGAAAATAATAAAACATTTATAAAAGGCAAAGAGAAATAAGGCCCACATGAAAAATCTTATATTAATGAATTAATTTTAATGAAGACAAAAGTGGAATAATAACTTTCTGAGAAAGAAAAGAAAGAAAATATATTTATATAATATGATCATAATAACAACTTGGATGTCAATTATAATGAAACCCATTGAAAAAACAAACTGTCATAAAATAATACCATTCGAACAATTAATAAGATCTATGAAAAAAAATATAAAAATTTGCTATCAATATCAATAACCAGAAGAAGAATTAAAGAGAATTCAGATGAAAAAGGAAAAAGTTACACCATAACTAGTGATAAACATGTTAACAAAGTTTCCAACCATGATAAAAATGAATATATCAGCCGAGCTAAAAAGTTAGAAGAACAAATAATGAAAATAATAAATATTAAGAAAAATAACTGATATAGAAAATGTGAGAATATCTGAGAAACAACGAAGTGAAGTATCCAAAGATATTTTTACTAGTCGAAAATTAGAATATTATATATACAATTTTTATTTGATGACTGTCTGTAGATAATTCCAGCAGCATTATGTTTTTAGCAGAGATGAATTGCCTCTGATCTCAACGAGAAGTGTAGTATGGCCAGCAGAGTAAGTAGCCAACTTTTCCAGCTCACGTGTTAGGGAATGTTAGGGAATCAATATCCCATGGATAAAACACAAAGTTAAGAAAAGGAAAAATATAATAATAATAATAATAAATCTCATAGAACACTAACTATCCAGGAAGAATCAAAGTCAGATAAAAGACTATAATTTATATCATCAATCGATATAAAATCGATTACTTTACTAATTGTTAATAAAAATCATTGAATATTATAATTGGAATTCTATTTGTTCCTCACTTATAAATAGAATAATATAACACCTTAGTTGAGACATAACTAACCAGAATTTAACAACTTTAAAGGAAGATAACCTGCAAATAAGGAAAGATCACCAATCGATTGTTCCTGGAGACAATCCTATTAACTAATACAAGAATTCTAATTACATGAAAGGATATAATTCGACAAAAACAATTAATAAGAAGTTTCAAATACAACGAAACAGTTTAAAATATTTAATACTAAATTAATTAAAAATAAAACAAGAAAAAAATATATATAAAATAATAAATAAATAAAAATTATTTTTATTTACAATACAACAAGAACTATTTTTTAACTTGTTACAGAGCTAATGTCCAAAACTTACAATATTATTTTATATGAGATAGTAATTAGTTAATTTAATACCACAGGACTTGCAACAATAAAATACTATGCATAAAGGATATGGTCAATTGAATTTTAATTAATTAGGTTTTAATAATATAAATTTTATGTAAAAATAGAGACGAGCAAGTAAGGAAACATGCATAAAATTCTACAAGGTGATGGCCCTACCCACACTTTTTTATGGGTCTGAGAATTGGACTTTAACGAAAGGCCAAGCCAGTTGTATCCAAGCGGCTGAAAAGAGATTTCTCAGGCACGTGGCATGGTATACTCTCCATGATCATAGAAGAAACACATATATACGGCATGAACTGAATATTATGAGTATACTCGACAGGATGGCCCAGTATCGGCTGAATTGGTGAGAACATCTTTGCCGAATGGATGACTACCGCACCCCAAACAACTCTGGAACTATAAGCCGAGGAGACTGAGATGTGTGGGACGTCCGAGGAACCGCTGGAGTGACAAGGTCTAATCTATGCCTATTTGAGACGGGAACAAACCATCTTTTGTTTAATCCGTGAAGATGATGATGAGGATGAATAGAAACTCAAAACATGGTAAAGTAAATATTACATTACAAACATATGAAAAATATCGGTATGGAGAACCATACATGACTTCCATATTCTAAGATTTATATTTAAAATCATTTTCGAAATGAAATATTACCATAGAAACTACTTCTTTCTACTTACTGCTTCAGCCTTAACCACAGTACTGTGGTGCTGGACACTTTTCGGCTTGCATTTGTTATGTTGGTATGGGTTCGGCACTTTCCATTTAAAAACCGTGCAAATGTAAGAAAATAAACATGAATGAGGCCAGAAATAAAGCGAATTGTGTGTGTGTGTGTGTGTGTGTGTGTGTGTGTCTCCCCTGCCTTTTCATTGCGGTAGTCATAATAATAAAATGGAAACGTAAACAGTACATAACTGAGAAAAAAATACAGAAATGAAAAAATTATAATTTTATTGCCTGGCAAAAAAATTATTTTATTTTTAACAATTACCATTGTTTCAAAAAGTTTAAATAAATTTTTAAGTACTTTACTCTTGTTAAAACGTAAAAGGTTGCAGGTAAACTACCCCTTCCCCTTAACCGATCTTCACCAAAATCGAAAGTCCTTGAGACCTCTACAATTCAGGGACGTATGCAAAATATTATTTGATTCTGTTTGAATTTGCGGCTGTTATCGTTTGCCATAATAAATACGCTTGATAAAAAACGTTGCAGGTAAACTACCCCTTTCCCTCAACCGATCTTCACCAAAAACAATAGGTCTTGAGAACTCTACAATTTAGGGCTGTATGCAAATAATCTTTTGATTCTGTTTGAATTTGCGGCTGTTATCGTTTGCCATAGGAAATACCCTTGTTAAAACATAAAACGTTACAGGTAAACTACCCCTTTCCCTTAACCGATCTTCACCAAAAACAATAAGTCTTGAGAACTTTACAATTCAGGGCTGTATGCGAAACATTATTTGATTCTGTTTGAATTTGCGGCTGTTATCGTTTGCCAAAAAAAAAAATTTCCCTTGTTAAAAAAAAACCGTTGCCGGTAAACTACCCCTTTCCCTCAACCGATCTTCACCAAAAACAATAGGTCGTGAGTACTCTACAAATCAGAGCTGTATGCAAAAAATTATTTGATTCTGTTTGAATTTGCGGCAGTTATCGTTTGCCATAGAAAAAAAATCTATAGACAGACAGACACACACACAAACACTTTTCAGAAAACGACTTTTTTCATGTTTTGAGTGCAGTAGAATCAGAATCTGCAATAATCTCGAACACGATTTTTTTTGCCATCACCATACTTCCATTCCTTAAGGAATATGGAAGTAAAAATGAGTTTTTCGGAAAATAGTAGCTTATTAACACATAAAAAAGAAAAAAGCCGGTTTATACGAAAATAAATAAAATATTCTTCATATTTTACGTAAACATAGGTAAAATAATCTAAATAAGAAGTATATCTATTTCTCAAGAATTACGCGGTGACAGGGTATAGTCACAGAAGACCTTATAAACTAGCTTCGCCCGGGCTACAACACAAAATATCTAATTTATATTAAATTAAATAAGGTGAAAAATATTATAATTAAATACAGTAACGACATAGACAGGTATTTCATATTTAGATGGATCTCCTTTTAAAACAAACTAATTTGTAACCGAATGAGGACAAAATTAATTATTAATGATCAATTTCTAGAAAAAGTGAGGTATTTTAATTATTTGGGAATTGTTATAGGCTATAATAGAAATTATGATATTGATGTTAAGTTGGGTAAGTTCCAGACAATCTGTTGGACAATGAGCCGTAGTTTTATAAACAAGGTACTTCGAAATACAAAATTAAAGGTTTACAAAATTATGGCATGGCCTGTACTGGCCTATGGGTGTGGATTATAGACAACAACAAAGATACAAGACAGTCAAATTCAGGCCACAAAAATGGAGCTCTAACGGAAGTTAAAACGTGTTTTAAACTTGGCCGTATAAAAAAAGAGACAATAAGAGAAGATTTACAAGTTTTTACTTCAATAAAAATTTAAAAGATTACAAACAATGGTGGAAAAATACTTAAAACGAATGTCAAATTCCTGACTGGCCAAGTAAATTTAGAAATACAAATCTGTAGGAACTAGGTGTGTTGGTGAACCCAGGAAGAGATGGCTGGAGGAACTGGCAGCACCTTGCCTGTGCTGTGTTATGAAGATGATGATGGTGGTGATTTGTAACCTTAAATTTAAGTAAGACTCTATTGAATAAATTAGTAGATATCGAAGTACGTACTGTGTCATAAGTACAACGTAACCCTGAGTAAAGTATAAAGTAATACATAAGTAATATATGAGTAATACATAGTAATAACTAATATATACTTAATGTATATAGGTATTCATTCTCGTAAAAAAAATCAATGCCATGATAGAGAAGAATGAAAAAAGGGGAGTAATTAAATTGATAACAGACTACATAAGTAGATGTGATTCATGAAAATACGGTTAAATTGGAAAAACTGAAAAACCACCAATCAATCGTTGTAGTATAACATGTCATGAACGCCGAAGATTCTGAATCTTTTATCCGACTAGGCAGCGAAAACAGTAAGACGTTGTAGCGTGACAGATAATCCACACAAATACATTACTCAATGATCATTGATAAAGCTCTAATATATGGAATATCCAGATGCGAATCAATTAAAAGGCACTATTAATTAATATACTCACAAGAAAAGTTAAAATACAGAAAAAATCTGCCAATAATATAATATACTACAAATTTAAAAACCCAGAAAACTAAAAATGTGAATAACAAAATTATCCAGGTAAGATAGAAGCAGGAAATTAATATACCCCGACAAAGAAACCAGACCAGAAGAAACAAAGGCATACACAGCGAAAAACTACTGAAGAAAGAAGAAAGAAGAATAACCAAAACTACTGAAGAAAGAAGAATAACCAAAACTACTGAAGAAAGAAGAAAGAAGAATAACCAAAACTACTCAAGAAAGAAGAATAACCAAAACTAAAGAAGAAAGAAGAATCACCCAAAATTACTGAAGAAAGAAGAAAGAAGTGAGACGACCCATATAAGATAAAAACCCCATAGGGAGAGAACCCCAAAAACTCCAAAATAAATTAATGTCCAAAGAGAAAGTATAACACCCCAAAAAATCATATCACCATGTAAAACTGACAAAAAACTAAAAGTGCATGAGTTGCAGTACAAAGTAATAAACTTTAAGTGTTTTGTGAACAGTACCTATTTTGATAATGAAATAGTAATATTACTAATAAAAGGCTACTGAAGCTATATGAACATTCCATAGAATGGAATATGAAACAGATAGCCAGTGTTATTCTTTAAGAGGGGGAATAAATCCTGTAAAATGGGGAATTACAGAGCAGACTGTTAATGATTCATTCTATAAAGTGTTAACCATTATATGGAACCAGGATGTTATGTTCCTATTCCATATAATAATTAGATAAATAAGAGTTATTCATAAGAAATATTATTGTTATAATTTGTTATTTTGTTGTCATTTTGAATTTGGAATACCCTATCTAAAAATGGATATCATTCCCAATGTTATAGAATATTTTTAATTATGTTATTAGGTAATCAATGCCCCTAAAAGGTGTTATTCAGGGTACCAGTTTTGATATAGATAGGTGTTATATTTTAATTGTACAATCAATAATTACTGTTATACCAGTCAAAAAACTAGTTCTCAATAAAGTATAAGTATAAGAAGTCAGAGAAGGATATAAAATAAATACATTGGTAAAAATTTTGCAAATAGCAACACATCAAATCTAGGCCATATAATGAATTTAAACTGCAAAATAATTAATAAATCTAGTCTTATAAGCCAGTTAAACTGACAATATTTATGCAAAATAAACTCAACATATAGTATACTATGTAAATGAGGCTTTCTAAAGATATGGTCACTATATAAGTAAAAGTATTTATTTATCTAATAAAAATACCATTAAAACTGAAATGGTCTAACTGACATTATCATAGGAGGAGTCATATACAAGTGAATTGTATTTAAAAACCATCAATAATAAACTAAATTGCAATAAAATAAGTGAGAATAGACAATTATATCAATTTCAGATTTAATAGAATAATAATTATATTAGGGAAAATGGCTATTATTTACTTAGAAGACAGGAAGTATAATTTTAGGCCTACCTCCCAAAAAATGTAAGAAATACAATTTTCTGATGAAACTTTGTAACAATAACTTAATTACTATCAAAATAAGTAGAATAGAATAGTGAAACTGAATATGTATTTAATATTTCGAACAGTTAACTAATAACGAAATTACTTTCTGAGCATAATGTACAAAATTAAAGTGTGTCGGAAGTTAAGATAATTTGAAACAATGTATGAGATATATTATATAGGCTAAGATTTTCATGAGACGAAGGAAATCCGAACAGTTCATTATTATACGTTGAAGAGTGCACTTAATGTGAATATTTGATAGAATTAACCTGTAATGGCGGTTACGTTATAACCGAGTTCGGAATAATTTTGTATAAAATTATTTTTTAACTATTTTATTTATTGTGAAGTGATGAAGTTGACCTATGAACTACATAACATCAATAAACTGAACCACATATAACTAAATAAACCGAATAACACTGATATTACACCATATATAGACTGAAATTTCGAGGTTAAACCTACACACATAAACACCAGGAGATATATCCAAGAACGACATTTTACACAAAGTGAACTATTCCATCATACACCAGTGACATTAAACTATACCCAAGACGATCATATACAATTGCGAAGAACATTTACACGAAGAAAGGACATCTTTATTCCAACAAGTACTTCATCAATGTTAGAGGCTATCATCGCGCATGCGTCAGGCGGCCATTTTGATCCAATCTCATCACTGCTGTAAGAAAACGACCGTTGGCTGAACATTGGTTTGAATAAAATTATATATAAACTTTTATTATTTCTAACTATCATTGTATTGTTTAAATTTAAGACATTTTAGAATTGTAAGAGTTATACTTTCCTGCCCCTGACCTTCTCTGGCTTTATATTAATAACCGTTTAAAGAACCTATTTTTATAATACGAATGTAAACTTCTTATATCGACCGGCCCTGAGCGAGTCGATACGGCATTGTAACATCGATTTTAATCGACCAAATTTATTATTTTGTTTAATAAACGTTCTGTTTTGGGTAACTTGGAGTTGATTTTTATTATAAAAGGACCTAATAGTTAATTAATCAAGAAAACTAACTAACCTTTAAAGGCAGTATATGCGAAACTACAACCTTTCAAGAGTAAGAAGAAGAGAGCCGGTTTCGCCTAAACTTGGAGTTAACTGGATTGTCTTTTAAACGAATTTACAGAAAGGAAAACTATTGCCAAAATAAACCCAATACCATCGTAATTTTAATTAAAACCAATAAACTTGATTTGTTCCTAAATTTTAAGAACATAAATACACAGAAATCGTTTTTTCGGAGAAATTATTTTTTTATAAATATAAATTTTAAATTTATATTTTATTTTCAAATTGTTACAACAGCAATTCACACAGAGTTTATTTTATAACAACAAAGACCAGGAACGTTACCAAATCGACGTTTCCCAGAGCGGAACGTCACTACACACATACACACTTAAATCTTAATTAAATTGTGTTTTATTACAAAATTGGCTAGCCCAACCAGTGAGGATTACAGGAGAGCACAATTCTCATACATCTACCTTTATTTATTTATTTTTTTTTTATATTTGTAATAAATTAGTCTTATTACAAATTTGGCGTCCAACTAAAGGGCTGTAATTAGGGGTTGAAAGGCGGTAATTACTCGCCCAATTTCTAATTCAGTTTGGCAGCGGTTAGCCAGCCAGGGAATCAGGGAAGATGCAGCGTCGTTCCACATCAAAGAATAGAGCGGCGGAGGCCGAAAAAGAACTCGATATCGATGATAAGGAGGCGACCCCAGTGGAGGACGTGAAAAAGATATTAGAACGGGTGGAACATAAACAACCAGCACCACCAGAGAAACAACCCGAAGTACCCACTCAAACAGGGGACGTCAATGTCCAAGACAAAGAAGTGGAAAAGTCTAAGACTACAGAAGAAAGTAAAATGGACAAATTAATGGAAATGTTCATGAGAATGGAAGAAAACTTGCATAAAAAAATGGATGACACCAACCGGTCAACCAAGGAAGAATTAAGCAAGAAAATGGATTCTATTACAGAAGAAAATAGTAAGGAAAGGAAAGAAGACCAACAGTCCTTGAAGGACAATTTGAATGAAATAAATAAGAACATAGAATCCACGAAGGAAGAATTAAAGAAGGATATTGAAGAGAACAGTAAGAAGATGGAAGAAGAAGTGGGGAAAAGTTAGAAGAATTGAAGGAGGACAATTAATCCACAAAGGAAGAATTGGGCCGGAAGATCGAAAAGACCAATGAGAAAATTGATGAAACTAGGAAGAAGATAGAAAACGACAACCAACGATTGAAGGAAGAATTAAGGGAAAATAGCAAGAAGATGGAAGAAAAATTGGAGGAGAATAATAAGAAAATGGAAGAGAAGATGGGGGAAAGGTTGGAAGAGTTAAGAGAGGACTACCAACGGTTAAGAGAAGAAATAAGGGAGGATAACCGACGATGGCATAAGGAAATGAAAGAAGACAGGGAAGAGGAAAGAAGGGATAGAAAAGAATACAGACAAATCTTGAAGGAAGGTTTGAGTGAAATAGATAAAAACATCACATCCTTGGATGAAGAATTGGATAAGACACTGGACAACAGCAAACCAGAACGAAAGGAAATACCAAACAATAAAACAATGGAGCCAGTGATAGTGTTACCTGAAAAGAAAACGAACGGGAACAAAGAAGATAATAAGGATATGGAAGTGAAACCAAAGGAAATGAGAAAGAGGCGTCCAAAGAAATTAATGAAAACCAATGAAGAAAGGGAAATGATGAACCATGGTTTATTTGATAATGATAATATCCCTATTACCAACAATGAAGAAATCGTGAGTTCCAGAAATTATGGAAGTAGATTGATGGTAATCTCAGAAATGGTTTACCAGCAGACAGTAGTTTACCACTGGGAAGTGATCAGAGGTAAATGGAGTACAACAGGGATGGAGATATATGGTAGATTGTCAATGGTATCATTGATCATTGATGGACCAGAGACGTACTGGTGTATAAAACACTATGATAGAGGGAGCCGAATAAGCTTAGCAGCCAACAAAGGAATAGCGGCTAGAAAAATGAAATACAAGACAAAGGCCAGAGATGTCACTAGTACCGGAACGATGATGAAGACTATGGTCATCCGGACAATGAGAGCAACTGAAGTGACAGACTACGGTTAAGTCTAATACCATACACCTCCACAAAGAGGGACGGATGTTATGATAACCGACGACGGCCAAAAACCCATGTCAAAGAACAAGAAATTATGAGCAACTGTGCAACCTAATAAAAATCTTCAACCTGGGTATATAAAAGAAAAATAATAATGAGAAGTACATTTGAAGTAAAGAAAAGAAGAGAGCTAATACCATATTTAGGGTAATACTATGATATATTAACCACTTCCATGAAAAAATATTATGAGTAATTGAATGTATGGAAGATTTAATTTTGAATTTCAAAATTCAAAAAGAAGTAAGAACAACTTACTACCTATTATTTAGGAAACAATTTATGAATCAAAAAGAAAAGAATTTATTAAATTTCAAAATTCAAAAAGAAGTAAGAACAACTTACTACCTATTATTTAGGAAACAATTTATGAATCAAAAAGAAAAGAATTTATTAAATTTCAAAATTCAAAAAGAAGTAAGAACAACTTACTACCTATTATTTAGGAAACAATGTATGAATCAAAAAGAAAATAATTTATTAAATTTCAAAATTCAAAAAGGAGTAAGAACAACTTACTACCTATTATTTAGGAAACCATTTATGAATCAAAAAGGAAGAAAAAGAATTTATTTAATGCAAAAAATTCAAAAATCAAGTAAGAACAACTTACTACCTTATCTTAGAACCAACTTTTAGAAATGAACAAGAAGAAAAAGAATTTGGATAACACATTACAAACAATTATATATGGGACCAATTCTGAAAAACTTTCGAGAATAAAGAAATGGCAGTACAAACCACTGATACAATTAAAATGAATAAACTTATTGTGAAGTAAAATTAATGAGAATTTTATGTCAAATAAACAGAGATAATAAACACATGGAATTAATAATTAAAGAGTGCATTTGGATAAAAAGCAAGAGCAGAATAAAATTTTGGAAAAGAAAGAAAAAACCATATATAAATAAATCCATAAGAAAAATATGATCATATAATAAATGTCAATTATAAGAAGGACAATTAAAAGAGTAATTGCAAAAGCATAATACTAGTGGAACGATTCATAAGAATTAAGAAAAGAACAAAAATATAATACAAAGTATATGCTACCAAGGACCAGAAAGAGATTGTAATAACAGTCAAAATATGACAGAAAATTAAAAACTTTACACTGAATAACAAGTGATAATTATATTATACCAACTTCCAACCACAAGGAGAAATAAAATGCCAGCAGAGCTAACCATTGAGAAAAATAACTGAGATAGAAATTAACTAAGATAGAAATATTAATAGATCTGTTCGTATACGAAGTGAAATATCCAAAGATATTTAATTTTTTTTTATAGTCATAAGGTGGACTATCCTTATATAATTTTTATTAATAACTGTCTGTAGATAAGTCCAGCAGTATTATTATGTATTGATCAGAGATGATTTACCTCTGTAATCAATAAATGACGTAGTATGGCCAGCAGAGAGTGAAGCCTACAGAGACCCTCTGGACTGCCCCAGCTAACGTGTTAGGGAATTTTAGGGAATAAATATCCCAAGGATAAAGAACCAAGTTAAGAAGAAAATGGAAAAATAAAAAATAACGAACCTCAGATGACTATTACTATCAATAAGAATCCAGTTAATAATGAAATATAGATAAGCTCAGAAATATAGAAGAAAAAATTTTAGAAATGTGAAGGAAGTAAAGAAATATAATTTATCATGAAATGTCATAAGCAATTACTTCAGACAAACTAAGTATGATCTGAACTAATCACTTCTGGAAGAGAGCAATCTGTAGCGTGACAGATAATCCACACAAATATATTACTCAATGATCATTGATAAAGCTCTAATATATGGAATATCCAGATGAGAATCAATTAAAAGGCACTATTAATTAATATACTCACAAAAAAAGTTAAAATAAAGAAAAAATCTGCAAATAATATAATATACTACAAATTTAAAAACCCAGAAAACTAAAAATGTGAATAACAAAATTATCCAGGTAAGATAGAAGCAGGCAATTAATATACCCCGACAAAGAAACCAGACCAGAAGAAACAAAGGCATACACAGCGAAAAACTACTGAAGAAAGAAGAAAGAAGAATAACCAAAACTACTGAAGAAAGAAGAATAACCAAAACTACTGAAGAAAGAAGAAAGAAGAATAACCAAAACTACTGAAGAAAGAAGAATAATCAAAACTAAAGAAGAAAGAAGAATCACCCAAAATTACTGAAGAAAGAAGAAAGAAGTGAGACGACCCATATAAGATGAAAACCCCATAGGGAGAGAACCCCAAAAACCCCAAAATAATTAATGTCCAAAGAGAAAGTATAACACCCCAAAAAATCATATCACCATGTAAAACTGACAAAAAACTAAAAGTGTTAGTAGTATTAAATAACAGTGCATCCAAAAAGTTATTGTTTAGTTTGTATGAACAAATCTTCACAGTCCCCCCATGGTTGAATATTTCATGTTAAAAACTAGAAAAGGACTAGTAATAATATTAATAAATCACCATGGACAAGTGTAAGTTATCAAATTATAACTGATAAACTTTAAAAAGGTGCATGAGTTGCAGTACAAAGTAATAAACTTTAAGTGTTTTGTGAACAGTACCTATTTTGATAATGAAATAGTAATATTACTAATAAAAGGCTACTGAAGCTATATGAACATTCCATAGAATGGAATATGAAACAGATAGCCAGTGATATACTTTAAGAGGGGGAATAAATCCTGTAAAATGGGGAATTACAGAGCAGACTGTTAATGATTCATTCTATAAAGAGTTAACCATTATATGGAGCCAGGATGTTATGTTCCTATTCCATATAATAATTAGATAAATAAGAGTTATTCATAAGAAATATTATTGTTATAATTTGTTATTTTGTTGTCATTTTGAATTTGGAATACCCTATCTAAAAATGGATATCATTCCCAATGTTATAGAATATTTTTAATTATGTTATTAGGTAATCAATGCCCCTAAAAGGTGTTATTCAGGGTACCAGTTTTGATATAGATAGGTGTTATATTTTAATTGTACAATCAATAATTACTGTTATACCAGTCAAAAAACTAGTTCCCAATAAAGTATAAGTATAAGAAGTCACAGAAGGATATAAAATAAATACATTGGTAAAAATTTTGCAAATAGCAACACATCAAATCTAGGCCATATAATGAATTTAAACTGCAAAATAATTAATAAATCTAGTCTTATAAGCCAGTTAAACTGACAATAATTATGCAAAATAAACTCAACATATAGTATACTATGTAAATGAGGCTTTCTAAATATATGGTCACTATATAAGTAAAAGTATTTATTTATCTAATAAAAATACCATTAAAACTGAAATGGTCTAACTGACATTATCATAGGAGGAGTCATATACAAGTGAATTGTATTTAAAAACCATCAATAATAAACTAAATTGCAATAAAATAAGTGAGAATAGACAATTATATCAATTTCAGATTTAATAGAATAATAATTATATTAGGGAAAATGGCTATTATTTACTTAGAAGACAGGAAGTATAATTTTAGGCCTACCTCCCAAAAAATGTAAGAAATACAATTTTCTGATGAAACTTTGTAACAATAACTTAATTACTATCAAAATAAGTAGAATAGAATAGTGAAACTGAATATGTATTTAATATTTCGAACAGTTAACTAATAACGAAATTACTTTCTGAGCATAATGTACAAAATTAAAGTGTGTCGGAAGTTAAGATAATTTGAAACAATGTATGAGATATATTATATAGGCCAAGATTTTCATGAGACGAAGGAAATCCGAACAGTTCATTATTATACGTTGAAGAGTGCACTTAATGTGAATATTTGATAGAATTAACCTGTAATGGCGGTTACGTTATAACCGAGTTCGGAATAATTTTGTATAAAATTATTTTTTAACTATTTTATTTATTGTGAAGTGATGAAGTTGACCTATGAACTACATAACATCAATAAACTGAACCACATATAACTAAATAAACCGAATAACACTGATATTACACCATATATAGACTGAAATTTCGAGGTTAAACCTACACACATAAACACCAGGAGATATATCCAAGAACGACATTTTACACAAAGTGAACTATTCCATCATACACCAGTGACATTAAACTATACCCAAGACGATCATATACAATTGCGAAGAACATTTACACGAAGAAAGGACATCTTTATTCCAACAAGTACTTCATCAATGTTAGAGGCTATCATCGCGCATGCGTCAGGCGGCCATTTTGATCCAATCTCATCACTGCTGTAAGAAAACGACCGTTGGCTGAACATTGGTTTGAATAAAATTATATATAAACTTTTATTATTTCTAACTATCATTGTATTGTTTAAATTTAAGACGTTTTAGAATTGTAAGAGTTATACTTTCCTGCCCCTGACCTTCTCTGGCTTTATATTAATAACCGTTTAAAGAACCTATGTTTATAATACGAATGTAAACTTCTTATATCGACCGGCCCTGAGCGAGTCGATACGGCATTGTAACATCGATTTTAATCGACCAAATTTATTATTTTGTTTAATAAACGTTCTGTTTTGGGTAACTTGGAGTTGATTTTTATTATAAAAGGACCTAATAGTTAATTAATCAAGAAAACTAACTAACCTTTAAAGGCAGTATATGCGAAACTACAACCTTTCAAGAGTAAGAAGAAGAGAGCCGGTTTCGCCTAAACTTGGAGTTAACTGGATTGTCTTTTAAACGAATTTACAGAAAGGAAAACTATTGCCAAAATAAACCCAATACCATCGTAATTTTAATTAAAACCAATAAACTTGATTTGTTCCTAAATTTTAAGAACATAAATACACAGAAAACGTTTTTTCAGAGAAATTATTTTTTTTATAAATATACATTTTAAATTTATATTTTATTTTCAAATTGTTACAACAGCAATTCACACAGAGTTTATTTTATAACAACAAAGACCAGGAACGTTACCAAATCGACGTTTCCCAGAGCGGAACGTCACTACATACATACACACTTAAATCTTAATTAAATTGTGTTTTATTACAAAATTGGCTAGCCCAACCGGTGAGGCTTACAGGAGAGCACAATTCTCATACATCTACCTTTATTTATTTATTTATTTTTATATTTGTAATAATTAGTTATATTACAACGTGAAAATATGCGGTTTGGCAGGCAAAAAAAACAATTTCGCTTGTGCTCGAAAGAAATGAGCGGGGATGAAGTAATCATCACTCTTACTTGCCTCCGTGAGTTAGAAGAGGTGGAAAGACAAATAATAAATCCCAAGAAAAATAGGGCGGTCATAATGATATTCATTATAGGCTTACTTTTAATCGGCCCTAAATGTTACTTTTATCTTTCGTAGATTATCTCACGCGCCAGATTATAATATAAATTGACGACAGATGAGTGTAATATACTAGACAAAAGCAAGCTTTGTCATAGAGTTTCACTCTAGCCTGCTGTTTTTGGAGAGCGCATCGACCGTAAAAAAGCACTTGAATGTTCTGTGTCTGCGGTTTTAATGGTCCATTTACAAGAACATTATGGAGTGCTTAAAGCACGACAGTACTCTCTGCGTTAATTGACACTTTTTTTTAATGCGACTGAGAATTGTAATTAATTCTTAATTAACTCTCTAGACAGGCTGTTTCTGGAGAAAAACAGCTTCAGATTTTAATAGTTCATTTACAGGAATGATTATGAACTGCTCCAACCAACACCATCACTGTAATGTCTGCGTTAATTGAGACTCAGTTATTGACGCAACATAGCTGCGGCGACTTCACTGCTGTTCAACTAACATTTATCGTCCGTAAAGAATTGACACTAGGCGAAATGTTATTATATCCTTAATTGTAAGAAGTAAATTTAACATAACTGTTTGACTTACATGTTCATCAATGCGCACTTTAAACTGAAATGTTCAAAAGTGCAATCATAATATGTTGTTACTTAAGTAATTAAGTAAAATCTACTCATCATTCTTAAAATAAATTTCAGTTTTAGGTTATCACTATGACTTAATTATTACATTGGCGCACCACTTATTTGCCATTTTCAGCTATATTAGAAAAATAAACAATTTATAGTGAGTACGACTAGATAGCTGAAAACGGATATAGCTTATTTATCTGAACGCTTGGCTGGTGAACAATGGCACATATTTGTGACATGGAACCTTTGTTCCTAGTATTGAACAACTACCAGTACAACGTTAATTTTGTCCCGCAGGCTAAAAGTTAATATCGCTTGCCGTTGTCGCCAACTGCTATGTCATAACTGATTTCATATTAGCAATCTGTGTGTGTGTTTGTGTGAAAATTTACGTACTTTCCTTCAATAACAATACTCAAATATCATTTAGCCTTTATGCTCTATTCAACATTGGGTCATATTGAGTTCTAGTAGAATACACATTGTATGACATATTCATCATTAATAAGTTGATTATTGAAGCAATATTATAATGAATTATATTTCTATAACATTATTATGCTAAAAAATAGTTATGTTAATATTATGTATTTGTAGGTATTTTTAATATGCGTATTTCATTTTATTATATGTGTGTGTGTGTATGTGTAATTAAAACATAACGTTATAACTTATACTTAATCTATTAAGTGTATTGAACAATCTCAGCTACAATTCCCTTTGTTACTTGACTAATCATAACGAATTCTTTTATGAATTGTAAAGTGAAAGGCTTGTGTTATAATGCAGTTTAAAATTCAGATTTCAGCGGGCCGTGTCAACGTCCATTTCTGTACAAGACGTTTGAGTAGTAGGCCTATATTATGCCAGCAATAATCATTATGGTCACTTTCGCTACGTCACTGACGAATTTACCTGTTCTCTCTTCAAGTCCCTGAAAATCTTTCCTTTGATCGTCCTACATTCCTTTCCCCCTTTGGTCCATATCTGATGGCTTATTAAGTGAGTCTTTTGGTACAGTCTTTTATATGCCTCTTATAATTTTTAACCATACAATTTTTTTTTCTTCATTGTTGAGGCTAATTACTCTAAAGCAATTCAATATGTATGCAGTTCACGTGTGTGCGAGCGCGCGCGTGTTTTGTGTGCGGGAGCACGCATTAAGGCGTAAGGGCCATTAGCAGTTTCCAGCAATTGCCTCATTTTTTGAGTATGTAACTTTACTATCTGCGTGTTGTTGTATTGTGTGAATATATGAGCACCTACCTGCTGTCCGATCTTGCGGTTTTCTTCCGACTAGGGCGTGTGGATTTTGAATTTGATTTCGCAAGTATGTAAACTCAAGTGTATAACAGCAGCACACTAAGTAAGTTATTTTAAAAGTGAAGAGTTTTGTGAGGTTGGTAGCTTCCGTAGTACAGCAATAAAAAATACAATATGGGGTAATAAAACGGTGTTTATTACTCCAATGACACACAAGAATGAAATGCTTATATGATCAAATATTCTTACAAACTAAACAATAAATAAATCTTGAATAATGTTTTCTAAATGGTTGATAATTTTCAGAAGTTGAGCTCGTTATCTTGAAAGAGTTTATTTTAACTGAGAATTTAATTAATTAATTTACTTTAATTTAATTTCAATGTCTTTAAGATTTGATTCTAATGAAATAAAAACTCTAACGTTACTTGAAAGTATACCAAAAATAAACTAGCCGTGACAATTTAGTTCACGCCCCTCGAACAAATTATTTAATTCTTTGTTAAGATTTGTATAGCGCTTTTTGTTTTATCTACTATTAATTCTTAACTAAAGCTTATTAATTACTTATACTGGCTATACAGATTATCACACATGAATAATTCTTATTTAACTAGAGTCTTTGATTTCTGGCATCTGAATGATTTATTTTACATTGATTTTAATTAAAAAAGAAAGAAAAATTTAACGGTTGAAAAATAAATAACTTGATTTTGACTTTCCTGATTCTGAAGTGGATTGTAGAGATGCTCCGGATGTCCCTCGCTGTCCTTGTCCAATCGGCTAGAGATAGTGATCTACTTGAGCGTCCTGGGTTTTGGCGGTGAGCTCGGAAATCAGCAACACTCTGCTCTCCTGCTATTTGTTGAAGTTTTTACGTCTGTAGCTTTCTGCGAGAACTGCTTCACGTCCCTCGTCGATGCACGTTCCACGTCAGCGTGTGTGTGTGTGTGTGTGTGTGTGTGTGTCGTTTCGAGTTGTAGCTCTGCTTGTCAGCTGATTCACAAATGGTTTAGACGGCCTCTCTGTCGTATTCTTGAAGTAATGTCTTGTAGTCTTGTAGATCTCTTGCGTGCTTATGCCCACAGTTAGTGTAGTGCACAATAAGCTTGTTTGTTGATGTGAAAGATTATCTTGACTGGACGCTGTAATTACGAGTCGTTAGAGTTGATCTGTTTTATGATGATCGTAATTAGGCGTGTTGACCACGTAGAGTCTTCAGATGAGTCTTCACAAAACTATGGTTTTGAGACGATCGAAGATATACGTCTGTTCTTCTTGAATACTGGCAGTAGAGTGTTTGATCGGCCCCAAAACTCCGCGTTGGTTCGGATTTCTTCGAATGATTTGATTGGCTGACACACTCCCCCTACTACACAAAATTTGAATCACCTGAGCCCGTGGGAACGAAACTACTTTCCCAGAGACGGAGAATTTATATTATTATTAATATTATTATTATTATTATTATTAACACAACGGAACTGAATTGTCGTTCCGGATTTCCTGTGGCACTTTTATATTGCAATTATCTTGGCTGCAAACCAAGTTGTGCTAATTCTAAAATATACAATTTGTTGTAAATTCCTATAGTTATAACATATCAAAAGCTCTTTTAAGTCGCTCAATTATTACGGAAGTTATTAACATAAAATTAATTAACTCTGTTATTATTTAATTATATTGCATAAAATTCGCATACTCTATTATTAATATTTCGGCAAACATTTTGGCTATAATGGATTTCGCCTGAATTTACTGGTTTCCGAAATATTAATAATTGAATGTTTGGGTGTGGTCGTATGCGTTACACAGTGAGTTGATTATGTAACAGCCGCGTGTGCGCTTGTACAATGCATTATTATGATCGCTATAACATATGAGTGGAGTTTCGAATATTAAAATTTATTTAAACATCAATATAGTATACCCTTAACATATAACTCCAAATTAATGATATTTGGTCCTGTTATATACTCCTCCACCCACTTTAAAAAAAAAAATGACTAGTATTTACAATTTTTTTTTCAATTATTTTAAATGTACATTGAATTGATTATGCTTGGTACTATACATTGTATTAATTATCTATGGACACATACATTAGTGTCAATGTTCTTTACATATTTAACTTAATTATGATTGAACACTATTTGTAATATTTAACCTGAAATCATTGTGTAGTAAATGTTTGTAGTACGGCTAGTAGTTAATTGCAGCGTTTACCTAAGAATGTTAGATAAGCGCCAGCCCAACAGCTGACACGCGCGGAGGAATGTGCTGAGTTTGTTTACAGTGATATCACACACCGCGCGACACTAATTACTTGACCTACATTCTAACAGCTGAGCGCTACCATTGTGTGGCGAGTGCTTCCTGTCTCGTACGCGTTTGTTTACTAACGCGCTACTAACGAACTATCGCTCGTACACAACTAATTTACAATTTTTTTAATATTATATAACACACATTTAATTTATTTTAATACTAATTATTATTATTTAAATTATTGTAAACCCTATATATTATATTATTTTCAAAGTGCGTCTAATAACCGTTTTTATGGGTGGTTCTACAATATTCCTCTAGCCACTCGTTAAGCCCTTCGGCGTCACCGGATATTACAACAACGTCTTCCCAGGCTGGTTGTGTGGGAACGCTGCCTCTAAGTTCCTGTTCTACCGGACATGCAATTGTCGGAGTGCTTTGTTGTATTGTATTCACCGTGAACAATGGTTTTGTACTTTCCGGTTGAAATACCTTATTAATCGGCACACAAATTTCTGGACACAAATTACTTTTCTTAAACCTAGTATATTTTTTATTTCTAGCTATTTTTGCTTTAAGTAATTTTGCATGATTTATGGCGCGTCCCCCCTGGAGGCGCCCCTTGCCAAGTTTTTTGGAAATTTATGGCTTTTTTGCTTTTCACTAGGATCCTTAACGCTTTGTGTATCGCTGTCTTGCGCAGTCGTATCACTTTTTGATATTTCGATTGTCTGTATAGTTCTGATCGGCGTACCATCATTGCCTTTATTTTGCCCCTTCTGTCTACTGACATGTGGTTTACCTTTATTTTCAAAAGTCTTATTTTGCGGTTTTGACGGTGTTTGGGGTGGAGTAGAACTCGTACTTGGTCTCTGATCAGGTTGAGGATGGTATTGTACCCGGGTATTTTGACCGTCGTTATTTCGACGAAAATCTGGGTTATAACGCCAACCGCCTAAATCAAAAACTGTCTCGCTTTGCGACACTAAAATGAGCAATTCATCAACCGTGCGTATACCTTGCGTAAACACAGCTACCCGTATATTGTGGTTGAAATGATAGGCTAGTTTAGTGACAATGTCGATCTCTGAAAATGCTGGGGTTAAATGCTTTGCGCGCTCGACCTGCTGGATGATATAATTTTCGGGCGTTATAGCTAATTTTCGGTCATAACGTCCATATTCTAACTCGTTCCGTAACAGTCTTTGTGTGTGAGAATTCCAATACCGGCTTTCGAATTTCTGTTTGAATTCCGCGTATGTGGTTACTTTATCATATACAATATTATACCATTTTCGCGCAGAATCACGCATCGCGTTTACTACCCATTGTATTTTATCTTGATCTTCGAGTCTCGAACCTACCCTCGCCATTTCATTTTCACAGGCTAACAAAAATTCAATAGGGTTTTCACTATTTTCCCCTGTAAAATATACACGATTCTTTTCATCGGCAGGACCCTGTACTAGGATATTAGGAGCGGATCTCCTACGTACTTCCTGTCGTACCTTCAAGATCTCGTCATTAAGTGCTTGCAATACACTTTCTTTATTAGAATCTATATTTGATCGCGTTTCTACTATTGAGGCATCAAGTCTGTCAACGCGCCGTTGTGTTTCCGTCACGTCCGCTTGAATTTTTACTTCTAGCGAGTCAACTTTTTTCGCAACATCAGCGGTCTGTTTTTCACACCTACTAATGTGTTCTATGAATCGGCCCTCCATACGCGTAACTTGTTCGATAAACGATTTCTACATGGTGGTCTCAAAAACCTTAAACCGTTCGTTTATTATCGTTTCTACCGTATGCACTTTTTCTCCTATTTCCGTAACTTTAGCATCTAATTTCTGTACGCTTTCATCGATTTTCGCGGTCGTTTCTTTATTACTTTGTTTTATTTCGGCGTTTATATCTGCGTTACTATGTTCTAATGCTTCGGTTAAACTGACTTTTTGCGCGTCAATTTTGGCCGTTATTTCTGCGTTATTCATTTCAGCTTTGGCTGCACTTTGTTCAAATTTCGCGTCTATTTTATCAAACTTCGCGTTCATATTAGCGGTCATTTCTTGCAACATTTGTTTAAGCGATTTTTCAGATTCCATTTTTACACAATAATTTCAAATACACTTAACTGCTGTAGCACTACCAATCACAAAACTTTCCTTTGTGGATTGTTCAGTTGGACGCCAGCTGTTTTAAAAGTTAAAACAGCAAACTTTGTTTTAACGTAAATTAAATTTAAATTTAATGTAATTTAAATTTATCGAGCCCCACGATATTGGAGCGCCATTTATAACAATATTATAAATGTGGGGTTTCAAGATCGTTATGATTTAAATTGAAATTTATTGAATTTCGGGCCCCACGTTCAGGGCGACATATGCAACTCAACTATCTGCGTGTTGTTGTGTTGTGTGAATATATGAGCACCTACCTGCTGTCCGATCTTGCGGTTTTCTTCCGACTAGGGCGTGTGGATTTTGGATTTGATTTCGCAAGTATGTAAACTCAAGTGTATAACAGCAGCACACTAAGTAAGTTATTTTAAAATTGAAGAGTTTTGTGAGGTTGGTAGGCTCCATATTACAGCAATAAAAAATACAATATGGGGTAATAAAACGGTGTTTATTACTCCAATGACACACAAGAATGAAATGCTTATATGATCAAATATTCTTACAAACTAAACAATAAATAAATCTTGAATAATGTTTTCTAAATGGTTGATAATTTTCAGAAGTTGAGCTCGTTGTTTTGAAAGAGTTTATTTTAACTGAGAATTTAATTAATTATTTTCTTTAATTTAATTTCAATGTCTTTAAGATTTGACTCTAATGAAATAAAAACTCTAACGTTACTTGAAAATATTCCAAAAAAAAACTAGGCGTGACAATCTAGTTCACGTCCCTTTATTTACTAGTGATCTGACTCACGTATACTGCAGTATGAGCAAATTATTTAATTCTTTGTTAAAATTTGTATAGCGCTTTTTGTTTTATCTACTATTAATTCTTAACTAAAGCTTATTAATTACTTATACTGGCTATACAGATTATCACACATGAATAATTCTTATTTAACTAGAGTCTTTGATTTCTGGCATCTGAATGATTTATTTTACATTGATTTTAATTAAAAAAGAAAGAAAAATTTAACGGTTGAAAAATAAATAACTTGATTTTGACTTTCCTGATTCTGAAGTGGATTGTAGAGATGCTCCGGATGTCCCTCGCTGTCCTTGTCCAATCGGCTAGAGATAGTGATCTACTTGAGCGTCCTGGGTTTTGGCGGTGAGCTCGGAAATCAGCAAAACTCTGCTCTCCTGCTATTTGTTGAAGTTTTTACGTCTGTAGCTTTCTGCGAGAACTGCTTCACGTCCCTTGTCGATGCACGTTCCACGTCAGCGTGTGTGTGTGTGTGTCGTTTCGAGTTGTAGCTCTGCTTGTCAGCTGATTCACAAATGGTTTAGACGGCCTCTCTGTCGTATTCTTGAAGTAACGTCTTGTAGTCTTGTAGATCTCTTGCGTGCTTATGCCCACAGTTAGTGTAGTGCCCAATAAGCTTGTTTGTTGATGTGAAAGAGTATCTTGACTGGACGCTGTAATTACGAGTCGTTAGAGTTAATCTGTTTTATGATGATCGTAATTAGGCGTGTTGACCACGTAGAGTCTTCAGATGAGTCTTCACAAAACTATGGTTTTGAGACGATCTGTTCTTCTTGAATACTGGCAGTAGAGTGTTTGATCAGCCCCAAAACTCCGCGTTGGTTCGGATTTCTTCGAATGATTTGATTGGCTGACACACTCCCCCTACTACACAAGATTTGAATCACCTGAGCCCGTGGGAACGAAACTACTTTCCCACAGACGGAGAATTTATATTATTATTAATAATTTTATTATTATTATTAACACAACGGGACTGAATTGTCGTTCCGGATTTCCTGTGGCACTTTTATATTGCAATTATCTTGGCTGCAAACCAAGTTGTGCTAATTCTAAAATATACAATTTGTTGTAAATTCCTATAGTTATAACATATCAAAAGCTCTTTTATGTAGCTCAATTATTACGGAAGTTATTAACATAAAATTAATTAACTCTGTTATTATTTAATTATATTGCATTAAATTCGCATACTCTATTATTAATATTTCGCCAAACATTTTGGCTATAATGGATTTCACCTGAATTTACTGGTTTCCGAAATATTAATAATTTAAAGTTTGGGTGTGATCGTATGCGTTACACAGTGAGTTGATTATGTAACAGCCGCGTGTGCGCTTGTACAATGCATTATTATGATCGCTATAACATATGAGTGGAGTTTCGACTATTAAAATTTATTTAAACATCAATATAGTATACCCTTAACATATAACTCCAAATTAATGATATTTGGTCCTGTTATAGTATTGATATAGCAAATTGCCTCTAAAACAGAAACCTCGGGTCTCGAGTTTCCCTGGCTTATTATAAAATCAAAGTTAATTTTGAAATATTAAAATTAATTATGGCCAAGTCTTTCACAGACAGCATATTCTGCTTCTCCTAAGCCATTTTATTGGAACAAAAAGGAATATACTGTTATTATATTTGTTTCCCATCATTATCTAAAAACCATCCAAATATTTTTTCCTTGATCGAGTTATTTCATTACGTTTTTGGCTTCGACAACAGGTTTACTTTACAAATCTTCAGGATAAGTCAATTTGTCTTCACGTAGAATGAAATTTGTATTCATTCTTACACGTAGAATTTGTCTTCTCTAACTTCTAAAACTTGTACAAATTATTAAAATTTTTAACTTTTACACTTGTGTTTAAAAAATTTTTGAATTACATTTTTTCCCTTTTCTTTGTAAGTTAGTGTTTACATTTGTCTCCATATCAACATATCCACTGCCCCTAGCTGAACAGATTGTTGTTTACTTCCATAATTTAAGGTACTGAAAAGAAAAACTTTAACAAAAGTGGATGCAAAAGGTTTTCTAAACGCACGACCTAGAATAAAAATTACTGAATCCAGTAAGGAAACTTAACAGAATATTCTGGTGTAGAAATAAGCAATTCGGGTGACAATTTTGAAAAGTCCCTTAACTCTATAAAAATTTCTAATTTTTACTCGAAGGACCTGACAAAGAACAAAGTAACACAGGTGTTCACAGCCAGTTTTTATCCCTTTGAATGAAACCTAACAAAAACTAGGATAAACAATTATAGATGAAAGTGAATAGACAAGGTATTTTTTTTTTTACATAACCATCTGAAACAAGTTTGGCAACACAGAGATAGGTATGGTAGTGATGAAGTCTATTGTATACTGTGTTTTCAATGCTGATCTCGAATATTTTATTTAAGTCGTACAATTGCGCTGTGTCTATAGCAAACTATAGAACATTTAATTATTAAAGTAATTAATGTATACAAGTTTGTATTGAGTGTTCCGTTTATTTAGATTGTAACTAAACTGGTAAAATTACGATATATCTAGTACCCAATTAATATATTCAATTTTGGCTGTTAAACACTGTGATCCGTGAGATCGTCGTTATAATAATATCCTGTTG
Organism: Magicicada septendecula; assembly: GCA_034769895.1. Lineage (NCBI taxonomy): Eukaryota > Metazoa > Arthropoda > Insecta > Hemiptera > Cicadidae > Magicicada > Magicicada septendecula. The sequence continues at coordinate 108,836,830 of CM068370.1, forward strand.
ACCTATTAATAACAACAGTAGTGTATTGTTACACCGGTCTACTGATCGTCGTATGGTACAGTGGAAACAAAATACAAGACACCGATTATGTCACTAATCACCAGCTTTAATTATCACAGTTAAACAGTTTGTAATTAACAAGACAGTCTCTTACAACAAAACAAATAAATATTGTTCAGACGCAATAATAATGCCAACTAATATACAAGACAATTGTATTACAATAGTCGCGCAGAATTATAAAACTCGTAATACTTCGCCACAATACTTCAAAACGCACCTCAATAATTCGCAACTCAAACTGAAACTGAACGTCGCCTTGATTTTGTATTTATACCCCGCCGAGCTTCCAGAATATTCGCTAATAAACGTCTACTACAAACTACTACGCATCAGCTCTAAACTAGGACGCAATTGATTGCGGCCTTGACACAGTGCGCGGGTCTGGCGACGTCCAGAAACGTCTCGCGAGCGCATGTTGAAATCACGTACGCCACAACATTCAGCCGGATTCCTCTGAAACATTCGATAAACGCGTAGATTCTTCTGTAATTTTGTAACAGTATTGGTAGTGCCCTATTAATAATGTTGTTAATTGTAGAGGGTTTCTTGTAGAATAATGTTCTACTCTTGTAACATGTAACTTTTTTCTGAGAAATTAATAGTTCCTTCAAAATTTATTCCACTTTATTTCTTTTAGTTACTTAAAAAGAAAGTTATAAATAACATAAATTATGAAAAAGTTATATTATTAAACCGAGATAGTGGTTAGGCACTCACATAGATTATTGGTTTATGCTTGGGTAGAATCTATCAGTTAATTGTTACTTTTGTAACGTTCCGGTGTGCTTTACTTTGCGACGTACTGGGAAAATTACATTTCCATTATAAAGGCCACAAAATACGTTACTCAGAGGAGGCTTCTCTGTGATTGTAATTAGATTTCATGTTGTTCTTGTCTGAGACTGACGCACTTCCCGCTTCATACGAAATAAAGTTTTCACGCTTTGTCTCTGATCATGATAGAGTTAAATCAAAGAATCCTTGTTAGTTATGCGTAATACAGTAACATGATGGTCGCTGAATATACAGCTGATTTGTTTATAGTGTTTAAAAGCACATCTGTTGGTTAAAAGTTGTTTTATTGTAAAAAATTATGTGCGGCATTGTATGACATATATATACGATTGCACTTTATAATGTCACGGCAAAATACAAGTATTGTAGGTACGCAGATTCTACAATTAACTAAACTAAATCACTGTTTTTAACAAATTTTATGCAAACAGTTCTGCCTGTTCATTTGTTACTATATTAAATTTTTAATCGCTTTCTTAATTTCTAAAAATTTTAATACATCTATACTAATCCTGTTTATATTACGTTTTTTGTAACTATAATATGTTTGTGTTTTAAGCAATGAACTGTGAAACCTGTTTTTCTGTATCATTCAAAATCGGTTTCACATGGTCAGAAATGCAATGTTTCAAAGCACGTCCACAGTGTCAGATGTAAATAGCATCACATTCTGCACACTGTATTTGGCAGATTCCCTTCTTTAGTGTTTCATTTTGCTTTGTTGTTGACCAATGATGAGAAAAAATGAGAAAAATTACGTTTATTTACTGACACCATCTTAAGCCCAAACGTTTTAGCCGACTCTATCTGATGTAAACGGAATTAAATTTGTTAAATTAAGTTTATATTTCTCCGACCTGGCTGTATGGAATAAAGTTCTATTAATATAATTTTTTTCTGTTTTTTAATATAGAGTTTATTATTATTGATATGGTTTTATTATTTCACTTTTTTATTAAATTTTAAATTAACAATTTTGTTGGATAAACTAACTACCTGGGAACTAACGGAACAACCATTGCACAAAACTACTTAATTTTATGTGCCATGACGTTAGTGAGTGTTTATATATAATAATATCTGCAGATGTAGGTTGTCTATATATCTGAAAACTAAGAATAGTTTCAAACCCAGCAATGATGAGGTGCAAAAAACTAAAAATGTTCAAATTCTATGTTTCAAGTGTAAATTATGCAGTCGTATAAAACGAATTAATATAATCTAATACCATATGAAGTTGTTTATTCGTTCCTGTCCATACACAGAATACATCGTCAACATATTACGTCTAATTGTAAGTTGTTGGGGTTATTAGGTATAAAAACTTTTTACTTCCATATTCCTTAAGGAATGGAAGTATGGTGATGGCAAAAAAAAATCGTGTTCGAGATTATTGCAGATTCTGATTCTACTACACTCAAAACATGAAAAAAAGTCGTTTTCCGAAAAGTGTCTGTGTGTGTGTCTGTCTGTCTATAGATTTTTTTTTTTTTGGCAAACGATAACTGCCGCAAATTCAAACAGAATCAAATAATTTTTTGCATACAGCCCTGATTTGTAGAGTACTCAAGACCTATTGTTTTTGGTGAAGATCGGTTGAGGGAAAGGGGTAGTTTACCAGCAACGTTTTTTTTATCAATGGAAATTTTTTTTGGCACACGATAGCCGCAAATTCAAACAGAATCAAATAATGTTTCGCATACAGCCCTGAATTGTAGAGTTCTCAAGATCTGTTGTTTTTGGTGAAGATCGGTTAATGAAAAGGGGTAGTTTACCTGTAACGTTTTATGTTTTAACAAGTGTATTTCCTATGGCAAACGATAACAGCCGCAAATTCAAACAGAATCAAACGATTAGTTGCATACAGCCCTAAATTGTAGAGTTCTCAAGACCTATTGTTTTTGGTGAAGATCGGTTCAGGAAAAGGGGTAGTTTACCTGCAACGTTTTTTTAACAAGGGTATTTTCTATGGCAAACGATAACAGCCGTAAATTCAAACAGAATCAAATAATGTTTTGCATACAGCCCTGATTTGTACAGTACTCAAGACATGTTGTTTTCGGTAAAGATCGGTTGAGGGGAAGGGGTAGTTTACCTGCAACATTTTTTTATCAAGCGTATTTATTATGGCAAACGATAACAGCCGCAAATTGAAACAGAATCAAATAATTTTTTGCATACGTCCCTGAATGGTAGAGGTCTCAATGACTTTAGATTTTGGTGAAGATCGGTTAAGGGGAAGGGGTAGTTTACCAGCAACCTTTTACGTTTTAACAAGAGTAAAGTACTTGAAAATTTATTTAAACTTTTTGAAACAATGGTAATTGTTAAAAATAAAACAATTTTGTTGCCAGGCAATAAAATTATAATTTTTTCATTTTAATGTAATATAATATTTTTCATTTAATACAGCAATAAAAAGGCAGGTAAGACACAGCCTGGCTGTTTGGCTGAAAATGATTTTAAATATAAATCTTAGAATATGGAAGTCATGTATGGTTCTCCATACCGATATTCTTCTAAAAACGTCAAAACGATTTGACTTAATAAAGGTGATTGAGACGAGGCTATATGTAAGCCACCTATTTGCTTATAGATTTTATTATTAAACTGGAAAAAATTACGTCGAGAAAATTAAATCTAGTTTTTCCTTGTGCCCTGTTTATAGTTAAATAACTTTGTGTATGTGTGGAATTATACAGACAGCAGAATGTCTAAAGGTATAGAAGGAAATAAATTCTTAACATCAAATGAAACTAGTTTTGCATTCAGTGGTAAATGTACATTTTTTATTTTATTAACCAATTATAGAGAGTTTTTAATAACATACTTTGGGTTAAAGTTAATATATTTTGGCAGTTATTCAATAGAGTTTCTACAGATTTTATAACCAGATGCAGTTACATATGAAACAACTTGACGCATGGGGCAATTGGGTTTAAGTATTTTTGCTAAACTATAACAAAACAGAAGCTTTTGGATTCATCATAGTTAACATGAAATTTTTCGTGTTTGGAAATATATTAGAACACTTTTTAAGACGGGATTTTATGTATTCTTGAAGCTTGTTACAGGGATCTGTACTTGAAATTGCGAAATCGTCATTCGCGAAGAGCGATTCTACCTTTGCAATGTATCCACTACTATTTAATATTGTAACTGTGTAGCCTTATCGGCTTTTCAAGCCACTAAACTACTTGAAGTAACTTTTTATCTTAATTGCTAACTACGAGGGGACCCAAAAGTAACGATAATTTGTCTCTGGTAGTTGGTAGAACGCTAGTTCCGAGTTCTCCCGCTAGGTGCCTTCACTAGACACCATTTTGTATCAGTTGCCCTAGCGGCATTGTTGTGGAAACATTAGCGTGGTCAGTGTGACTATTTTTTGTAAGCGCTGTTTCACGTTTTCGGCAATTTTTTTAATGGCAGACATTAAATACCAACGAGCTAACATCAGGTTCTGTTTCCTGTTAGGTAAATCAGCAGCAGAAACTGTCGCAATGCTTCGGACGGTTTATGGGGAGGAAGCTTTGAGCCAGGCAAGGATTTACGAGTGGTTTCCTCGTTTTAAAAGTGGTCAAATGTCAATTGAAGACGAACCACGACCGGGACGTCCCTCCACTTCCAAAACGGACGAAAACATTGAAAAAATCCGTGTTGCGATCATGTTTGATCGTCGTAGAACAATCGATGAATTCGAGGAAATGACTGGAATATCCTGGAGTTAATGCCAACGAATTTTGACTGAAGATCTAAAGATGAAACGTGTTGCAGCAAAATTAGTTCCGCGTGTGCTTTCTTGTCGGCTCAAAATCCTTGCCTGGCTCAAAGCTTCCTCCCCATAAACCGTCCGAAGCATTGCGACAGTTTCTGCTGCTGATTTCCCTAACACGAAACAGAACCTGATGTTACGAACCACGTTGGTATTTAATGTCTGCCAATAAATTAATTGAAAAATCGCCGAAAACGTGAAATAGCGCGTACAAAAAATAGTCACACTGACCGCGCTAATTTTTCCACAACAATGCCGCTAGGGCAACTGATACAAAATGGTGTCTAGTGAAGGCACATAGCGGGTGAAGTTACTTATTTATATTGTTGTTCAAGTTTGTTGACTTTACATCCAATTTGTACGCAAATAATTAAAGTAAAATTAGGAAAAAGTGTGTGTCTTTATGATTTAGTACTTATATTAAACGATGATATTAACATGAGAACATTACATTTAGACCAATACAATCCAATCCATTACATTTAGATCATTTTACAATCCAATATTCTTGAAAATTTGCTACTGATTGGTATTGACATCTCACATCTGTCAGACCGCAAAAAAAAACCACTGTACATCCAGATCACGTTCTGATACAAAGTAAAATATAGCTGTAGGGTATGTTCGTGCCTTTCATACAAACTGTACCACAAAGCGAATAACTGACGTCAGACAGCAAAATGTGCTGAGATGTAAAACGTTTTCAGTAACTGTCAAATGTCTTGCACTATTGACCTCAGGTAGTAGATTTTATGACTGTGTTATCTTTTAATAAACAAAAAATCAACAGGGCTAATAAATGTAAATAAATAAATTACTGAAGACATAAATTATAAACCGAATCATTTCCTTGGTTGCGTACAGAACATGCGCTAAACGACATGTACTCAAGTCTATGTTGGTTAGCAAAACATGTACAGTAGGTCTACATATTGCTATTGCAATGCACGTCTGACACAGGTCTTATGAGGAAAGTGTCGTGGCCTCAGATCAATTTAATAAATTATTAAAACCCAAAAAGAGGAAAGTCACTCTTTCAAACTGCTTTACATTATAATATTACACTGCTCGCCGCATCTGCGGTATGAATTCGCGTCATGTAATATAACGCTACCAGAGGAAATTCTATGTTTTATAAAATTAAGTTTTTTTATTCTTACTCATTTTTATGTAACTTTTTTTAAACACGTGCATATACCGTTTATCCATTTCTTCCGTTTTCTTTTTTCCTTACAACTACCATACATTTGGGATTTTCTTGTTTGATCTTAGCCTTACCTTTACCAGATATACTCATTATTGTATGTTACCGCTTACTCCTGTTACTCAATCTGCTGCAGTACCATGTGTATATGCCATAACTTAAACAGCTATTGCACTGTTATCCCCTCTAATGCGTAGTTACTTATTATACCTTACAGTGTATATAAGGTTACATAATATCATACTGCATTATACACTTGCAACACATAGTTTACTAAAATAGCACATAGATGAGAGAATGTTTTATTTTGTTATACTTTCTAAACATTTTTGTCAAATGTGAACACGTAAAAATTTTAGTAATTTTAATATTGCAATTCATATGGGCGTAATTAGCAGTAATGTTAAAAATAGCAAGCATAAAGTAATTGAAAGTAATTTATTAACAATTGATAATTTATTAGTGAGAAGTGTAACTCCGCAACCAAATTAATGAATTGTTCGTAATTATTTGAATATCTATAACACAAACACACACACACACACACATTAAAAAATTAATATATGTGTATTCAATACACACAAACACACACACGTGAGAGAGAGAGAGACAGAGACAGACAGACATATGGACTGACAGACCGTGTAAATGATCATTCAGGCCTGCATGAGTATTAGTAGCCTAATGGTTATGTTGATGAATTGTGTGTATTGTATACGTATATTATTTTCAGTGTTTGATCTACGCTAATTAAGGAATTGTATAACTTCTTATGTTTTTTTATGAAATATAAAATTAATTTGAAACTCAATCCATTCATTTTCCAATTTTTACATATAAAAGAGTTGATTTTTAATTATTTTATTCTGACGAGTTTATTATTTAATAATTATTTCATCACACATAATTTAATCTCTCCCGTCTCATCACCTTTACACTTGTAAAACAATTAGTGTCTGAAAGTAACTTGAAGGACCAGAAAATTCTGCCTTATTTTATTATACATATAAAAATAGACATATGTACAGCACAAAGAATGTCACATCGAACGCACGCACTGTTGTTAGATATTGTTACACTAGATCGTCGTGGGTATAGTAAAAACATAATAACAGACACCAATGAAGTCACTAATTACCAACTTTAATTAGTCACAAACACTAATTTAAAAATATCAGCACGACAATCCTATACAATAATTTAAGTTAATATTGTCCAACTCCAACACACAAAATAAATAAATGTCAGCTTGTACAGTTTTGCACTAGCCACTTTCCTCAAATACGAAAAAATAACTTGATCCGTACTGAATAAATCGCCAGCTGTAACTGAAAGTAGGCTGCTTCGAAATCCAGTATATATACCTCTGCCACCTTGCAGTGTACAGAGCTAGCGGGTGTGGATTCTGGTAGAGTATTCGTGTAAATGACTGGAAAGACATTTTGGGTGACCTAGAACAGTCCGTAGCGTTACGGAATGCTATGACAAAAAAGGTTATAAAAGCAGAAAGAGGGGCCGACCTAGGAAAAATTGGTTGTATGATGTGCTTGAAGATCTAAGAAGAATGGATGTGAGGGGCTTTGCCGATATAGCAATGGATAGGAGATATTGGACAAGACTGGTTTTGGAAGCCAGGGCTCACGTTGGTCTGTACCGTTAAAGAGTAAGAACATGCTACATAATCTACATATTAATCTAGACCATGCCGAACAGCAATGACCTATACGACTACATATTTTCTGTTTTTCCTCCCTCAGAATTCGACGCTTACTCACCTGAGACTCCTCATGAAACTCTACACAAGCACTAAAGCTTTCTTAGAAAAAGCCAACAAGTATTTATTGCTGATGAAACATATAAATTATTTAAAATATATTCAATCTAAAAATAAAAAGTTCTTAATCGAAGTAACTTGACAAGTAATTACTCTTTCGAAAAAAAAAAGATTTATATTCACAAAGAAGGACTGCTTTTGATTTAGGTACTGAGTAAACATGTTTAATTTTATGTAAGTTGGATTGAAAATGTACGTTTATTAGTTTTTACTGTGTTAATTCACTCTTACGCAATGCAAATTACACCACTTACGCAAATCATCACACACGAACTAGCAGAGCCAATAACTAGAAACTTATAGCGGTAACTTGACACATTATGAAAGTTGTTCAACATTCCGTACAGATTGATGATCTTCCTTGGCCATTCCAACCTATTTGTAAAAAATCGAATTAGATGGTGCAGTATTAGTGCAAGTGTTTAACTGTTACACGTTTAATTGTATAGCGACAAATTATTTAATAATAATTATAATAATAATACTACCAATAGACTGTTTAATTAAAATGAATGTTGATTAAATCAAATTCTGTAAAATGTATTTCGATGTGGTTACACCGCCCATATTTGGAAGAATAGCCTTCCTTTATATAATAAAGAGTGAATAAACAGTTATAATCAACTGAAGACGTGAGCAACTTTACTTGTAAAACAGTAATAGTAACCAGTATGAAACAACAACATTTTTGTTATAATAATATCCTATCCTATTGTATACTTATTCAATAGGCACAGAAACCAACATATAATAAAAACGAGGACTATTTTATTAGTCCGTAATCTGTAATAGCAGAGATTCGTCTAATGCACATTGTAATTGCTCAAGTAAACCGTTTGAAAGGAATTCTGTACTCCAGTCGCGTTAAATATTTGAAGCCCAGAGAAAGTCATACGTGACATTACCAACATATGCCTCCACTCTGTCCTTACGTGTGTAAAAGTCCCCCCCCCCCCAAACACCGAGCTCTCTTCCACCTATGAAAATGTAAAAGTACGCAACCACGATGCTAACCCACACACAAAATACTATTGCATTAATAACTATGAGTAATTTCCCTTTAATGGCACATTTTGTTGATTGTTTGTAATTACACACGGTTGGTATGCACGCTAAGGTTTGTTAGACAGACAATCTCTGACAGCCATTATATGGTGAATGGAGATGTGACAGGTAGTGTTTTTGCGAATCCTACATTTGTCTACACACGCATAGTGGTCGGTGTGGTAATAGTGTTAGCGGCTTGAGTAAGGGCTATTATTATTTTTTACGCTAGAGATTACTAGTGATCCTTTTCTATTATACTCCTAATTTGGAAGACAGGAACATTTGTCGATTATCAGGATGAAATGAATTTTGGAAATGTCATGCATTAGACTAGGTATCAATTAATTACAAATTTAGCCCATAATTCTATTTTACTTGTAGATAATGCACTAAATCAAAGAGTACTGTAGAATTTAAAGACCTGAACACACAAGTTACAAGAGACCAAATTACAATGAGAATCAAGCATAGCAGTGTTACGCTAAAGCCAAAAGTGTGTGCATTAATAAAACTCCATAAAAATTTCGGAAAAAGTCATACTAATTAGTTTAATTGCAGGGAAACATAATTTTTCTCTTTACATTCATACTACCTGAACCTCAAAGTTTATTGAGCTAATTTGAAGAATACTGAAAAATTACATTACAAAAGATCTCTTACAAATAAATTAAGAGACAATATTATATTTTTGCAAAGAGAAAGTTAAGTCAATCTCAAACGGTTGTTAGGTATCTGTCAGCTAAAAATAATAATTGCCAAAAAGAGTGATCATGAACAAAAAAATAATATTATACCAAACTAAGGATGATTTATGATAACGAATCTCCTATGATAACAATTCTGCCATCAAAAAAGGCTGACGACAAAAATGAGAACAATGATGGTAAGAGAAAAGAAACGTTGAGAAGTGTATTGTAACACTGTTCGATATTTCGGATCGAACCGGTCAACAATTTTCCATTTTTTCGAAGTTGGCACTATGACGTTTGTAGGGTCCATTCATGTACTGGACCTGAAGCCTTTGTCGTACGCCAACCATCTTAGTGTTAATATCCACGAGTCGGGACTCCTCGGCAGGTAGAAATCCTTGCATGTAACCTATCCTCTTCCCAACCAGTCTATCCTGCCTGAGTGTCAGGATCAACCCATTCGTGAGATTACGGTAAGTCATTTTAATATTACTTATTTCTTGTTAGCAATTCTGCATGCTACACTGCTATAGAGCTCACCAGAGGCTATCAAATTATACAGTAAGAAAGCCGTCTTACTTTCAATACTTCAAAATAATATCGTACATCTAATTACTACCAGAGGATTCATGAGGTTGCTAGCTTTTTCAATTAAATTGCTTGCAGTCACGACTGGGAGCACGTGTTTCGTAATTTTGTGCATGTTGCTGCTGGTGGTTTGAGTAAATGAGTAAATGGGTTATAAGCCAGTTTCGGCTGCGCGATTTTTATTTTAATTACCAACGTGCCGTGCCGTTTCGTTTTTTGTGCCTGCTCGCGTTTGTTTTGCATGCCGTTAATTTTTAAATTACATGAATGTTCGTCATTTGCATGCTATCGCACGGAAGCACGTTGGTATAATACGCATGTGAACTACGAGTTTGCGTTTATTGCTGTTGGTTGTGTTCAGCAGTTTCGTCGCTTGTGCATGGCCAGGTGGGCAAATATTGTTTCAAAATTTTGCACCTTGTTTTGTGGGTAATCGTTTGATTACTGGGTCAATTCTCGTGAAGTTTGTTCCCGTCCTGTTAAGGTTTGCTTTACACGTGAAATTGCGCGTTACGTGTTTGCGACTGTCAGGCGTGTGGGGAACGGTTCGGTTTTAGGTTATCCGGGTTTCGGTATAGCCTGCCTTTATATTTAATTTTTTTTGACATTGACCATTACTTTTTGGTGCGGTTTATATTTTGCATATGCGATATCCTGTCCATACACGCCGCGTTGACCATCAATTTTTGCATTTAATGTGTCCACGTTATTGTGTTTGGTTCGGTAACTGGTGAATTGTATATTGTACTTTGCTGTGTTTTTGTGTGTATTTATTCTATTTGGTATTATACATGTTTTTTGGGTGCACTTTTGTGTACCATTATTTTGCACCGTATGTGCTGTAATCTTGTGCAACTTGTGTTTTTTTTGTCGTGCTTCTGCACTGTGTAAATTAATTTGTTGCGTGTTTTTTGAGTATGTAATTTATTGTGTTTGTACTCTTAGCCTGTTGGATTGTGTAAGTTGTATTTTGCCTTGCACTAATTTACTTTTGTATTTATCTTGCTCGGTATTGTTTATGAAAACTATTTGTGTCAGAGGCCTATTTATCTGGATCACTGTTAGGCTAGGTCTGGTCGTGATTATTGTTCAATTTCTAATTCTCTCATTCAGGGTGGTTGTCGGTTGCGCGATATTTTTTAATTCAGTATGCCTGCTAAATTGTCGCTGGCAGCTTTTGACCGGACCACTTCGGTGGGAATACTTGCGTTGCAACATTTAATAAATAAGTTGGAAGGGTTGCCGCAATTGAGAGCCGTGGATCAGCATGAGGCCGGTATTTTGGCCTCCAGGTTGTCCGAAGAATATCAGGACCTTCTAGGTAAGGTAGATCCTTACCTATCGGCCGAGTCATTGCCCCAGTGATTGGACGAGGACCACATTTTTTCGGTGGTAGCTCAAATTAAGGATATTTATGTGCGGGGTAGCATTTTAGTGTCAAAACTAACTAAACCAGAGATACCGGTGGGTTCCGGTCGGTTTTCATCGGCAAGTGGCGGGCACTCAGGTGTTCTCGTTCATGAATTGCCGAAGCTTTCTTTACCTTCTTTTGATGGCCAGGCCAAATGTTGGTCCGACTTTTGGTCAAAGTTTACCACATTAGTGGACGAAAGTCCTGCCCTCACTCCAAAGCAGAAATTGTTATATTTATTGACTCATCTTAAGGGGGAGGCTTATAAGAAGGTTGCCGCGCTTCCCATAGTTGATGATAGTTATTCACTTGCACTGTCAACTCTTAAAAGCCGTTATCACAATCCTCGTTTAGCCGCCCGGGTCTATTGTACCAATCTGCTTCAGTTACCAGCCGCTTCTATGCGATGAGCTGCGTCTATTAGAAAATTGGTGGACAGCTTCAATGCTAACTTTTCAGCGTTGTCAGCTCTAAACATTGTTGATATATATCAAGCAATATATGCGTCTTTTGTATTGTCATGGCTGGATCTATCATTGCGTGAACGCTTTGAGGCGTCTGTTACGGACAAAGAGAATCTCCCTGCCCTAACAGAAATTTTGACATTTTTAACCGCCATGGCGGAACAGAAAGAACAGGCATCTTTGGAATCGGCTTTACCTGCTCTTCCCAGCACTAGCCACCAGAAAACCCAGAAGGTTTCCTTTTCTAAGGCTACTCCTCTTGCTGTGTCTACGTTATCTGCGGAGGTTACGCAACGGGATGCATCAAGTTCATGTTGCCTTCATTGTGATTCCCGGACCCATGTGCTTCTCAAGTGTCCGGCGTGGCTGAGTAAGGACCCTAGGGCTCTATTTCAAAGCCTTAAGAATAAAAAATGTTGTCTTTCGTGCCTCCAACATAAACATTCGGGATGGTGCAAAAATAGGTGCAAAACGTGTGGCTCTAAGTACCACCACACTTTACTTCATTTCAAAAATTCCCGTCCGTCTCCGTCTCGTTCACAGATTTCTGAAACAGCTGAACTTAAGGCTTCGGGGTCATCGCTTATTGACCAAGTTGATCTGTCTAGCACTACTCTGACCGTGTCTCTGCCCCATCCTGCAGGGGTTCTGTTAGCCACATGTCTAGCAGTCTTGTCGTCTCCCAATGGTGGTTATATTGTAGTTAGGGCATCCTGGATAGAGCGTCCCATGCTTCTTTCATCACTGAAGCATGTGCATCTCGCTTAAAGTGCGCTTGTTTTGACGCTTCAATAAGTGTCAATGGGGTAGGTTATATTGCCACCAAAGCAAAAAAGGTGTGCCATCTGTCCTTGGAAACTTAAAAGGCGAGATTGTGGCGTCTAACCATGCTTTCATAATTCTGTCTAAGACCTCGTCGGACTCACCTAGGTTCCAGGTGTTGCCTGAAGTTAAGCAGGCTACAAAAGACCTTTTGTTAGCTGACCCTACCTTCGATGTAGCAGCCCCAATTGATGCGTTGTTTGGAGCCGATATTGTAGCGGCTATTCTTTTGGGAGAGTCTATTCCCTTGGGTGCGGGTTTGCCTGTTGCAGTTAGGACACGTTTTGGGTTTGTGATTATGGGTAGAGCCCCAATTTCACTTAATTGTGCATTGACTTGTGCTAGCGGTCTCACTGGCCTTCCTTTGGATCTAGTATCTGCACATCAGCTTCACTGTCATTTCCACCACTTTTATCCTTCCGTCACAACATTATCAACGGATACAACAAACCTACTTGAGCAAGTTCATCGGTTTTGGGAGGTCGAAGAGCCTCCAGCTGTGCCCCACCACTTATCTGAAGAGGATCACTTTGCTGAAAGGTTTTATATGGAGTCAACAAGTCGGTTGCCGTCGGGTCGTTACCAGGTGCGCTTGCCGTTCTTCAAAAACTCTTCTCACACTTTGGGAAATTCCCTTAAGGGAGCCATGTCTCGGTTTTTCGCGTTAGAAAGGAAGTTTGCGTTTAACATTCAGTTTAAGAGCCAGTATGTGCAATTTATAACTGATTATGTTGTTCAGGGGCATATGTCGTTGGTGTCTGACCCCAATTTTCCAAAATATTTCATTCCTCATCATGGTATCTTTAAAGTTAGAGGCGATACTTCAAAAATAAGGGTGGTGTTTGACGCCAGCATGAAGACGTCCTCCGGGATTTCCTTAAATGGCGTGTTATGTGTCGGCCCTAAGTTGCAGACCTTACTGTCCGACGTTTTGACTTTGTTTCGGCGGTTTAGCCATGTTTTCACGTGCGACATCGAACAGATGTATCGCCAAATTGCTATGCATCCTGATGATTCGGCGTACCTGTGTATTTTATGGCGTGAGGAGGTTACCGCCCCATTAAGGGTTTTCGCTTTGCGTACCGTTACTTACGGGCTGGCTTGCGCCCCCTTTCAGGCGTTGCGAACCTTGCAGCGGCTGGCTCAGGATGAGGCAATTAATTTTCCTGCGGGAGCGGCGGTACTTATCCGTAATATTTTTGTTGATGATATTGCTGCTGGTGCTGATTCAAAATCAGACCTTTGCAAATTACAACAGGAACTAATTCTGTTGTTGTCTTCAGGAGGGTTCATTTTGAAAAAATGGAGTACTAATCAACCCGACTGCCTACCTGAATCAGCCGCTCCGAATGATTCCGTCGTTTCTAAGGATAAGGATATTCTGGGTTTAAGTTGGGACCATTCAACCGATTGCTTCTCATTTCCTCCTTTGGCATGTTGCAGCAATGCTCATGTTCCATTTACCAAACGTGTCGTGTTATCCCAGATGGCACAATTATTTGACCCATGTGGTTGGCTTTCGCCAGTGATTTTCAGGGCCAAGGCTTTCTTCCAAAAAGTCTGGACTGAGGGCTTGGATTGGGATGCTCCTCTCAATAAGGACTTAAATGATTATTGGAGTCAATTCCTGTCCTCTTTGAATCATCTTTCGGTAATTACTATTTCCCGGCCATTCCTCCCTGACGGTGGGCATATAGAAAGGGTTATATTACATGGTTTCTGTGATGCTTCTCAGTTGGGTTACGCGGCCGTCCTTTACCTGTCCATTTATACTGACTCTGGTCCTCCGGTGGTTTCGTTGGTGTCTTCTAAAACTAAAGTGGCACCTCTTAAAACTTTATCAATCCCACGTTTGGAGTTTTTGGGAGCTTATCTTTTAGCCAAACTTGTTCGTCATTATGTTGGCTTATTCTCTTCATGCATTCAAATGAGTCAAGTTTTTTTATGGACGGACTCGACGATTGTTTTGGATTGGCTGAAAATGCCTACTTTTAAATTGAAAACGTTTAGTGCTAATCGGGTGGCTGCCATTACCGAGTGGACCGATACTAAGGCTTGGCGTCATGTTCATGGTGTTTCTAACCCCGCTGATTTAGCCTCTAGAGGTACTTCACTCTCCAGCCTCCCGTCGTCGACATTGTGGTGGTCAGGGCCAGATTGGCTAAAGCTTGGTGCTCTTCACTGGCCCCCTATTAATTATCGCCCGAATCACGACGTGCAAGATGTTGCCTTGGAGACCAAGGTCTCTTCGTTTCTCATTCAGGAGCCCCGGGTGGAATTGTTTGAGCACTTGTCCTCGTGGCCCTTAGTGGTGGGGGTTACCTCAGTTATCTTAAGGTGGGCTATGCCTTCGCGGATTGAAGCTTCCACAGCCGTGGGTTGGAAGAGGTTGGCTGTTAAGTATATTTTACGCTACATTCAGCACGGCGTGTTTGGACAGGAGCTCGCGGCTCTTCGTTTAGGTAAGCGGCTCCCGGTCCGCATTCAGCGCCTGGTCCCGTTTATAGATGATTTTGGCCTCATTTGCGTACGCGATCGCTTGACCAACTCTGCGGTTACTAGAAATCGTTTCCCGGTTTTACTGCCCAAGCATCACCATCTAGTAGGGTTGCTAATTCATCACACCCATGTGTGGTTAGGTCATGCTGGGCCCTTGCAAGTTTAATTTCAACTTGCTCAAAATTATTGGATTTTGTCCGCACGTCAGGCAATAAGAACCATAATTTGGAAATGTCTTCCTTGTTTCAGGGCGCGTCCTCGCCCCACCAACCCGTTAATGGGGGATCTGCCAATTCCTAGAGTTATTCCGGCACCTCCATTTTATTCTTCCGGTATGGATTATGCTGGCCCCTTTTTGGTACGGGCTTACGCTGTTCGGAAGGCACCTATAGTCAAAGCTTATCTATGCATTTTCATCTGCTTAGCCACTAAAGCAGTTCACATTGAAGTAGCTATGGATCTTTCAACGCCACAGTTTATTGATGTGTTGAAACGGTTTATTAGTCGTCGTGGTGCTCCTAATACACTGTATTCGGATTGTGGCAGGAATTTTGTGGGGTTGCGCTCCGAACTTAAACGGGAACTCAAAAATATTCTTTCCAATCCTGACCTGTCAGCTCGGATAACAGATTTTTCTGTTGACAACAACATTGAGTTTAAATTTATCCCTCCATCTGCCCCTCATCAGGGTGGCTTGTGGGAACGGGCTGTCCAGTCGGCCAAGTTTCACATAAAACGCATGATTGGGACCAGGTCGTTGACCGTAGCCGAATTTTCGTCTCTATGCATTCGTATTGAGGCAATCTTAAATTCCCGTCCTTTAACTGCCCTATCTTCAGATCCAAGTGATTACCAGGCTCTAACGCCTGGTCATTTTCTGGTTGGCCGCCCCATTACCGCGCCCCCTGAAGCTGAAGTCTCGTTAAATGAAGGGACCGTCCGTAATTACAAACAAATTGCTGCTTTGCTCCAAGCATTTTGGAAAAGGTGGCGTTTGGAATACTTGACGGCACTTCATGCCAGATCGAAGTGGTCGTCTAAGTCCAGAAAGTTAATGGTGGGGGAGCTGGTGGTTATGGAGGAACAGAATTCTCCTCCCCTGATGTGGAGGCCGAGTTTCAGCTGTGTTTCCGGGGAGCGACGGGGTTGTTCGTCGCGCTTCAGTTAAAACTTCTACAGGTTTTTTTGATCGACCTGCTATTAAATTATATAGGTTGCCTATATCTTCTTGATTGGTTTTGTCTTGTTTTTCGGGTGAGCAGAATTAGTTTCAATGATTGTGTTGTGGACTTACTTGCCACTTTTCTGGGATTTCCCAGGTGATTCCGTCCAGCTGTTGTCCGCATCGAGGTTTACATGGTGGAATGTTTCTGGCTTGGCGTTGTGCCAGTTTATTGGGAGTTATGGATGCTCAACAAATCAACAACAACAACAAAATAAGCAAAAAAAAATGAAAAAAATAAATAAAATAAAAAAAGAAAAAAAATGTAAAAAACTAGGGAATACTAACTGAGTTGATTTGCTGAGTTTTACATTGTGTTTGGCTGGGCCATTGTTTATTGTATGTTGTTGGGTTTTGTCTGCTCTACCCGAACCTTCCGGATTGTTCGCCTGGTCGATGCGCCCGCGGCGGAGTTATTCGGCATGATTTTCTAATTAATTGCATGTTTTGCATGTTTTTCTGTATGTTTGTATTTTCTTGTGTTTGCGTGTGACCCCCTCCTATGTTGGAGGGTAATTTTCAGAGAGTGTTCCTGAGCACCAAAAGCCAAATTTTTTGTAATGTATTTTGGCCATGTCTTTTGGTGTAGTTGGTGGTTGACCCATTGCGGTCAACGGGGGCCGGTGTTCGATATTTCGGATCGAACCGGTCAACAATTTTTCATTTTTTCGAAGTTGGCACTATGACGTTTGTAGGGTCCATTCATGCACTGGCCCTGATGCCTTTGTCGTACGCCAACCATCTTAGTGTTAACATCCACGAGTCGGGACTCCTCGGCAGGTAGAAATCCTTGCATGTAACCTATCCTCTTCCTGACCAGTCTATCCTGCCTGAGTGTCAGGATCAACCCATTCGTGAGATTACGGTAAGTCATTTTAATATTATTTATTTCTTGTTAGCAATTCTGCATGCTACACTGCTATAGAGCTCACCAGAGGCTATCAAATTATACAGTAAGAAAGCCGTCTTACTTTCAATACTTCAAAATAATATCGTACAAACACATTTTTTCCGTCCGGTATGTGGAGTACAAAATAACGTGGAGTATTTTTTAAAGTTTTGTATTGCGACAACTCGTTATCGGATCTTCAAATATCAAAACGAACTTTGCATATTTTATTACATTTGGTCTCCGTACATTTTTTTTACACTTTGTGTTTGTCTTCTACTACACGCAAATTAACACAAGACAAAATGCAATATTAGTGGATAGCGGTTTATTCTTAGAAAAAATTATAGTTAATTGCTTTTAAAAATTAAATTGTAATCAGGCGGACAAGTAGTATTAATACAAAATATTTATACCGATATCTTTCAAATGGTGAATGGATTACGTGTTAAGTTAAAAAAGTTTCTGATAGATAAGTGAACGCGTAATACGTATAATATGATAAATTATGTATTTCGTAAATTTCGGAATGACAAGACCTAAGACTTGTCGACATCGTTCTAATAATTGTTTATCTGTATATCTTAGATTTATAGTACGCATGACTTTCTGTAATAGCTTTGTTGTATTAACTTCAGTTTAATTATATTAACTTCGGTAGACTCACGGAACAAGTTAATGCATGCGAGTGTATAATCCCTGACGTAGAGGACTGAAAGCGATTTGTATTCACGTAGGTCGTTGCTGATCTGCATAATCCAAATTTATGCATCTTAGTATTTTCGAATAGATAAACCCAACTTTGCTAAGCGATTGTACGTATAATTAATCACAGTTTGCCAGGGAACACTAAATATTAAGATGAGTTATTGCTTACTGTTAACTGTGCAAATAATATTAACTGTTGGTGAGGGTGGGATTTTATGTCTGTATCACTAACGTTTATAACGTATACAATTCGATTTAGGTATCAGATATGAATACGTTTCGGGTATTGTTACGAAGCGGACAACTTAGTACATTTGAAGTAATTGTTTTGTCGGCTACATATATTTCAGTTAAAATCTCGATTACAATTAACAGCTTATTTTTAATACCAAATTAGTTATAGACTTATTTTTTTCTGCAATTTGCCTTTGTACATGTTTGAAAATGTAAATTCATTATACATATATATAGTCAGCCAATTTTACTTAAAAAATGTCGCGAACAATGTTTTGAGATAAACCTCAATTCTGAGGTTTTGTGATGATTTCATTAATAAAAATATGGCAATTAATAAATAGGTAATGTGTAGGCTGAGAAATTTTAAATTTTTAATAAAATCGCACATTTAAACTAAATCTTATTGCTATCATTAAATAATAAAAATATTTAATAAAGAGTTGTAATAAAAAAATAAAAAGGAATACGATTGTACAGAAAGGGTAAAGCTTGTTAATTAATCCTGCATAGACATGCACTAACCAGAATTAACTTGATTTCCGACCCCTAAACAAACTAAATATACTTGTAAATTTGACATTATTTAAATAATTAAACAAGACCACTGTAATGTACTTTAATAACGTCTGTAACTAAGAATATTTCTGCTTAATTAAATAGTCATACTTTAATCCTTTAAATAAAGAAGGAACATGGAACTACTTTTATGCTGAATGGTAAATGTCGCGAGATTACCACTCTCACCCCTTAACAATTTTTACGCACTTGCAATGGAGCGCTCACGCCGTAAGCTGCGCACAGCGTTGGTTCGCGACGCGGATACAAATATGTGAATGTTCGGTAAAGAATAATTAAACAACTAAAGCGTGCGCCGATGACATCTCTATCTATTCTTAAATAATAAACTATGTAATTAAGACAGTACTAGAACCATGAGGTGAAATTCAACTAATAAATAATCATGTGAAGTGAATACCAGTGAAACAAACTTTCGCTTTATTTATTCTAACAACTAGAATTACTACAGTCATCTAAGAAGAGAGTACCACCCCCAGAATGATTTAACATACGTCAGGAACTTCACCTTCTCCGGAAACTAAGGTAACGACAGACCTTCAGGAAATACACCGAGGACCGAAGAGCCAAATCTGCATCAACTACAGAAAACACAGGTGATATGGAGGCTTGTCTTCCATGGTTATGAGATACTAAAATTATAACCAACAAAAGACAATTTAACTCACCACTTTAAGACTTTAAAAGACAGACATTATATGTAACATGTAGTCTGTAATCTAGTAAAACTGTTTGTAGTAAAAGAGTAAAAGTTTAAACTGAAAACTTTATTGTTTTAAAAAAGATTAGGAAAGTCCATTCTTCAAATGGCACAATTTTCAAGATTGTATATGGCGAGGTGACCATTATTAACATACTATTTTCAATCCCGGGTTCCGTCGAATAAATTAAATTGATGTACATCTTATTTTTTGGGCCCTTGTGAAAGTATAAACTATATAATCATCTTGTAAACTGTAAGCTGTTGAACCATATATGTTGAGAACTTTAAATAGAGCAATTAATCGCATTATGTAATAAAGAGATGTCATCTTTAGTACCGACTAAACTGAGTGCATAAATCAACAGTCTCCCCTTCCCTCCTTCCCAGTATCCTTTTATATTAATTGTTTAGGTGTTGTGATTAATTTTCAGCTCGTCACAACGAAGGCAGCCTGTATAATTGGCAGAACCAATTAATGCGGGTTCCCTACGTTATAACACAAGTTAAGATGTTATAAATTGCGCAACTCTGCTTTTATGCTTTGTTTAAATTTTGCTGCTCATTGGTAAAAAAAAAAATTGTGTCTTGTGTTGCTTAAGAAGTAATTGTGTCCCAATATTCCACACACACTAGCTGTTGATCTATTCACTCATGTATTTTAATATGTGTCAAAATTTTAAATAAAATACAAATCTTAATTATTATTATAGTAATATAGTATAGATAACGTTAATTGTAAATATAATATGTGTAAACTTATATTGACATATTTTCCCATGTAAACAAACCATGTAGGTACTTGTCCAAAAATTTCATTCATCAACGTGTCGATTTGACGACAAACTCGGACAGGTAAATATCCTGTTGCCGCCTGTGTAAAACTGTCATAGTCACCCTCCCGCAAGTTGAGTTAGACAATACATTCACCCTCTAGTTGACCCCTTTGTAAGCAAAACAATACCATTGTTTAAAACTAGTTTGACCTACATTCCAGCGTAACAGCTGATCGTTTAAATAGAAACTAATGCAAATGTTTAATAATCACTGTTAATAAATGTTTACCATGAACTAAAGTGTGTAGGAAATAATTGTGTGTAGTATAGTAGAGCAAATTTTTCACCGTGACAACTATTAAATAATGTTGTGACTTAAATTTTAAATAAATAAATGACCCAGTTAACCCTCCCTTGTTAGATAAAATATTAAACCCCATGTCCCAAAAAAAGTAAACTTTTAAACTAAGTAAACTAAATTTGTGTAAGGAGTAGCAGTAAGTAAGAGAAAAGTAAATAATAATAAAAGTATAGTTGCTTTTGTGAACACCCCAGTCGTAACCTGTACCCGAACAATAAAGCGTGTTGAGAATTGTAGTAAGCAGCCACTCACCTTCCCCCTTATTGTACGAAACGGTAGCGTCTCTAAACAATGAAAACCACCCCTGTGTATTACTATGAATTGTGTAAAGTGTCTCCCCTTCCGCATAGTTTGTTTAGTTATTATTAAAGAGATAATAAGAATTATCCTCGTGAGATTCCGCTTCTCTCAAGTAATATAAGATATTAGGATTAACTATAATCTAGAGTGGAGTATGGGATCCTCTTTAGATTATATTAGAAGTAAGTTGTTGATATATAATTGAAAATTATATATATGTAAAGTAACAAGTCACAACGGGGCCGACTGAAAGTTGCAATGATGGGGCAGAAAGGTGCCAAAGATCATTAGTGCGTGCTGAAAGCTAACTTGTGTAGTTAGAGTAAGCCAATGTCAGTCGGGCCACGATATTGTGAGTTACTGAAATTAGGGAAATTAGTAGTAAGAATTAAAATATAAGTTAGTACTGTAAGAAATGAGATAAAGGGAATTTCACGAATTAGAACAAGATCATTTAAAGAGAAATTTCACACGGTAATCCCCAAGCATACTCCCGGTACATTACTGACCAAATTAGCCGGAGTCTGTTATTTAAGCGGCGGAGTATGTGACGATTTCATTAATAAAAATATGGTAATTAATAAATAGGTAATGTGTAGGCTGAGAAATTTTAAATTTTTAATAAAATCGCACATTTAAACTAAATCTTATTGCTATCATTAAATAATAATAATATTTAATAAAGAGTTGTAATAAAAAAATAAAAAGGAATACGATTGTACAGAAAGGGTAAAGCTTGTTAATTAATCCTGCATAGACATGCACTAACCAGAATTAACTTGATTTCCGACCCCTAAACAAACTAAATATACTTGTAAATTTGACATTATTTAAATAATTAAACAAGACCACTGTAATGTACTTTAATAACGTCTGTAACTAAGAATATCTCTGCTTAATTAAATAGTCATACTTTAATCCTTTAAATAAAGAAGGAACATGGAACTACTTTTATGCTGAATGGTAAATGTCGCGAGATTACCACTCTCACCCCTTAACAATTTTTACGCACTTGCAATGGAGCGCTCACGCCGTAAGCTACGCACAGCGTTGTTTCGCGACGCGGATACAAATATGTGAATGTTCGGTAAAGAATATTTAAACAACTAAAGCGTGCGCCGATGACATCTCTATCTATTCTTAAATAATAAACTATGTAATTAAGACAGTACTAGAACCATGAGGTGAAATTCAACTAATAAATAATCATGTGAAGTGAATACCAGTGAAACAAACTTTCGCTTTATTTATTCTAACAACTAGAATTACTACAGTCATCTAAGAAGAGAGTACCACCCCCAGAATGATTTAACATACGTCAGGAACTTCACCTTCTCCGGAAACTAAGGTAACGACAGACCTTCAGGAAATACACCGAGGACCGAAGAGCCAAATCTGCATCAACTACAGAAAACACAGGTGACATGGAGGCTTGTCTTCCATGGTTATGAGATACTAAAATTATAGCCAACAAAAGACAATTTAACTCACCACTTTAAGACTTTAAAAGACAGACATTGTATGTAACATGTAGTCTGTAATCTAGTAAAACTGTTTGTAGTAAAAGAGTAAAAGTTTAAACTGAAAACTTTATTGTTTTAAAAAAGATTAAGAAAGTCCATTCTTCAAATGGCACAATTTTCAAGATTGTATATGGCGAGGTGACCATTATTAACATACTATTTTCAATCCCGGATCCGTGGAATAAATTAAATTGATGTACATCTTATTTTGTGGGCCTTTGTGAAAGTATAAACTATATAATCATCTTGTAAACTGTAAGCTGTTGAACTATATATGTTGAGAACTTTAAATAGAGCAATTAATCGCATTATGTAATAAAGAGATGTCATCTTTAGTACCGACTAAACTGAGTGCATAAATCAACAGTCTCCCCTTCCCTCCTTCCCAGTATCCTTTTATATTAATTGTTTAGGTGTTGTGATTAATTTCCAGCTCGTCACAACGAAGGCAGCCTGTATAATTGGCAGAACCAATTAATGCGGGTTCCCTACGTTATAACACAAGTTAAGATGTTATAGTTTCTTTCCATCCCAACAATTCAATTACATCAGTGATCTACAGTACACAAATATACAAATTTTAACAGAACCTCAAGATTACACAATTTTTGAAGTACGTAAAACTTTAATACAGATACACAGTCCTGATTTAGACGAATCCTCTGATCTACGAACTCAATCTGTCTCTGT